>OX465105.1:19958390-20065890 GCA_949987565.1 Luidia sarsii | reverse complement strand
CGGGAAAAAAAATCAAGTTAAAAATGGAGTCTAGTGGCTAGGCCCAATTGACCAATTACCGATAATGAACAAATATTGGTTGAACCTTGTTACACCCGACTCAAATTGATCGATGAAAATATCAATGAAAATGAGACTATTTGGGTAAGCCCATGTACATGTAGGACTGGATAAATGTACACTTTGCACAGTACAGTCTTCATTATTCAGAGTACATTATACACATAAAACTATTCACTATTTTGCCCTTTTTCTTTCCCTTCTCTCAATCTGTCTCTCTCCCTCACTCTTCTCTCTCTCTGTCTCTCTCCCTCTCTTTTCTCTCTCTCTAGTCACATGTCTGTTTTTCTATCTCTTCCTCTATCCCTCCCCTTTCCTTTCCCCTATCTCCCCTCTTCTCTCTCTTCCTCCCCCCACGCAAATTTGATCCTGCAATAGAGTGGAAATAAAACTGTTTTTGTCGGGGCTCGCGTGTTTATGTGAGTGAGGTTCTTAAATGTAATCTACACGAACGTGCCTACACACTGGAGCTGTGTTTGGACGCTCGGCCAAAACAATTTTAACTAAGGGAGCCGTTCTGAAACCTCTCGCCGAGGCGGCCTCAAATTGGTTGGGAATCAATTCCAATTTTCTCTCATGACAACCTCCCGGGAGTTTTTCAGTGGGTTGTCTCTGAGGGGGGAGGGGAGGGGAGAGTGGGAAGGAAGGGAGGAAGGTTTACAGAGAGGAGTGGATGGTGGGGGGATTTGGGGAAGCAGGGCAAGGCAAGGCAGGGACAAGCAAACTGCAGTACCACCCCAGGCTTGTTGTTACACAGTCTTGCTAGGCAAGACTATAGGACAAGGTGAATCCAAGGCCATCCCATAGTGTTTATTGTACGTACATGTATACCATCAGGGGTCAATTGGATCAAGTTTGCACTCTCTTTTTGTTTCTTCTCACAGATGGAGTGAGGGAGAGAGAGAAAGGAGTGAGGGAGAGAGAGAGGTGGATGGAGAGAGAGAGAGAGAGAGAGAGACAGAGAGAGAGAGAGAGAGACAGAGAGAGGCGGAGAGAGAGAGACAGAGAGAGAGAGAGACAGAGAGAGAGAGAGAGGCGGAGAGAGAGAGACAGAGAGAGAGACAGAGAGAGAGAGACAGAGAGACAGACAGAGAGAGAGAGAGAGGCGGAGAGAGAGACAGAGAGAGTGATATAGAGAGAGAGAGAGAGAGAGAGAGAGAGAGAGAGAGAGAGAGAGGGAGAGGGAGAGAGAGGTGGAGAGAGAGAGAGAGGTGGAGAGAGAGAGAGGTGGAGAAAGAGAGAGATGGAGAGAGACACACACACAAAAAGAGAGAGAGAGTCAGAGGGGAGGGGGAGAGCCGAAGACAGAGGGAGAGAGATAAAGAGAGAGATAAAGAGAGAAAGAGAGGGAGAGACAACGAAAAAACAGAAAGAGAGGAGGGAGAGACAGAGAGAGGGAAGACAGGGCAAAGGGAGAGAGACAGAGTGACAAAGAGAGAGAGAGAGAGAGACAAAAAAGATTGGAGGTGGAGAGAGGAGAGAGATGGAGGAGAGAGAAGGGACAGAGAGATGGAGAAAGAGGAGAGAGAAAGAGGGAGAGAGAGAGAGATAGAGAGAGGAGAGAGAGAGAGGGAGATAGAGAGAGGGGGAGAGACAGAGAGAGAGAGAGAGAGAGACAGAGATGGACACTAGAGAGAGGGTGAGACAGCAGATCGAGGCAGGTTGTAAAACTGTTCAATGAATTCAAAGACCCACTTCATTCTAGTTTCTATTGGGGGGAAGGGTGAATATTGGTTTCGGGGCCTGCTGCTGTCAAAGTTGGTTTCGTTTCACGAGGGCAGAATTCTTGTCCTACATGTACGTGTACTGTACACTCTACAACCACGGGCACAAAAAAAACCCAAAACAGAAGATAGGCCTAAAAAAAAAAAAAAAAAAAAAAACCGACGGGAACCAAAAAACCAAACCAATGCCACAGGGAATTTCCTAATGCGCTTCCATCACTTCAACCGCAGCATTTGGGAAGACAGTACATGTACGTGTAGGTGTGGTTGAATCCCTGGCCATGTAATGTCTAGAAGCTACGGTAGTACAAGGGAAAACCAGCTGGATTGTCCCTCTCCCTTCCTGAGAAAGAGATGGCTTTCGGTTTCCATTAACTTAATGGGGCTCGTCGGCTCAATTGAAATTGCGCAAAATGAGCACATCCATGGTTTGGCTTCATGCCCATCGAAATCTTTGAACAAAAAAAACTCAAACCATTTGTACACGTAAGTGCTGTAATATGCAGCAATCCATACTGTATGTTAATTGCAAACGTACTGTGACCAGTGACTAATGATGGCACGATTGCAAAGACAGAAAGGTTTGGGTTTGGGTAGAGTTGCTGTAGCATTAAAAAAAAAGGCATGTAAACTGTAAAGTACATGCCTGCCTATTTATATCATAACATTTAGTCGGCCTGACGTTTCGATCCTAGCAGGACCTTTCTCAAAGGCAGAGAAAGGTCCTGCTAGGATCTGCCTTTGAGAAAGGTCCTGCTAGGATCGAAACGTCAGGCCCACTAAATTTTATGATTTGCATTTTGGTAATTTTAGTCAGTAAGTAGTTTGCAACATTTTTGTATATCACTTTAAGCCTTCCTATTTAGTAATATGCATGTTTGGAAACTGCTTACATGATCCATGTACTGACTGAAATGACAAAACGTGAAAATAAAAAAATATGAGGGCCCGACATTTCAACCCTACACGTACATGTAGGTCAGGAGCTTTCTCATCTAGACATGTTTGCTTTTGAGAAAAGGTCCTTTCAGAGCCACACTTCTTGAAAGAGAAGAGATACGTAGAATTACGTACATCATGTACATGTACATGGTGTCACCGCAAACCTTCCACTTGAAAAGGTCCTTGCTTTTGAGAAAGGATCGAAACGTCAGGCCCTCCTAAGTTTTGGCCTCCCTATTAAAAAAACATAGAGTACATGTGTGTACGCTGCGTAGCTTTTTTTGTTCAATATACTGTATAATTGTGTATATGTGTACATGTATTGTGTACTACATGTATAGTAGTACATTGTGTAAATTAGGCAAATGTGCTGGCTGAATGACCAAAAGGATACAAATCATCCACGTTTGGAGGGCCTGACAATATAGGCCTACATTCTGGCAGGTCTGTTCTCAATGACGGAAAAGTCTTGCAAGGTACATGTACATGTACTACCTTTGAGAAATGGCCTGTTCAGCTGTTGGGATGGAAACGCCGTGCAGACCCTCTAAATGTTTCAGACCTAGCGTTAGTTCCCTGTGCATATCGTACACTGTACACTATGTACATGTACCACTATGTACATGTACATGTACATTTACTGTGGATACGTGTGTGTATCAACATCTCACAAAATGTGGTCGCGAATCTAGTGCCTTGTGGAGACCTAAGACAATAGGTTGAATAGGTCTTCATAGGGAAATTGTAAAGGTGTAACTGGGTCTCCACGAGGTTTTCACGAAACTGGTCTTTGGAAATAACTCAAATTTAACGAGAAATTTGTGATGGGTAAGAATCTGTCGCAAATGGAAATGTTAAATATATAATGGACATACATGTATGTAGGGTTCAAATTTCTACCCAAGAAAGTGAATGTGGTTGAAATGGGAGCATTTTCAAAACATCGTTTCTCACTCGGTTGTATACTGCACGATAACAAAGCCATGTCTCCACAAGGATACAAAAATCGTTACGTGTGTACATACATGTACATACATGTATATGTAGGCCAACATAAGCATGCATTTTGGGCTGTGCTTATTATGAATGTTTCCAGAAAGTTCGAGAATTTGGGGCTGGCTAAGTTGAGGGTCAGGGCCACAATCCCAAAAAGCAAAACAGAAAACCCAACATAACAGAAACCCGACACAGCGACGCCATTTGAAATCACAGTTAGACCCAGATTTAAAAAAAAATGTTCCCAAACTGCTTGCTGGCTTAGAATTTTAATTAAATGACCAAAAAATACTACGGGCAATGCATAAAAAAAATCAATAAAAAAAGTCTGTCTTTTATACTCTTTAAGAAAGGTTCTGTAGGCCTAAGGATCGAAATGTCAGGCCCCACAAATTTTCAGAAAATAAAGCAATCAAAAACCAACATTCCTTAGAAAATAAGAAAATGGTTTCCCATCCAGGATTTTCTTCTCAGACCCACTTTCTCGTTGCTTCTATCTATGCGCCCTGCTTTCACTCAAAGACAACCTTGAGCTGGCATTCACAACCTCGGCTGACATTCATGAAAAGAAAATGGGAAAAAAAATAATAATGGAAGAAAAGTAGACAAAAAATACTCCTAAGAAATTCAAGATAAACGTACAAGACGAAGCAAATATAAACATGTTGTGTACTGTAGATACATATGTACAGTACATTGTACATTAGCCTGCCGGAGCAAAGCCATTTGATTTGATTTGGTTACCCCCCCCCCCCCATTTCCAATTTCTCTCCATCACTCGTGCGATTCATTACAGCTTTGAATTTCTAAAGTACATGTACATGTACATGTAATACATAATGCACAAATCTTGCAAACTGCTTACTGACTAAAATGACCCAAAAAGCGTACATCAAAAATTTGGAGGGCCTGTCGTTTTGATCCTAGCAGGACTTTCCAAATTTGGATACTGGTATTAGCTTTGAATTTCTACGGAAACTATTGGAATGCGATAAAATAAATAACACAGGAGTACTGGTACATGTATGCAAAAGGGTTGCAAACTGCTTACTGACTAAAATGACCCAAAAAGTGAATATCAAAAATTAGGTGGGCCCGACGTTTTGATCCAAGCAGGACCTTTCTCAAAGGCAGGGATAAAAGGACATTCACAGGGGAACTGTAATGCTTTATCCGAGACCTGGGTCGATTCTTGGGACTGTGATCAGTCTGTTATAATCGCATCCAATTCATCTTTCTGTCTTTCTCTTTTCTTCTTATTTTTTTTTATCCATTTGAACCCCCCCCCACACAAAAAAAAAATCCATCTCAGGTCCAGGAATTGATTTCCATTAGACAAGGCTTTCAAATGTGTCAGTCTCACAGATTCTAAGTCAATACAAACGATGTTCTTTCTTTTTTTAGTTTTCAGTTTTATTTGTTGATTTTTTCCCCCAACCGGTACTCACTTAAGTAACAGTAGACAATAATGGGAAACAAGCAATCCTGAAATGTTACAGAGGGTTCGTCACTGAAAGGGCAACCCCTAGCCCATCGCAGGACGGTGGCCTACATGAGTCTGCTCTACAAATGAGCACTTCAAGTTCCATGGAAGGTCTTCCTCGGGTCTGGCTGACTTGGTCACCCCTAGTTTATAGGCTGTTTGTCTCCTCTCTCACCCACACACTCTGTCTCTCCCAAGGTGTAGAACAAAGAGGTATCGGAACGGCTTCTTCCCACGTTCTGCCTCTCTCTGGAATTCCCTTCCTGGTTCTTGTTTCCCACCCTTGTACGATCTGGCTCCTTTTTAAGAGGAATGTCAATTCCCCGTGTTTGATTATTTATGCTCATATTTTACACGATGATAAATTATAAAGTATCTTGAATCTCCTTCTTTACCTAGCCCCTAACCTTGAGTGGATTTATAATCTTGTTTTGAGCGAATCTGCATTCATAAATAAAAACACGTTCTCACTTCTCAGTTTCCTATAAAAAAAAATATGTTACTGGAAAGAAAAAAAATTCAGAGGGACTACAATCACTACATGGTCTGACATTGAGAAAACAATGAGGGTATGATCATTTCTCTGATGTTTTGATTTTAGCAGGGCATTCCTCTGCCTTTGAGAGAGGTCTTGCTGGGGAAATTAAGGTCCTTTTTGTCAATTTTCAGATCAACATTTCAAAACAATTGGCCATTTCAGCCAGTTAAAAGCAGTCGGGCAAGATGTTAAAAAATGCTACTGTACTTTCCAAATTGGGCTTGACAACTTGCTTGAGCTATCAATTCTCCACTTCATGTTACATGATGTAGAGTATGGCAAACCCTCATTTCATGAAGCTTGTACAGTGTGAATGACCTTTTGGAAATGTGAGAGAGAAATGAATGGCTCCTGAAATGCTGGGTCTGTTAGTAGTAGGTTACACTTACAAAGGTTATCAAACAATTGCATCAGGCAATACTATTTGTTTAAGGCACTCTATCCACAGATAACAGTGCAACGGTGCAATATTAAAAAAAAAATTAAATCGCTGACCAGTCCAAAGGCTCCGGGTTCTTCTCTCAGTGTGCGCATTCACTCCGACGGACAAAATGAGCCGTAAATTCAAAATAAAATAAAAACAAAACGGGGTTCCCAGAAGGGGAAAAAACCCCGGGCCAATCAGATCTTGCGATTGATTACCCAAACCTGGCTGACGAACTGGAGAAAGGGAGGCAAGGGAACCAGAAGAAGAGAAAATTGCAAACCCACGCCAAAACAAGTGAAGCATCACTCCTAAAGGGATACAATTTAGCCACGTCCAGGAACTGATGCGATCTCTGCCCGTTTAATGGGATTAAGGATTCCCCTAATTTTCTTTTCTTCTGAATGAGATAACCCCCCCAATAAAACCCGAGCATAATCCCAGTGGATTATGCCAAAGAATCCCCTAGGGGTTGGGGTTGGTAGGGTGGGGAGGGGGAAAGGTAATGCCATTTATAGAATCTATGCTTCTTGATGTGGACACTTCAGTTGATAACTTGATACCGTGATAGAAAATGTCATGACCCCCCCTCCCTAAAAATATCCCGTGGCTTTTCATACTGCCCCCCCTCAAAACATCATTATTTGGATCACATTAGCAATTTTAATCGCAAATTTTTAATTGGGATTTGAATCATGATTCGGACTCCACTACATGTATTGGTGCGAATTTTCAAAAATAAATTCAATTACGCCGTATTTGCAATGTGGTGCATATGCTCATGGATGCTTTACGGAAAAAGAATCCCTTTTTTTTTTTAAACTCCACAATGATCTCTCGCACTCTGACTGTTAGGAAGTGCCGTGCTTGTTTACAATGCACATTTGTACATGTACATGTACATGTACATTGTATGTCTCCCTGCATGGGCCACCCTCAAGGACACACAATGCACCATTTGACCGCAATTGCTAACCACAATCAGGTTGGGATTTTTTGGCATGTGGACAGAAGCAAATGAAAGGGTTTTGGAATCGCGATTAAATCGCGATTATTTGCACAGTGGGAGGGGTCCTAGTGTGTGAATGGCGCTAATTAAATTGACATTAGAGGCTGTATACTAGGAGGAGGCTGTACATTAGAGGCTGTATCCAGGGTTTGAAATGACAGTTTGAACTTTGAATTGTCTCTTGTCAGTTGAAGATCATCCCCCCCCCAAAAAAATGGCAAGTTGGTACACTGTAGGTAGCTTTGGTAGCTTTGATGAACACTTCATGGGCAGTCTATAGCTCCATGGTGTACACATGTACATGTACATGTACACATGTACACATGTGTACATGTACATGTATACATACATGTACATGTATAGGTCCCCCTACTGTACAGTGTACGTATGTACAATGTACATGTACCGGTACATGTCTTGTAGTATCTTGATATGTTGCAGTGCGGCAGAGGTAAAGGTAGGGGAGAATCGGAGATCAACTTAGGGAATAGTGTTTGAGGCGAACACGAAAGAAGGTTTCTTAGTAATTCAATCCAAACACAGTAGGCCTACAGCGTGCCTTGTGTTACGTGGATAAGTCATTCCCCTCCTGGATGTTGAGACCGGCCATTGTGGTCCGAATCACGGCTGCTCAGAGGGTTTTTCTGTTATTGCCTAGAGTTCTGTTTTCATTCAATGCTGTTTGGGGTTGGCAAAGGCAGCTGAAACAACCCTTTAAAAAAAGTACTGAGACACATCGGGAGAAAACAAAAAACCATAACAAAGAAAAACCCTTCTCCTTCAACCGTCCCTACATTTGACATTTCATCAACATTCTCGCAGTACTTCCCTCTAAAAACAAAGGCCGATGTTGACGGGAGCAAAAACAAAAGCAAACTTAATGGAATGAAAACAACCCTGGAATCAGCTTGAGCCCTTTCTGTTTCATCCACATCAATTGACCTTCATGCGCTGTACTTTCTTGCCGAAAAGGTACTTTTGCCGAGATGTGCATTTCCCCGTTTCGGCAAATTATCCGAGAAGGTGGCCTTTTCCCAAAAGGTCTCTCTTTCCAGCGGTTATTTTGAGTAGTGCACGGGGACAGCCCACTTTGGTGAAAATTGGGCTTTGAAAAAAAGAAGAGAGGAGGCATTGGCCATAGTGTACTTTGCTCGCACAGTCGACGAGTGTCCATACATACAGGAAAGAAAATTGCCGTGGAGCACTTAGTGGAACTCGGCATTTGGGACAAATTGCAGAACAAAAATGGCGAGCTGTTTTGTTGACCAAACTCTGGGAGCCTGAACTCTCATACACAGGCAATGTGATACATGTACATGTACAGTGTACACATACATGTACATATCTACATGTACATATAGTGTAATGTACATGTACATGTACATGTGTATACGAGACTACGAGTACACTATACAGTCATTTACATACATGTACATGTGTATATGTGTGCAATAATATTGTAAACTGTACACATACATGTACATGTACATGTACATGTAGTACATGTACATGTAGAGATTCACAACCATGAATTTGGAGCACACGCTATTCCTTATAGAGTTAGATTTTTGCCAATATGGTTAAAGAAAATCGGGACACCGGTTCCCGACCGGTTCAGCGACACCGGTTCCCGGTTTTGAAAATAACCGGGATGTCGCAAGTTCACAACGCTAATACGTACAGTCCACGTACACCGTCCTGTTCAGTACACTGTACACCCGTACAAAGTGTCCATGACTCGTACAGTAGTACCGGTACTTAGTGTACATGTACAGTGTACATGTACATGTACATGTACAGTTGTACACACATATTGGTATAAGTACAGTGTACACGTAACACTGTACTACATGTACAGTGTATGTACAGTAGTACATGTACAATGGTTTTATGTACATGTACATGTTTGTACTGTACAGTAGTATTAGTAACAGTGTAAAAAGTTCAATTTTACTCTGTACATGTACCGGCATGTACATGTACATTGTGTACAGTTTACTGTACATATACTTACATGTTACATGTATGTCCTTATTGTACATGTACTGTAGTATACATGTATGTATGTCCTTATTGTACATGTACTGTAGTATACATGTACAGTGTACAATACATGTACATAGTACATGTACTGGTACGTTATACATGTACATGTCATCATTGTATACACTCTACATGTATACATACACATGTACATGCTGTGTACATGTGTATACATGTACATGTACAAGTACCGGCAAACGCACACGCACACGTTACGACACGTATCAAGTACATGTTCATGTATGCACTGTGCCGGCCTCTGATCCAGCATGGAGGAAGGGATCCAGTGACTCCTCACTCATAAGATTTTGACTTTGACCAAAGAGCAAGCTTTGACAGACGTCCCGGCTATGGGAGGGGAAGAGGCATGAGGATTAGTCATCCTTTTGTCCTCCACTTTCCCTTTTGGGTTCGACTGGAGAGAAAAGTTACAGAGATCTTATCACTGTATCAGAGATTGGATGGTACACTTACTGTACATACATGTACGTGGACATTTGTACATGTAGATGTAGGGTACTGGTATTCTACTTTCTAGACTTCTACGAAATTCCAATATGTAGCAGAGGCCAAGTGGCCAAAATTGTCTCTGGTCAGTGGCCAGTTAAAGCATTTCCTTACTCTGCAGTTGATTCATTGAAGTTGAACTTTAACCAGTTTTGCAACATTGTTGTAACAGTGGTTGATTCATTGAACTCACTTTTTATAAGCCATTTTGCAATAATGTTGCAAAAGTGGTTGATTCACTGAACTCACTTTAAGCCGTTTTGCAACATTGTTGCAAAAGTGGTTTTTTTCAGATCCTCTGTAATCTTTACAGAATCTAGAAACAATGTTACACAAGTTGACAGTTGACACTTGTAACGAAATACATAGCAGAATTTCCACATGAGTGATAAAGCACAATCATGTTCTGAGTTACTTCTCACAACATACATGTAACATGGAACTGCTCGTGGAGTTGCTTCTGTCGATTTACAGTAAAAACAAACATCGCCATTGAAGACTTAACAAACACCCTGACAGGAAATTGTCAGATCCCTCCCTTGTATTAACTATTTGTACAGGGTTAGAGGAATGTGAATGACACACTCCGACCTACATACGTGTACAGACTACGGAGGTAATGCAGAAATGTACAGTATATGTGTATAATATCCTGACAACTGCTGTGATGGCAATTTTGGGAGGAAGCTTGAATTTCACTTCATGCGCAGCTCACTTCGACTCGACAGGATTTCCTCGGAAATTGAGAGAGTTGATGAGGCGGCAAACGAATAATCGGTTCGATCAAGGAGTAGTTTGATAATTTGTGGGTATAACTATAAGACCAACAAGGTATACGTCCTTGGCAAGGGTTGAAGGTTTGCGTCTATAGCAGACTCGCAAGGCTGAAAGTTTGCAGTGACACCATGTGATGTGAGTCACCTCTTTCGAGACAGAGTTCATGTGTGGCTCTGAGACCCTGCTGAGACGGACCACATGTGGACTCGTGGAGTTGCAAGTCTGGTGTTGCACGGGTCAAAGACTGGAGAGGGAAGGAGTCTGAAGCACTCTAACATACACGTGTGAAAGTGTAATTGGGCACACTCCTCCACACATACATGTAGCTTTGCACATTACATTGCTACTGCCATTGCTTTTGAGTTAAATTTTCTAGCATAAATTGAAAATTTGGCAAAGAAAACTTTGGCTATCTAAGCTAACTGGAGCAGGTCCTGAACCTGAGACCTAGATGGATTAACCAGTGCTCTTCCATCTGAGCTATCCAGCCCTTAGATGGTGGTCTTCCCAAATAGTCAACTAGTCTTTGCTGAGGTGGGGGCGCCAGTCAGAAGCAATTCAACCATTATCACCCCCCCTTCATTTAGATGCAAACAACCAATTGTTGTAAACCTAACTATGGCAGCTCGGGGATCACACAAAGTGGATACAGCATTTTCAAGTTAAAAAACACAGTCCAGTCAAGTTTTCTTTGCTCTTTCATCACTCGGAATGTACAGTACTCCAATAGCACTGACAATATGAATAGCTACAATGACTGTAATCAATAATACTAGCACCAAGTTTCATTGCAAACAACAACACATGTGCAAACAACACTAGCCAGTAATTTGATCCATTCCGCACTCAGAAATTTCTCTACTGACCTGAAAAGCCATATAAGCATTATGTCATTTTTATCATTACATTTACAGTAATTGAAAAGTCAGACCACTGAAGTCTGAAGTGAAATTATGATCTAATTTTTTCCCACACTAAATTGCTTTAAAAGACAACTGACTAAAATGATCCAAAAGTGAGACAAATTAATTAGAAGGGGCCTGACGTTTTGATAGCAGGACCTATCTCAAAGACAAAATTCAATCATTTTTAGAAAATTGACATTGAAGTGGAAAATCAAAATTCACAAAAAAAAAGTATCAATACTTCTGGATGTTACACAACTTCAAGAATAAATTTTGATTTTGTGGTGTTGAGCCAATACATGCATTAAACGAATCTGTTGTATTATAAAATTAATGAGGATAAGTGATTTCTGAACGACAATGAATGTTAATTGTTCCATATAGGGCCTATACAAAGGAAACGAAAATCAAATTCAAGATCCTCAATGCTTTCCTAATGAAAAGTGGAATCATTAATTAATTAGTAAAGTGGCTGCAGATTATGTAATAAAAGATTGTACGTATGTTTATTGTATCGTAATACTATACAAACAATTATTATGTAATAAACAAACAAGCCTTACTTGGGCTTGTGACATGTATGTAGTATTCAATAATACACACAATAATACAGCAGTACATTAACTACACTGTAAGTAACTAAGTTCCTTTGAACAGAATGGTCACCAACGATACATCTGAATGCTTGTTAAATGGAGCATGAAATGATTAGATAGGGGCTATAAAAAGTGTAAATGATCATGTAATACTCTACTCATAACAATAATTGATAAATAAGCAAGCGGGTCTACAAACTACACTACAATTGTACAAACAACGGTTCATTTAATCTATTTCAATAAAAGTTCAGCAGTTAACCTTTAATCCCCGACACTCTAGCGTGATATAATCTGACACGGATGCCACACATTATGTAATATTAAGCAAACAAGATAGCCAACAACAAAGTTAGCGAAGTATAAAACAAGCGAGCATGTAAAAGTGTACTGTACTTACACAGGACCAGCACGATAAAATTGACGAGAGTGTCCCAAGTCGCCCGATTTCCTGCCCTTGCCATGATGGTAAAGACTTCCTCCTCTCAGAGAGTCAGAGCTGAAACCGGACTTGTTAATTATTAATCCTTTTTCGGAGATTACCGAAGTTTGGCGGCAGTCCTGGTTTCGATTCCCGAAGTTTGTACTTTCACGGCCCTCAGTTCCAGCCACCGCGCGCGCTCGAGTGGGTCTGGCCGTCAAAGTGCGCCAAGTCACCGGTCACCGATCTGGTCCGGCGCGGTCACGGACGGTAATCGGTAGTTCATATCCGTGTCTCAAGGTTGCTCCCCGAAAACTGTGTCTCGGCATCGGCCAGACAAGAGCCACCACGAACGAAGGGAAGCACTCCCGGGTCTCGATGACGAATTCCCCGACCGTTTTTCCCACTTAATTCGATGGGCTATGTTATCTGGCCGCCGAACTAGGCGTTCCCGGTAACTACTGACAAATCACGTTGTCTTCCCACGCACTAATGACACAAGGTAATATACCAAGCACCACGAAAAAGTGTCAATGCGAGTGCGATCACTGTCACGACTTATTATATGGTGGCTTCGAGAGGACATGTGAAATCGCAGCAATATTTATTGTAATTACAGTATTCCGATTCACGAGAAAAAATTGAAATTCAAATAGAATAGACATAAATAAATAACTAATTTTGATAAATAATGACCAAATCTGGTCTTTAAAATGGTGATTTTACTATGAATGTTTGGGATTTGTGATGTCTTTTTAGAGCCACCATAACCACTGTCTGTCCGCTCCACTGATCTCTATCTGTTCCGCCGACCGATTGACCTTTACAATAATAAACTTGTTTCAAATCCGTTATCTGTAGTACAGTGGCTGTAGCCGAGCGTTGTACCACCATTTATTTTCAAGTAAACGTCAGGAGGTGAACTTACACAAATACGTAACACAGAAAGTAGATCCAATGTATTTGATTTTGAGTAAGTCATATGAAATTAATCAATTCTCTTCACACACTTTACTTACTACTACGAATTTTACGTAAAAGGATCGGTAGCAAGTTTAATCTTCAAGCAGTATGACGGGTGTAAGCCTGACGGCAGTTAGGGCCGGAAACGCTGCATTAAAGAGCTATAAATACCCTGCGCTTTACCAAGTATCCCGTATAGACCACGCACTGTTTGAAACCGGAAGCGTGTACTGCTTGCATTCACTGAATGACATTTCGGGCCGCACATGCACAACGAACGCGCCAAATTTAACAGTCAGATGCCGCACCCTAAAACAAAACAAAAGCAGTCATGGAGGAGGAGAGATTGTTCTGTCAAACTCCGTCTCACGGCATGGTCCTGCGCCACAAGATGTCCAGGAACGCCGAGAATGACTCCCCGACGCCTGCTCGCTCCTGGGGGAAGGGCGGAGAGGGGTTGATCGCGGGCAGATCGGCTCTGAATCCGGTCAGTTTGAACGTCGGTGTGACGGGTCTTGTGCCGAGCTTGGAGTCCAAGGCTGGCCGTCAGCTGCGGACCGTCAAACGGGCCCTGGGCTCCTTCAAAGCGGTAGGTGATTAATATTGTTACCAAGTACCAAGTGAGGGGCCCGGGCCTATTCCATACACATTTGCTCATCTTTTTTGTCTGATGAGTTTTCATTGTGCAGTTAGTGAGTTACATATTGCAAGATTGTTTTAGTTTGATACCGTCACGTCACCATTGCATTGCATTAAAACAATAGAACAAAATTGAAAATAGAACTTAAATTTGTGTGTGGAAAATTTTAGAAAATTGTGGAAAATGTAAAAAATCGACACTGCACTGTGACTGGCACAACCACTGCAGTGACTGCACTGGCCCAAAAAATGATTTTGTGACGCAGTTTTGACTTTTTGATTTTGTCAACCGGACGACAGTCAGCACAGACAGCAGTACTACTACTGTACTAGTACTTTAGTAGTACTACTACTACTAGTACTAGTACTACTACTAGTAGTAGTACTAGTGTCACTCAGCGAAGCTGTGCACATACATAGGCTTAGCAATTAGCATGTTTTTCACTATCCCTGCATATGCGACACACACATTAATAAATGTGTCCCAAAATCAGAAATTTTAAATTTTAGTCCAATTTTTATTGGCAAATTAATAATGAATTTGTTTTTTCCCCACCCTTTTAGTTTTTACAGTGAGGGTATGAAACTAAAAAAAAGGTAAAACTCTTACCAAAATGAGTAAATTTTTTTTGGGGGGGTTCCCAACTCGCAAATGATTACCGGGTAAAGCAAAACCATGTTGGGTGCTGCCTGCCTTGCCTCCCCAGAAGATGCGGAGCTCCAGCATGCCCGCACGACGAGCCAAAGGCGCCCGGCGACACCTCCTGGACCTGACCGTGACTGGCACGCCCCGGACACCAGAGGGCGTCCTCCGCCTCCTGGGCTCGCCGCTCCCGCTGCCCGCGGACGGCACGCTCCAGAACGCCCGGCACTACCGCGACCCCGCCCGCGCCACGCCCCTCCCGGCGAGCCCGGCCACGCCCCTGGACGGGCTGCGGCGGTCGGAGAGACTCGTGGGCCGGACCCCGACTCCCGCGAGGGTTTACCTCAGACAGATGCCCAGACGGTGTGTGGCATTCGTTGTTATTTGTTTCATTGTTGAATAGGTATACTCTCAACTGACCCACGATTAGGGGATCCAGTGCAGTGCTCCCTCCCAACCTCCCCTCTCTCTCTCTCTCTCCATCCCTCTCTCCCTTTCTCTTCCTCTCTCTCTCTCTCTCTCTCTCCCTCCCTCCCTCTCTCCCTTCCTCTCTCTCTCTCTCTCTCTCAGTTTCTCTCTCTCTTTCTCTCCCCTCTCTCTCTTTCTCTTGCTCTCTTTCTCTCTCCCTCTTTATCCCTTCTCCTTCTTGTCTCTTTCTCTCTCTTTCTCCCTCCCTACACCCTCTCTCTCTCCCTCTTTCCCTCTTTTTCTCTTTCTCTCTCTTTCTCCCTCCCTACCCCTCTCTCTTTCCCTCTTTTTCTCTTTCTCTCTCTCTTTCTCCCTCCCTACCCCCCCCCCCTCTCTTTCTTTCTCTTTCTCTCTCTCTTTCTCACACCCTACCCCTCTCTCTTTCCCTCTTTTCTCTTTCTCTCTTTCTCCCTCCCTACCCCCTCCCTCTCTCTCTCTCTCTTTCCCTCTTTTTCTCTTTCTCTCTCTCTTTCTCCCTCCCTACCCCTCTCTCCTCTCCCTCCCTACCTCTCTCTTTTTCCCTCTTTTCGCAAATTCAAAATCACAAGGCATTCCACATCAGATCAAGAGAAAGAAAGAGAGGGAGGGAAGGGAAGGAGAGGGAGGTAGAGGGAGGTAGAGAGAGAGGGAGGTAGAGGGAGGTAGAGAGAGAGGGAGAGAGACAGAGACTGTTTTATACATCACAATATTTTCTTCTGATATTTCATTGGCCTTTTTCAGGTCACTCCGATCCAATTTGATTTTCTTTGCTATTTTCACAAAATTGTTTAAACATTGTCAGATTGCCTTTACCTTGATTGAAGAAGTTGGTTTTTTGTCCGTTTTTAAAATGCAGGCTTGAAAGTCCAGGGAATTTTGTCAGCGAACTGAATCAGATGACCTCACAGCTTCAGGCGCTGACCCAGGGCGTCATGGCGCTGGAAGCCATGGAAACGGGCCTTGCCAAGTCCATTGAGAGACAGGAGAGGTATGTAGGCCAGTCCGTCGAGGGGCAATCAAACATTATCCACCCCAAAAATTGAAAAACAAAAAATGCTAATCATTCTGTCAAAAAATGGTAATCATTTAAGTTGTATGAGATTTGAATATTTGCATGGTGAGAATAGCAGGATTAATAGGTTTGCGGTGACACCATGTAAATTCTCTTTGGTGAGTACACTGTGTAAATTCTCTTTTGTGACTATGTGTGGTTCTTTTCAGAACCACACATACTTTCATAAGAGAATTTACACGGTGTCACCGTAAACCTATTAATCCTGTCAAGTTATAATCAACCTTGACAAATGGTTGAGCTAAAAACATCGTGACTGTTTTGGGGGTATGTTTAAAATGCTTATATGTTTGACCTTTAAAGCCCCTACACAACATTGGTAAGATCGAAAAACAAAAATGTTCACAGATTTACATGAAACTTATACAGTTTGAAGATGGTTATAGTAGAAACCTCTCACTGAAATATTTCTGCCTAAAATGTTGTATTTTGGGAGAAATTAGTAAAAGAAATAAAGATCTCACCGAGATCTAAACTAATTTTCGGAACAGTACGGCGTTGAATGCTGCATTTTCGCAAAACAATTGAAGTGGTTTTCGCAATTTTCTTGAGACTCGGTTGGCGGATTGAGCTTAAATTTTCATAGGTGTGCTGTTTCATGCATATGTTGGATCAGACAAGGTATGGTGCTATTCTTTGACCTCGACCAATGTTGTGTAGGGGCTTTAAGCCAGCAGACAGTTTGCAACATGTTTTGTATTGTCAACCAAGGTTCAAATACAGGATTTGACCACTAGTTTGCCCCTTGATTGGACCCAGTAACAGTAGCCTCGGTGCGAAAAAGGAGACGCACGACGAGGCACCCGCCGAGGGCGCCGCCAAGAAAGAGCTGCGCGGGAAGCGCACCGCCAGCCTGACCAGCCTGCGGGGCAGCCTGCAGAAACGTCTCAAGAAGCAGCCCAGCGGAGCGGAGCTGGGCAAGGACTCGGAGGCTGGAGCCAAGACTAAGGAGACCAAAAGGTACGCACTCTGTGTGTGTGTGTGTGGGGGGGGGTGGTAAAGGCTCTCTACAGCAGGGTTTCAATCCCCGCATATTAAACTTTGAGGTGGCCCACCTGAGAACACCTGAGTCAGGACCTTTCTCAAAGGCCTTTGAGGCCTTTGAGAAAGGTCCTGCTGGGATCGAAACGTCAGGCCCACTAAATTTTGAGGCTGCAAAGATAAACACAAAAGCAACAAACCCTCTCAACATTCAATCAACTGATAGAGAAACTGACAGACCAACCAGCAAACAGGCCATATCAGCAAACCAACTGACCAACAAACCAACCCGACTGTCCGACTGACTGACCAGCCAGCCAGCCAGCCAGCCAGCCAGCCAGCCAGCCAACCAGCCAGCCAGCCAGCCAGCCAACCAGCCAGCCTGCCAACCAGCCAGCCAGCCAGCCAACCAGCCAGCCAGCCAGCCAGCCAGCAAACCAGCCAGCCAGCCAACCAGCCAACCAGCCAGCCAGCCAGCCAGCCAGCCAGCCAGCCAGCCAGCCAGCCAACCAGCCAACCAGCCAGCCAGCCAGCCAGCCAAAGAGCCTACCAACCAACCATTCAACAAGCTGACAAGTGACCAACAAACTGACCAATTGACCTATTGACCAGGCTACCAGCCTATCAACAAACCAACTAACCCACCAACAAAACCCAAAGTTCATCTCAACAACAAAATGACAACGTTGATTTTGCATCTTACCCCAATGCAGTAAGAGCACCGCCACAGCCAAGGAGTCGAAGGCAAAACCTCCGAAGAAGTAGTAAGACAAAGGAAGACCAGCTGACATCAAGCAAACTGCACAGAGTCCGATCATCAGTAGATTCTTTGAGCTTTTGAGTGAATGCGGCTCACGAGTCATGGCGAGTACCGTAATGCGGTAGTGAGTTGGCATTGAGGTTTTTTTAAGGGGGAATGAGCAAGAGAAAAAACGTGTGCTTTTCAGCAGCTGAGAGTGGTTGAAAAAGTGGATACCCGGTATTAGAGGTTAATGAAACCATTTTTTTGTTTACATTTACATTTATTTCGAGATAAATGAAAATGAAATCTTCCTTGCAGCCAAAACAAATTTTTTAGCCATTAACATCCAAATCATTTGGATTTTTTTTTTAACAAAAATTTTATAATAATCTCAAAAATATTCCCCCCCCCCCCAAATGATTCAAAATTTCTGTGTTTTGAATTTGATTAATTTAATAGGGAAAACAAGTAAAAAGTGAACTTAACCTGACACCATCCTGAATGTCTTCCGAAATGATAAATTATCTTTTAAAAAGGAGTTTCAGCATCGGAATAAATATGCAACCAACAATTTTTTTAACAAACATTTTGCCAACCTCTTCAAAAAAAAGTTGTTTAGATTTGTTTTACAAAAGTAAATATTCTGCTGCATGAGAGGATGCACTTTTTTGACATTTTTACTTGCTTTATAATCTTATCGTGTATTATAATGCTATAATTTGCATACTCTTCATTATATTGCCTTGCTTTCTTATTATGATGTGTAATATTCACTTTATGAATGCAAATATTTAAACGTATATAAATGTGTATATATATTATTGGCTCACTAATGTGTACTGAAACCGTAGGTCAGTTTATTCCTTCCTTTTTATTTGAACGGTTTTTATTTACGTCCCCCCCCCTGTTCATTTTGAATGAAATATTATTTTGTTTTCTGTCCAAGTGCAAGTATTATTTAATTATCGGGCAAGAGTCAATGACTGAAGATTGAGAAGAAATCTTTGTTTTATAATTTACATTTAATTTGGGTTTTTAAAATCTAGATGACCAGGGTTTGAAAACTTTGAAAAAACCCACTGAGTCTTTCTCAGTTAATGAGCACTGGATGGGGAATCCCACTTCAAAATGTGGGCCAAGTTTGAAAACAAAACTGGCTGGCCAGTATACAGGCCAGTAACAATTGAAGTCTGCTGGCCCAGCTGGCCTGTTGAAGAAAAAAAAAAGCCGAAAAAATGGCACAGAAAACTTTGACCGGACCGGATTTGAACCTGAGACCTCTGGTTTTGCGTACCAGCGCTCTTTCTATCTGAGCTATCAGAGCTATTCAGCCCAGTCAGTTTTTCATTGTGTAAAAGTTAGTCAAAGCCAGCCACTGTCCCCTATCCCTTTTCCATTCCAAGATCTCAATCCAATTGTTCAAACTAAAACAAAAATACCCAAAACTGGTAGCCAATGGTACATTAAGTTTTGTACACCTTACTAACACAATATAACATATCTGCATGTCGGGTTTTGATTACTTTATTATTATGTAATATTTTAATCAGTAATTGTAATCACATGATAATCACAATGTACTATTAGTAACCATATCAAATGACCTCATATACAGTTTGTAGTCTTATTCGTGATGTACTTTGTTACTTTTTACAGCAGTACTCTATTATAGTCTATGGAAATGGCAAAGCAAATTTCCACCTGAGCTATCCAGCCCTCGGATGGTGGTCTTTCCAAATAGTCAACAAGTTTTTGCCGGGGTGGGGGCGCCAGTCAGAAGCTATATTCAACCATTGACTGCCGTATATCTCTTGGGATCACACCCCCGCTTTCATTCAGATGCAAACAACAATTAGTTGTGAACCCAGCTACGGCAGAGGGGGGCGCCAGTCAGAAGCTATATTCAACCATTGACTGCCGTATATCTCTTGGGATCGCACCCCCTTTTTCATTCAGATGCAAACAACAATTAGTTGTGAACCCAGCTACGGCAGAGTGGGGATCACACAAAATGGATGCAGCTTTTTTTACACTTTAAAAACAAAAGTACACTTTCCAAGTTGCCAGAACTCAGAAAAAAATATTATTTTGACCAGAGGGCTTTAAGTGCTTATTTAAGCCAATGAACACTGTACCTTCAAATAAATACATCAGCAAAACACTTGGACTAACACTCAAGAAAAAAAAAAAAGGAACTCAGGTTTGTATAAACCTGCAAGAATCTTGACAAAATTAACATCCTTAACCACCACTTCGTCCCGGGACATCCGAAATTGGAGTGCTGTTGGTTTGCCTATGCAAAGGGCCCTCCAAACCCGGGCACCACTATTGTCCACATTTTAAACAAAGACTCTTCAGCTTAATAGAACAAATCAATACGAATAATGACAAAGATCCTTTTTGACGCAAGTTCCCACATGTCAAAATTGCCAGATTAGCGGCAACATTCACACTCTTGGGGGACCTTTACTGTGGACGATCGAGGGAAAGCGCAAAGTGGTTCAAGTGACAACATTAATAAACTAACTTCAGTCTAAAGTTTGACCTGAACAATCTAACAATACTTTATGTACAATGGGTATCTTTAAAAAAAAATGAGATGGAACAATGGGAGGGGAAAAAAGGAAAACCTTGCAATATTTAAATGTCTCTGTAGATAAATCTGTAAGAATTTGGTCTTTCGATGCAACTAACTTTGGAGAAAAAAATAAACTCAACTTGAATATGCCATGACCTCTGTGTGAATGCCTGGGTTTTTTTTTCTTGGATTACTGAAAATTTCGGCAATATGCCCAACGTTAGGTTTTTTCCCGCAGAACCCAAGGATTGATTTCTTCAGATGCAAAAGAGTTGGGGCGGCCATGTCATGGTGGACCCGTGAATGAAATTGAAGCAAATTCAAATTCCAACAAACACAGAAATGAAAGCTGACTGGGAATTCTTCTGAACAATTTGAGAAAATAACTTCCCCAGGATCAGGAGGGGGTTTCAACACTTGAACCCGTGACCTCTGGCTCGATGTACCCAGTGCTCTTACCACCTCAGCTAACCAGGCCTTAAGTCAACTATCTCTGCTGGGGTAGGGGCGCCAGTCAGAGGCATTTGACCATTAACTGCCGCATATCTCCAGGGGTTTTTAAGTCCCAGTTCAGTCAACTTTGATTTGTTATTTTCACAGATTCATATTCGTTAACGGAAAAGTAGGTGCCTGCAAAGTTTGCAAATGGGGGGGGGGGGAGGGGGAGGGAGTGGGTGGGCGTGCCTTCTTGGGAGGGGCCATCAACTGGAGGGCGTGTCATCGGCTTGAAGGCGGGGCTGCTTGGCAGGAGGCTCGTCATCTTTGTCCGTCGGCTGAAAAGGGACAAAGTGTGGGGGGGGGGGGGAGGAGGAAAAAAGAAAACAAAAGTTGGCCGGACACACTGATACCCACCATTGGGGGGGGGGGTCACGGGGTGAGGCCCTGAAATTGGCGTCTGCACTAGAAAACAGGAGTCAGGGTGAATTGCATTGTAATGAGCAGTACTTGAACGGTTAAAGGCATGGTAAAGCCGAGCTGTTTGCCAGGCAATTTCAGGGCTTCAATGAGGGTTTGCCCTGTTCGAAGTGATAAACACCGAGTGCTCAGTGCTTCGCCCGATGCTTGATGAACAAATTTCTCCCGTCTCCAAAGAGATTAGGCCTACTATTTACACTGCAAAACCTGCCACTTGATCTTAGCAGGACCTTTCAATAAGATTTTTTTTTTTTTTAAAGGCCGGCTGCAATTGAAATATCAGGCCCTCCCATCTGTTTGAATAATGGAAATGTTGGGAGAAGGAATGGGCAGCTCTGCTGGCTCACCCTCACCTTTGCCGTTGTGCTTTCGCTGGAATCTTTACCCTCGCCGTCCTTGGCTGCGGGCTGGGAGGGCGTCTCGTCTTTCTTCAGGTTGCCAAAGTTCCGGTGCTCACCGCCTGGAACGCACGAGGTCATAGTATTAGTAGTGAGCGACAAACACAAACATTATCAACGGACGGCCACCGAGTGCAATGCTGCGGTAACTCATTTCGTCGTTCCTATCAATTGCTGCCCATCACATGGCACATGAATGTCTGATGTTCCATGGTTCGAAATTCTCCTAAGCCTTCAAGCCTTGACAGCGTGGCCGATCCGTGGAGTGACAGGTTGGAGCAAAGAATTCCTCTTAGAAATACCCCCTACAAGTACTTGTACCTTTAAACCAGAAGGCTGGGTTAAGTAAGTCCCAGTCCCGTCAAATTATTTCCTTTTCAATTTTCATACATTGGTCGACAATTTTCACACCAGTTTCCTCTTCTTCGAAGGCAGAATCAGCTCTCTTTTTTTGGGTGGGGGGGGGGGGGGATTGGAAAAGGCCCTGCCGGGATCGAAACGCTGGCCCCCTCTAGCTGAACTGAATGTAAAAAACGAAAATGTCCTAGGCTTTGGAGAAAGGAGGAGAGCCAGGACAAGGGCCGGGCCTACCTTCGCTGACTCCCGTGGTGCTGCTCCTGTCATCGTTGTCGCTGCTGTAGGTGGAGTCCATCGTCGAGTCCATGGTGGAATCGTCCTGGCTCAGAGCCGACGAGGGAGCTGAGGAGAAAACAAAAACATGGCCAACATCAGAGTATAAAGCATACATGAATATGCATAAACATGATGTAATGACAGTTGGCCAATTAGACTAAAGTACCGGCAGAATAGCATTTGTGGGAAGGAAGAATGCCGTTGCCGGATGAATATAACCTGCCTAAATAAATCATTACAACACTCTACAAATGCTCCTCCAAGTGATTTCCCCTCCAAACTGATTTTCCTTCCCGGGGGGAGTGGGGGGGGGGGGAGACATTGTAGAGACTTCAAGGCAACCTGAAAGCTGTTCTACCGGGGGTAGGGAGGGGTGAACCTACTCAGTCTGGCTTCTTCGATGAGAGCTGTAACATCCCGATGTCGGAGAGGTTCCTGAGGCTGGCCGTCGCCCTGGCCGCCGCCCTGCTTGCCAGAATCTGTGAACGCAAACCACACCAAAAGAAGGGCACAACAAAACAAATCTTTAGCCATCTGCAACAGGGTTTTATCCATTTTGGGCTCTTTGCAAATCACCAGCTCTGGCTTCATTCCCCATCACACAAGAAAAACCCTGAAAAAACAGCTAGTTAATTGCTGACTTTGAATGGAATGAAATTGAATGAAATGGAAAGAAAAGGAATGGAATAGAATGGAATGGAATGGAATGGAAAGGAATGTAATGGAATGGAAAGGAATGGAATGGAATGGAAAGCAATGAAATGGAAAATGGAATGAAATGGAAAGGAATGGAATGGACTGGAATGGACTGGAATGGAAAGGAATGGATGGAATGGATGGAATGGATGGAATGGAATGGAATGGAATGGAAAGGAATGGAATGGAAAGGAAATGAATGGAATGGAAAGGAATGGAAAGGAATGGAAAGGAATGGAAAGGAATGGAATGGAAAGGAATGTAATGGAATGGAATGGAATGGAAAAGAATGAAAAGGAATGGAATGCAATGGACAGCAATGAAATGGAAAATGGAATGAAATGGAAAGGAAAGGAGTGGAAAGGAATGGAATGGAATGCATGGAATGAAATGTAATGAAAAGGAATGGAAAGGAATGGAAAGGAATGGAGTGGAGTGGAATGGAATGGAATGGAATGGAATGCCATGGAATGCCATGGAATGGCATGGAATGGAATGGAATGGAATGGAATGGAATGGAATGGAATGGCATGGAATGGAATGGAATGGAATGGAATGGAATGGAATGGAATGGAATGGAATGGAATGGAATGGAATGGAATGGAATTTAAATTCATTTTAATGCAATGGATTTTCTAGGCCTACCTGCCCCGCCCTCGCCCATCTGCTTGTCAAGGTCCGTGCCCTCTGACCCCTGCGGGTTGTTCTCCTTGTCGGCGTCCGACGAGGAGTCCTCCTTCTTGTCCTCGTTGTCTTTGTCTTTGTCCTTTGTCTGGACGACGGGCACCCACTTGAAGATCTTGATGGACGTGTCGCCGATGGTGACCCATTTTTTCTCCCTGAGCGAAAAGACAGAGCACAAGACTTCAGTTTAACACCTGCACTAAGAGTAAGACGTCGCTTTTTAAACGAAAGAATGGCCCCAGTCCTTCGTATTTTCTGATCCACCTTTCTGATTGTACGATAGACAAAGATGGAATTTTTTTATTAGAATTAAAAACTCCCATGACACGATGGGAGTCAACCAGACGACGGTCAGTGCGCAGCTGTGTACAAAACAATTCCCACATACATGTACTACAGACTAGCGTCACAAAATCAGTATTTGTGCCATTTTGGGGAAAATTTTTATCCCCAAAGTTTTTGGCAAGTGGTTGTTCCAGACAATGGTCTACACAACAATATGTCATTGTGGTCCATGGTGAAACTCTCCCCCTCCCTTCTAGTACTAGTCTACGGTGTCATTCTATTCAAGGACGCGACTTTATGTTTACATCCTGGAACTTTGTGACCTAAGGTTACAGCGCGTTGAAAACAACGAGTAAATGAGACTTAAGGCTTTGCATGGTGGGTGAATCAATATAGGAAGGTTTGCGGTTTCCTGATGACGGCCAGAGCATACTGGTCGAAACGTCGAGTTACCCTCAGGTTCTTTTCAGAACCATACCTCTTCCTTTAAGAGACCTGATACATGGTGTTCACCGCAAACCTTCCTATATTGAAAACAACGAGGTGATGCGCTATTCTTTTGCACGCATTTCTACGGGACCGTGTCACATTTTATTTTTCAACAAGATAATGCTTAAGACCTGCGAGACTGTGCTTTTTAGAAAACTGTAACTTGAAAAAGGGGTCAGAAGTTATTTTTCTTAAAATTAAAGTTCCCTTCCAGAAACTTGAGAAAGAAAAGAAAAAAGTGGCTTAGCTTAGCACGAACGAGGTGAATCAGGGATCCACATGATTCTCTGCAGCTCCGCGTTACAAACTCTGTCCCAAATGCTTCATACACTCATATTTACTTCAAGTTACTTGAATCTGTGGCCAATTATTGAATAAATCTTATTTAGACAAGGTGCTAAATATTCTTTTGTTTTACAACTCTGTTCCTTTAAACAATTAAAACAGCGCCCTCAATCGGCGATCAAAACAGACGCTTGTCACCGACCGTGGTGCAATTTCTGGGTGTAAACTGACGATTTTCTTACCATTTTCGGACTCTGTCAATAGCTTGCATGACACGCTTGATTTCATCTTTGGCTCGACTTCGGGTTTCGGCCCTAGCTGAACGAGATGAACCCATCATTTTGAAGAAACCGGTCCCCCAAGCTAAATTCCCTAAAAAAAATCGACAAAGGGGGACGTCGAAAGCGCACGCTTAATACGTCTGGTACCCAGTCATCATTTCCCAAACTATTTTCATCGCAAACAAGTCACGGCTGCCAGCACCACCCTAAAGCACGCGAACTACACGTTGGAAATAATCATATCTTTTATGGAACCGTCTATTATAGATGAAGGGATAAAATAAAATAATAAGAAAATTAAATATGATATAATTATCTTGAAATCCACAAGGTATAAAATAACATATTCTTACCAGTTATAAATTAAATTGTTGATCATCTTTATAGCTCCTTATCTCGAATATATTCATTTGTTAAAAAAACAGATTGAAAATACTTCCCCGCAATGTTTTAGTTTGCCCTTTACTAAGACGCGTGTCCAGGCTGAGATATCGATCGGTACCAGTCTGTTTCGAAATTGAGCGCGGAATTCGGATTATTCACTGTTCAGTGTAAAGTAGGTCACGGAAATTTGACAGATGAGATAGGGTTACCTTCGGTTCACGTGCAGTCGCAGTCTAAATGAGGGGTTCAAATTACGCAAAAGAAGTCCGAAAAATATAAACGCCTGTCTCCTCAGGTAAGTTGTTGAGACTATGTTGAGAGGCTGTGCGTTGAGAAAAAAAAGTTGAATTTCACTTTTTCAGTCACATTAAATATTATTATTAAATTGATTAATGAGTTATTTCTTTATTTGTACTAAATGTAATTAATTGTATCATTGTATTTGTAGGCCTACCTCCTCATTTTGACATTTTGCATTAGCAGTATAATTTCGACTATATTTTAAATTACGCAGTGGCTGTTGTTACGGCAGTCGTGCATGTGGTTCCCTGACTTGATTGTATTTTAAGGTGATATACAAAAATGTTGCAAACTGCTTACTGACTAAAATTACCAAAATGTAAATCT
Organism: Luidia sarsii; assembly: GCA_949987565.1. Taxonomy (NCBI): domain Eukaryota; kingdom Metazoa; phylum Echinodermata; class Asteroidea; order Paxillosida; family Luidiidae; genus Luidia; species Luidia sarsii. The sequence goes on along the minus strand of OX465105.1, from coordinate 20,039,723 downwards.
AAAATTTAGTGGGCCTGACGTTTCGATCCTAGCAGGACCTTTCTCAAGAAAGCAGGACCTTTGAGAAAGGTCCTGCTAGGATCGAAACGTCAGGCCCACTAAATTTTTGATTGTATTTAGTTCGCAGTGGCTGTTGTTACGGCAGTAGCCCGTATGGTTCCCTGACTTCACAGTATTTGTCAGGATGTTTAGCTCTTGGAACCAGACTATCAGCTAATAGACTGGTTCAACCAGCCTGCACTGCTGACGAAATACAATCAAGTCAGGGAACCACACGGACGACTGCCGTAACAACAGCCACTGCATATTTAGTTAGCATTGCAGGCTGGTTGAACCAGTCTATTAGCTGATACTAGTCTGGTTCCAAGAGCTAAACATCCTGACAAATACTGTGAAGTCAGGGAACCACACGGACGACTGCCTTAACAACAGCCACTGCGTAAATTTATAGCATTTATTACTTTTTACTTATTTTATTTTTAGCACAGTACACATTTGTTTGTAATTTGTTATGTAATGTTCGAACTTAGAGGTTGCGGTGACCGTAACTCGTACTGAGTCGAGGTCATATTGTTCATAACTTCATATTAACCCTAGCTCATCCTCCCAGAGGACTACAACCACCGGGAGTGTCACGGTCTCCGCAACTAGTCCAAGTAACTTTGACCCTACAAGTCACCCTTTTTTTATCGAATTTTTAAATTTTGAGGTTCGGGTGACTCACCCGAACCTCAAAAATTCAAAATTCGATAAAAAAGGATGACTTGTTGGGTCCAGGTTACTCTGACTACACCGCAACAAGGCGCAAGCATAGCATTAGCAGTGTATATTTTGCTGGCAACGGCATTCTTCTTTCAAATGCCATTTTGTCGTTCCCTTAGTTACCGGTACTCTGATTGGCCAATTTTCATTACGTCATACCGGCCTTATTCTTGCTCTAAAGTTATTTTGTCAGAAGTTGTCTTATGTCCACAACATTTTGATATAGGCCTAAAGACGAAGACAAAATCCACTGCTGCGCAGGTAATTCGAGTTTCATGAAATTGATTTTAGCGCAGCTACGCCGTAACTAAGTTTATGTCGTAAGTCCTGCACTATAACTACCGGTAAGCAGATGATGCGTAAGTTACGCACTGTTTCGTGAAATCAGCTGCTTTTGTCAAGGCGTGCACATGGTCACACTAGGGCTGTTCCCAGTTCCCACGTATTGTGCATAAAATATACTGTAATCATTCAATAATCCTTTTTTTCCCCACTTAGTCCACCAGCCAAATAATCCTAGCACAAAAAATCGCGAGCTGATTGTGGTTAGCAAAAGTGGTCAAATGGGTGGCCCATGCGGCAGTGTACTGACCATTGGTACCTAATCCAACAAACTCCAACAGTGTCTCCCTGGGCCATTGGTAACTAATAAATCACGTTACATTATTGATATACAAAAATGTTGCAAACTGCACATTATTGTGTCCACTGTCCACACACCAAAAATGTGGAGTTTGACTTGGGGAGCAGTGGGTATGTGGGAATTTTGTTCAATGGGAAAAGAGAGGCAGAAATTGGAGCAGGTGTTTCAAGTCAAGCACCAGCTGTTTAACCCAAGGTCCTTGGATCAATTGTTTATTCCATTGCAGCCCAATAGGCTTCCTGCCCCCCCCTCCCCCCTGCCCCCGCCCCCCCAAACCTGTCAATGGGCAAGCACTGGGCCACTGGGCTATGTTGTTAACCATGGTTCAGTGATTTGCAGGAAGAGCATTCGTCTTAGTGCATGCATGGGTGCAGGTTACTTGTTTTTCAGGCCCCCATATGGTTAGGCTATATCTGTAGATATGTTACAATGTACTGTAGATAGTCCTCCTTGGTTGGGTTGGACCATGGAGGAAGGAACCATGGAGGAAAAATCACAATGCATATGCATTGTACTTCCGTTGTTCCTACTATACTAGCTCCATGGTTGGACCAAGGAGGGTTGGACCATCCTATAGCCTACTGTATAGTACATTGTACTTCTGGTTTTGTGTACCATCGCTCTTATCATCTGACCTATCCAGTCGTTATACGGTCATACGGCCAATTAGTCTTGAACTAGTATTTACCAGGGTTTTGGTGCCAGTCAGAAGCATTCAACCATTTACTCCTAGTGCTGTGTATATTCAATTATCAACTTTTGATAATTTATCAACGAATTGCAGTTTGCACGTCTGTCCGCGCTGCAGCCGTTTTCGAGATGCCGCAGTTGCAGCAGCAGCAGTTGAGCCTGGCCTTCCGCCGCCAGTCTGACCGTCCGCTGGCGCAGCGACGACATGGCCACCAGTTGCTGCTGTCTGGCTTCACCGACCACGAGAAGGCCGTACTAGCCGAGGGAATAGTCAGTCTGGGCGGCAAGTACCTGGACTCCAAGGTGGGATTTCCAGGATACCCAGTCGCCCACCAATTACTATCAACATGGGTTATCAGTCAGTAGATGACTGTAGACAATTCTTAAGGGCTGTTCCCACTGGACTTTTTAGCGGCCCTGTTAAGTAACCATGGCTGAGCGGAAGTCTTCCGCGACTCCTCTCGCCCTGTTAGTTTTACATCGCGGTAGCGGTAACTTGACAGGGACGTCAGTTTACCGAGCAAAAATCTTTAAAAAACATCTACACATTGGCTGGAAGGAGGTGCTGTGGACAAATGGTTAGACATAGCTGCCAACCATTCCTATTTTTTGGTATTTTTGTTTCACTTTTTACAAGCTCTTGAGTCTTGACAACATATTCTGATTTTTGGCTTGGAAATACACATGTGTGTACATGTATTCCTATGTAGTTTGCTCTGTGATTCCTCTGGGTTTTTTTAGCAGAAGTATTCCTAATTTCCATTAAGATAGGTTGTCAGCTAGGGTTCTAGAGTCAGTGTATGGCTGCATTGCAGTGTAGGAAATTTGCAGCTGGTTCGAAATAATCCCACTCAGACCACTAGCTGGGGAAACTCTCTCTGTGCACCCAGCAGGGAAAGAGTACCTCACTGCCTGAGTACCTCTCTTTACTAGAGCCACGGGGAGGTTGAAACTGAAAGGAGGCGAGGAAAGGAACTGGCCACTCTACCTCAGTAACCTCACCATGCTGAGGCCTTGTAAAAAAAACTGCTTCTCCTAGTGCTACCTAGTGTAAATGGTACTATGGGACATCCTTAACCTTATTGGCTGGATAAAAGGGCCTTTTGAAATTACCTACAGTTTGTCTATGGATTAGGCCCAACTGATTACTCCTCTTCCCCCTCTTCCTCCGTTCTGGCAGGTTTTTGTCCCAGACTGCACCCACGTCGTCAGCATACGACCGATGAGGAGCGAGAAGTACCTCTGCGCCTGTGCCTCCGGTGAGGAATTGGTCTGAGAATCGCCGAGGGCGGCCAGCCCGATCATGTTTCAATCCTAGCAGGACGTTTTCCCAGAAAAATGGAGAAGAATAAAATTGTTCAGGTCAATGTTGCTAGCAGGCTGACTGTCGCTCCAGCCTTCTCCGACCAAAAATCAATGAAAATCTGTGACGGACTTTTAATCAAATGTACTTGATTTTGAAAAATGGCCAAGGGAACTTTGACTGGGCCAGAATTTGAACCCGAGACCTCTGGTTCCTCTCAGCTATCCAGCCTTTAATTGGTGGCCTTAACAAACAGTCAACTGCTTCAATGTTCTCCCAAAAAAATTGCAAACTGCTTGCTGAGAACATTCTCTTTCAAGAAGTGTGGCTCTGAAAAGAGCCAGAAAAAGAGCCTCATGAAAGAGAAGAGATACATGGTGTCACCGCAAACCTTCCACTAAGTATCATGCAAACCTTCAAGTCTTATCTGCTTACTGAGAAAGTAAGGACCGTTCTCAAAGGCACCTTTCTCGCTCTGCCTTTGAGAAAGAAACTGCTAGGACAATCGGCACATTATCAAATCAAAACCTTGTGGCGGCCACGGGCACTGGAAAGTGCCCTGGTGCGGAGTGGTCAAAACCTCTGAACCAGAAAGCAATTAAACACCAGAGAGCATTGCATTGTCATGATCGGATGAAGACTCGAGTAGCGTGCTCACTAACTAAAAATGACCAAAATGTCAACATTTTGGAGGGCCTGACCTTTCGATCCTAGTAGGACCTTTCTCAAAGGCAGAGTGTGAAAGGGTTCCACTAGGATTGAAACTTCAAGCAATTTTTGATAGATGAATTGAAGATGAGCCTTTTTTTCATAGGTTGTAATATCTTCTCTTAGTCACTGTTGTATGTCTTTCTCATCAGACTCTAGATCCTGTTAGTTGACTTCTCATTAGGATAATAATTTGTTTTCATCATTCGGGGATTGGTCTTCTCTGTCCTATACGGTACACAGGGATGTAAGACTTCTGGAAATTTCCGGATTTCCAGATTTCCGGAAATGGCGTAATTTGATTTGATTTAATTTTTAAATGTTTTAAATTATTACTATTATTATTTTTTTTTTAATGTATGTCAAAAGGGTATCTCAAACTGCTCATTTCTGTTAAAACCCTAAAAACTTAACCTGCACCCCTACTGTAAATCTCTCGGTCGCATAAGCGCTCACTCGCAATCTCATCTCTCGGTCGTGTAAGCGCCCACTCGCAGTCGCACAATTTATTGGCCTTCGGTGATTTTCAGGAAATGACTCTGTCGGTCACTTACATCCCGGAATACAGGGAAGTGGATAGTGACGCCGGAGTTTGTCACGGAGAGCTTGGCAGCGGGCCAATGGCTGGACGAGGGGCCGTACGTCTGGGGCAGTCCGGGACGGACGGGCCGCGACGCGACCGCCGCCGCAATCCCGCCCATGGAGAGCGCCCCCGCGCGGTGGCTCGACCACCTGAAGCGGACCAAGCGACGGGCCTTTACTGGCTGGACTGCGGCCATACTCGTCAGCTGCATCAACAACAGGCCGGCCGTCTACAAGAGGTTCGAAACAAATCTGGTTTTGTCCTTGTCACTCTGCCTTTGAGAAAGGCCCTGCTAGGATCGAAACGTCAGGCCCACTAAATTTTTTAAGAAGCGAATCTGTCGGGGAAGAAATGAAAGAAAAGTGTGGCCATCTGGATCCTTTAGCTAACATTGTGAAAAAATAAGTTGACCTACTTTGGTCATGTCACAAGGTCCGAAAAACACAATAGCAAAGGACGTAACACCAGGGTTAACTGAGGGTCAAAACAAAAGAGGCAGACCCGGGAGACAGTGGCTGGATGATGTCAGGGAATGGACCGACACCACCATATACGACCTGATAGGGAAGACCAAAGGTGAGGGGAGAGTGGAGGAGGTTCGTGCCTCAGTGCACCAACGGTCGGTGAGACTACGGAGATGAGTGAGTGAGTGAGTAAGTGGGAATCCTCACTGGCGACCTCCCAAGCCATCAACTCCCAACCCCAATCTCTTCCCCATTCTATCCCCGACCCCTCCCGAAGCTCCTCCAACAGCCCTGTATCACCATGGAGGAAGAAGGGGGAAGGAGTTGCAACTAGTAATACATCAAAAGAACCTGATTATCGCCGACAGTGCCCTTCGGCTATCTAGCCCGTGTTTTACGACCGCAGTGTAAACACGCGTAATTGCGGTCTGGCTCTGGCTCAACATGAGCTCCCCAGCTGCCTGAAATGCATTATGGGTACAAATTCAAGATGGCTGCGCGGTTGGGTACGCCTGACGAAACTTCCGATACCAAAAGTTAGGATTTTTCTGTTGAATTCTTGGAGTGGAACGAAGAAGAATTTGATCATACAGTTTTCGATAGTATTGCCACTTCCATAGATGCGGTAGAGGACGATACAATATTTGTGTGTGGGGCACTGGTGTGACTGCAGAGGTGTTTCGCCCCCCCCCCCATTTTTTTTTCAAGCATCGACTTTGACTCCATTCCCTCGCCCCTCTCTTAGGCTGATAGAGTGCGGAGGAGGGGTGGTCCTCTCCCTGCGCGGTCCCCAGCGGCAGCTGGACAAGGTGGCCAAGCTCCTGGACTACGTCTTCGTGGACAAGTGCTACGAGGAGAAAGTGCGCCCCCTACGGGAGCAAGGCGTGCCCTGCCTGGTGCCCGAATTCATCGCCGAGTTTTTGTTTGAGGTGGGCTTACCACAACTTACCAATTCTCACAACTTACCACTCACCACAACTTACCAAACAACTTACCAATTACCACTTATCACTTATCTCAGCTTACCACTTACCATAACTTCACAGCTTACCACTTACCACAACTTACCACAACATACTGCTTTATATCACAACTTGCCACTAATACCACAACATACCATTTACCACAACATACCACTTACCACAAAATACCACTTACCACAACTTACCACTTCTCACAACTTACCACTTACCACAACATACCACTTACCACTTATCACAACTTACCAATTACCTACCTAGCAGGACCTTTCTCTGCCTTTGAGAAAGGTCCTGCTAGGATCGAAACGTCAGGCCCACTAAATTTTAAGATTTACATTTTGGTAATTTTAGTCAGTAAGCAGTTTGCAACATTTTTGTATATCACTTTACCACTTGTGAGTTTAGACCTATCACAACTTACCACTTGTCACAACTTACCACTTACGCAGTGAAGGTTAATGATTCAAAATGCTTCAAGTGTCATGAAATACTAATTTGCTTTCTACTTCTTATTTTTTTATTTACCAATCTGCAGAAAGAGCCTAACCAGAAAAAATACAGCGTTTTCACTTACACCCCCGAGTTGAAAAACCCACTCCCCAATGGTGATAAGCGAGAAGTAAAAGAATGTCCCCCCACAAAAGGTGAGATGCGTCATTGCATGGAGGAGACAGGGTACCAGACCATAGACAGGAACTAAAGTAGACTTATAGACCTTGCCTTTTGCGATGTCACAGCTGTAGATTCTGCTAAACTATTGTTGGCCGTCACAGTAAAATGAGTAAATACAAAAGACAATTTACAATAAGACTTACAATGTATGTAATAAAATGCTGGACCACTGGAGCGTGCAGGAGTCAGCAGATAAGTGTTACATCAACATGGTGTCACTGCAACCGTTCCACCACCTTATTTCACCAGCTCTTCTCAGAGCCGCACTCTTTCTTGGAAGAGATTTAATGCGGTGCGACTGCAAACTTTCCGCATTGTGATTCCACCGTGCAAACCATCGATTCTTACCTATCCATCCTGCTAGGATACAAAAAAATAACCCAACCATCAGGCCATCCAAAGTTTGTATCGATACTTCCCTTGCGATTTGTAGGATGTCCGAGCGACGTCAGACCAAGGGCGGCCGTCAAGACGAAAGATCACCTGCCCCCCGGCCCGGTGACCTCCACGTCTAAGCCCCGATCTCAACCCCTCGGCAACGGGCCATCATCGTCCTCCCAGCCCCCGGCCAGCCAGCCGTCCGCTTCCACCGACGTCAGTCCGCCGCCGCCTGCCAAGCGCCAGTGTCGACCCTGGTCTCCGTCCCGGGCCCCCACCCCCGGTGGGCCCTGTCCATCTGAGCCGGCGACAACTGCCGCCTCCTCCTCGTTGTCGGCGTCGACTTTAGCGGCCAGCCACTGGACCGGCGGCCTCTCGCGGCCGGCCGAGGTGGCCGTCAAGAGGAGGCTGGAGTTCTCCCCGAGCCTCGTGAGGGAGAAGATCGCCGACGAGGCCCAGAAGGTATCCCATCGTCTGAAACCTCTTCGTGTCCCACGACCTTTTTGTGTGCCGGGCCCTCCGAGTCCGGACAATACTATTGTCCAAATTGTCTACAATTGGCCTACCACAAAGAAATATGTAGCTGGGTCATTCCGTGTCAATTCAACAAGCTTTTAGACCTGACCGTCACAGATTGGAACAAAATTTGTTGTGCTGATTACAAAAATCATAACTCCAAAACCATAAGAGTGCCTATTCTAAATCTTTCTGGGAATGATGCTTACATTTTCAGCTTTGATTTTTTGAATGAAAAAAAAAAAAAAAATCAAGATCAAAGGTCATATCTTTACTTAATTTCTTTCTGGTACGTTGTAGAAGTTTGGTTTTCATGTTATGAAATGAAGACTTTTTCAAGAGCTTTCAGATGGTGTAATCATGCCAAATCCCATGTTAAGAAATAAGAATTAATATCAGAAAATTAGGAGGGCCTGACGTTTCGATCCTAGTAGGACCTTTCTCAAAGGCAGAGTGACAAGGAAAGAAACAAATCAAGGAGGGGAGAGTAACAGGGACATGGATGATGGACAAAAGACAAAGAGCTGGTAGGGTAGGATCAAAGGTTTGCATGTAACCCAGCTGTGTGGTTGCCTCATTTTTTTTTTTTTTTTTTTTTTTACAGCAAGCTGTCGGCAACTACTCACGGGTTCCCTACTGGATGCAAGTGCGGCCGCCCAAGTACCAGGTCAGTTGCATCACCATCTTCACTCAGAATGCAAAAGCTACACAGACGTTCAGGCTGTGCCAGGTTTGACTCGCTAGTTGTACACGTAGTGATTTATTCAGCAGGTTTGGATTGTTCCCGATTTTTTGGCGATTTTTCAAAACGGGCACATTAAACCCATGTTGTGGACATGGACACTGAAAAGTGACCCAGCACAAAGTGTTTAAAGCCCCTACACAACATTGGTGAGATCAAAAAACAGAAATGTTCACGGATTTACATGAAACTTGTACAGTTTGAAGATGGTTATAGTAGAAACCTCGCACTGAAGTTTGTCTGCCTAAAATTTTGTATTTTTGAAGAGTAAAAGAAATCGTTTATGTCTCACCAAGATCTAAACTTTTTTTCGGAACAGTACGGTGTTGAATGCTGCATTTTCGCGAAACAAATGAAGCGGTTTTCACGATTTTCTCGACACTCTGTTGGCGGATTGAGCTGAGATTTTCACAGGTGTGCTATTTCATGCATATGTTTGATCAGACAACGTATGGATGCTAGTCTTTGACCTCGACCAGTGTTGTGTAGGGGCTTTAAGGCCCTCATCGCTGGTCCTCGGTACAATGCCAGACTCAGTCGCGTTCACAAGAGGCTCTTGGGAGTTAAAATGACACACATTGGATTGGACAAAGCCATGTGAACCATACCTTTTTTGTGTTCTTTTCCCTTCCCCCCACCAACCTATCTACCCAACCACCCACCCACCCACCCAAACACCCACCCACCCAAATACCTAACCACCCACCCACTCAACCATCCACCCAAAACCCACCTACCCACCCACCCAAAAACCCATCCACCCAAAAACCCACCCACCTACCCACCCACCCAAAAACCCACCCACCTAAAAACCCACCCACCTACCCACCCACCCAAAAAACCCACCCAATTACCCACCCACCCACCCACCCACCCAAAAACCCACCTACCTACCCACCCACCAAAAACCCACCTACCCCTCGGTTGTCGTCGTCCAGGATACGGAGGAGGAGACCAGGCCCTTCTCGCGGTTTGTCAGCGGTCTGATCGAGGCGTACCTGGAGGAGGAGTTTTGGCTGAGGGCGGTGCAGTCCATCCACGCCAATCTGTCGGCCAGGACCTACCCGCCGCCCTCCCTGCTCCACGCCGTCATGATCAAAGTCCTGGAGGTGAGATGGGGAGGAGAGGAGGGAGGGGAGGGGAGGTTGGGGGAAGGGATGGTTGGTCATTCCTTGTCTTTAGAATAAAAGGAAAGGAAAGGAAATCTGACCGAGAAATTTGAAACAATTTGTGATCATATCTTTTTTTAATAAGGAGAAGGGGGGCGGACATTGCCTGTACATGGAACTTGGTTTGAGTTTGGTGTCAATTATTTTTAAAAATGTGTGTGTATGTGTGTCCTCTAGTCCACGGATGCGGCGTACTTGAACCACGCCCTGCACCTGTTGAAGTCCGTGCTGTGTCTCCACCATCCGTGCGCCCCCCAGATGGCCCCCGTCTACCTTCGCTCCTTCCTCCCTCCGGACGAGGCCGGCGCCTTCGGCCTGGAGAGCGACGACCCCATCCACTCGCACTGGGATTTTGTGGGCAGCGTCATCAGGTACCAGACTGCGCAGTGCACACTCTTCTTCCCTTCATCTTGGCTTGTGCAATTGATACTAATGCAGGGTTTTTCAATGAGGGTTTGCCCTGCTCGATCGAGCAGGGAGTTGAGAGGAGAAAACCCTGAATTGAATTACATTCACCTCAACAAAAAACATCATCATAGATGTAACATGATGTCTTGCGTTGAGGAGAATGTAATTCAATGAGGTTTTGCCCTGCTCGACGTAATAACTTGATAAACACCAAATTCCTAGTGCTGAGAATTCTGTGTTTATCACGTCGAGCAGGGCAAAACCTCATTGAAAACCATCATGTTACATCAGTAATACAGGTATCTTTTGTCGGGAATACAGATTGAGGTAAACGGAGATTGGATTTGGACTGTGTTTCGACTTTACTGATTTTACTGTGTTTTATCAATTGGGTCTGTTTTGAAGGTTGGCATGGTGGACTCACGATGTAGAATGGTTGCTGTTACTTCGGATTCTACCTGAACGTACTTTAATTTTTTTATCCTCAGCCAGTCGGGCAAAGTATAGAGCATCCAGTGCTAATTACACAGCGCTGACGTAGGACAAACCCTTATTGAATTACACCCAGTGATCCCTGCACTCCCATTAAAAGTTATATCCCTCCTTGAAACATGTCTGAAAATAAAAACTTGTGGAACAGTGTTGAAGGAATTTAGCATCTTGCTACGTCAAACAAATAAGGGAACAACTGACTAGGAACTTTTCAACCATTTTTTTTTTTTCATTTTTTTTTTTTATAGTATTATTATTATTTATTTTTTTAACAACCACGCAGGAAATCGCTCCAGAAGCCGTGCAAGGAAGCCGACACGAAGGACACGGACAAGTCGTCGTCCAAGACGGCAGATCTACGGCGCAGCGGCGAGCTGTTGCTAGGCTACATCGTCGCCTTGCTGGAGCAAGATTACCAAGGGCACCTCTACCGGTAACGCCAGATGCCAGTCGCGCTTCCAAGCCAGAATCTGACTTTTCAAATAAAAATTCCAAGTGATGCAGATATGTCTTTGACTGCATTTCTGGCTCAGATTCGCTAAAAAATATCCCCCTTTTTTGTTCTTTTTTCTTTTTCAACAAAAAATGGCCGACCGATCCATTTATCCGAAACAACCAAATTAATCACACTCGAGAAAAAGTTAACACGTAAGTATAGACAATTTCCACAGTGATGACAGCATATAGAAACTATTTTTTTTTTTTTTTTATAATTTTTCCCGGGGAAAACAAAAGTATTTACGGCCTCCAAAAAGGAAGCGGTCGTGGACGCTAAACATGTTTTATTTTTATTTGGCCTTAGAGAGGTCCTTGCATTGAGATTCCTGCAGGACCTGTGACAAAGGTCTCGTTGGGGAAATGGGATTGCAGTGGCAGGCCCCTCATAAAACAATTACCGGGCCTAAGGTGCCATTAGATCGACTTATCGTCGAAGGATTTTTGGTAAATCGTCTTATCCACCTGCACTGTTCCAGGGTGGAGGGCTATCCCAGCAAGAGGCCAAGGGGTCGCTGTCTCCTCTCCACCATCCTGTGGCCTAGCAACCGCGTCAACGGCGGCAATGCGTCGGCGAGGCAACTGGTGGCCTTTCTGCTGCAGGCTGTCGTCCTGGCTGAAGAGTCTCCCAGCATGGTGGGTTGGTCTGTCTGTCTGTCTGTCTGTCTTCCTGTCTGTGTCTGTCCGCCCGTCTGCCTTCCTGCATATCTGTCTGTCTAAAGGTGATATACAAAAATGTTGCAAACTGCTTACTGACAAAAATTACCAATGTGTAAATCTTAAAATTTAGTGGCCCTGACGTTTCGATCCTAGCAGGACCTTTCTCAAAGGCAGAGAAAGGTCCTGCTAGGATCGAAATGTCAGGCCCACTAAATTTTAAGATCTGTCTGTCTAGTTGATTGTTGGTTGGTGTGTTTGTTCATTTTTTCCCAAAGTAACAAAATTCTGGGAATTTGAGCTGTTCGTTCTGTCTGTTCGTTTGTCTGTCTGTCAATATGTTTGCCGGTCAGTTTGCAGTTGAGGTTGTCCAATCTGTCTGCCCTGTCCTTCCGTCTATCTGTGTGTTGGTCAGTTAGCTGGTCGACCTGTCTGTCTGTCTGTCTAGTCCTGTTGGTTGTCTGGTTTGTCTGTACATGTTGTATAGGTTTTTTTTGCTTGTTGATATGCTTGTTCCTTTGTCGGTTTGTTTGTGGGCATCTTAAGTCCCAACGTTTCAAACCTGGTGGAATCTTTATACCAGAAGGTGAAAGTGTCATTTTTTTGAAATGACAAATTTGTTGGATTTAATTTTTTTTTTGGGGGGGTTTGTTTTGGGATGGTTGCAGTACCCTTGTCTGAAGATGGTAATGTCGCTGGTGGAAATTGCTGCTGAGTGCTGTCGGACAGCTGCGGGGGATAGCGGTCTCCATGGTAACCTGGACTACGGAGCCCATCAAGACCTGGCCGAGGAGATTGCTGCCATGGCAACCAAGAGTAAGTCGCCTCGTCCCCCTTCTCCCCCTCTCCCCAAACCCCGCCCCTGAAGTGCAGACGTCTTAACCACTTGACCAGGGCAAACCCTCCTTGAATTACATTCTCCTCGACAAAACCATCATGTTAGGCTATATCTATAAGGACAACTGTTCATGCTTAGCAAGTTGCCAGAACTGGGCAGGGGCCAATTTCGCAGAGCCGCTTAAGCGGGAAAATCTGCTAAGCAGGAAAAGTCTCCCTTGTTTAAACAGGATTATAAACTGCATCACGATGGGATGTCAACTGCTTTGGACTTGTATTACCCTCTTCCTTTACTTAGCGTGAAACAAAAAGTGAAGTTTGGGTTTGCAAAGTGATCCTATGAATGATGACATTTTGTGCTTGGGCAAGTTTTGGCGCTTAAAGGCCCTATACAACATTGGTAAAGGTCAAACGATTGCCACAGTTTCTGTGTTAAACCTCAAATGGTAATCTGAGAAAGAAGAAAAATGCAAAAACCCTCACAGTTTACGCACCATTCTGTAGTGTAAGAAATAGCCTATTTCTCGCGAGTGATAAATTGTTTGACGATGTTTGAGTGAAGATTTCTTGAAAAGTACAGCATCCCAGACCGTGAGATTTCAACATGAGGATTCTATCACGACCATCTACAAACTGGGTGAATTAGAAGGAAATCTGTGGACATCGATGTTTCCTGACCTTCCCGATGTTGTATTGGGCCTTTTTAGCGGCTTTTATGAAAGTGGCCCCAGGTCACTGACATTTGGGGCTGGGGGGAAGCTCGTGGAAGTTCGAGTCCAAGCAATGGGTTTCTCTGCTTTCTCGTTTCTTGCAGTCGGTCTAACAAACAGGACGGAGGCACTCAACATGCTGCTGTGCCTGCTGCAGCCCGACTGGCTCAAGCTGAGGGTGACGGAGTGCCTGGCCCGTCGCTACGACGACCGGCTGGTGCCCCGCGAGCACCGGTCCCTAGCCGACCAGCCCCTGTCGCTGAAGAAAGTGGTGAGCGGTGCCATTCTTGTTTGGCTTCCAATTCTTGAAAAAATCTTAAATGAGGGTTCGATTTTTTTCCCTCCAAATGGCAACATTTTGCGGAGTTTGAATTTTTTGGGGGTTCATTTTTTTTCAAGGTGAATTACTGCTTCTACCTGATCCCGCCCATCGCGAAGAAAGCTCCGCCCCTCGAGGGCACTGCCGAGGCGAAGGAGGGCACGCAAGCTTCGAGAGCGCAGAAGCGGTCCCGTTGCCCTGACAACAGCTCGGGAACACCCCTCATGATCTTGGCGTAAGTTTGAATGTGAAAACCCTTACCCCTCCCCTTCATAATTTTCCACTCGGTCTTCAACTTCAGGGAAAAAATTGACTTGGAATTTTTTTTAAAAATCTTTCCCCGACAGGACCAGTAACACCATGGGCAGGGCAGAGCCGTCTCTGCAGGACAGGAGGTCGGCCAGGAAAAACAACAAGGTCAACGGCAGGAACATGAGAGGTATACGGTGCTGCCTCAGATCTTGCTCCTCCGTCATCCTCTTTCTCTACCTTCCTTCCTCTCTCAATCCCTCTCACCCCCTCTTTCTCTCTCATCACTGTTTCACTTGCCTCTTTATCTACCTTCCCTCCTCTCTCTCACTTCCTCTCACCCCCTCTTTCTCTCTCACTGTTTCACTTGCCTCTTTGTCTACCGTCCTTCCTCTCTCACTCCCTCTCACCCCCTCTTTCTCACTCTTTCTCTCCCTGATTTATGTTCTTTCCTTCCTCTACCTTCCTTTCTCTCTCTTATCTTTCTCTCACTGTCTCTCATCCCCTCTTTCTCTCTCATTCTTTCTTCACCTTCTTTCCTCTCTCATCCCCTCCTCTCTCTCACTGTCTCTCATCCCCTCTTTCTCTCCCACTCTTTCTCTCCCTTTTTGCTCTACCGTCCTTCCTCTACCTTCCTTCTTCCTCTCCCATCTTTCTCTCACTCTCTCACCCCCTCTTTCTCGCTCTTTCACTTCCCGATTTATCTACTTTCCTTCCTATACCTTCCTTCATCTCTCCTATCTTTCTCTCCCCCTCTCACATCCCCTCTTTCTCCCTCACCCTTTCTCTCCCCTCTAGCTTCCTTCCTCTCTCACTCCCTCTCACACCCTCTTTCTCTCCCCTCGCCATCTCTTCCCCTCCCCCTTCTCTCTCCCCCTTCATTCTCGTCACTCTGTACTTCTCTCAGTCCCGCTCTCCCTCACAGAATCCTCTCTCTCTCTCTACTCCTCCCCTGCCAGGCGAGACGCCGCTCCACCTGGCCTGCATCCGCGACGAGCCGGACAGGGTTCACGACCTCCTGACCTGCCCGACCATCCAGGTCAACCTGACCGACTACGCCGGCTGGACAGCCCTGCACGAGGCGTCCAATCACGGCCACGTGGACTGTGTCCGAGAGCTTCTCAAGTACCGGCCCAAGCAGAAGATTACCGCCTACTTCACCCTAGGTACGTCTCACTCTTCTTTTTATAACCGTAGGCCTTAAAGCCCCTACACAACATTGGTAAGATCGAAAAACTGAAATGTTCACAGATTTACATGGAACTTATACAGTTTGAAGATGTTTATAGTAGAAACCTCGCACTGAAATATTTTTGCCTAAAATGCTGTATTTTGGGAAAAAGGAGTAAAAGAACTTGTTAACATCTCACCGAGATCTAAACTATTTTTAGGAACAGTACGGCGTTTAATGCTTCATTTTCGTGAAACAAATGAAGCGGTTTTAACTTTTTTTCTCGAGACTCGGTTGGCGGATTGAGCTGAGATTTTCACAGGTGTGCTATTTTGTGCATATGTTGGATCAGACAACGTATGGATGCTATTCTTTGACCTCGACCAATGTTGTGTAGGGGCTTTAAAAGGCTTGTCAGTGAGCATTTGCCCTACTCTGATAACATAGGTGCCAACCATTCCTATTTTGGAGAAATCGTTCCTCTTTTTTGGGGGTAAACATTTATCACTTTTTACAACAGATTCTGTTTTTTGGCTTGGAAATACACATGTTTTCCTACGTAGTTTGCTCTGTGATTCCACTTTTTTTTAGCAGAGGTATTCCTATTTTATTTTTCCTTTAAGATAGGTTGGCAGCTATGTAATAAGCACCATGCTTTGCCTGAAAAAAAATCCAAACAAATATTTTGTTTTTAAGCAAATAAAAGGAAAAAACTTACTGAGAACTTTTAAACAATTTGGAAAAATTGACTGGACTGGGCGGGCTTGAACCCGAGACCTCTGGCTTTACTCTTTCCCGGCAAAGTTGACAGCAATATGTTGTTTGCATCTGAATGAATGAAAGCAGGGGTGTGATCCCTGGGGATGTACGGCAGTTAACGGTTGAATCGCTTCTGACTGGCGCCCCCACCCTGGCAAAGACCAGTTGACTATTAGGGAAGGCCACCATCTAAGGGCTGGATAGCTCAGATGGGAGAGTGCTGATACGTTAAACCAGAGATCTCGGTTTCAAGTCCCGGTCCAGTCAAAGTTTTCTTGGCCAATTTTTGGATTCCTTCAAAAGTTCCCAGTCAGTTTTTCTTGTGTTTGTTTGACTTGTTATTATTTCTTTGTCCCCCCCCCCCCCGACCAGACAAGACCAAGAAATGTTCAGACGCTCTAGACCTGTTGGCAGCGCCGACGCAGTGCGGCACCACAGCGCTGCACGACGCCGTCTTCAACGGGCACACGGACGTCGCCGAACTGCTCGTGAAGGCTGGAGGTAAAGACTCGGCAAAAAAAGGAAGAACCTTTTGGAAACTGAAAATGTATCGCGGACTCTTTTTTTCTTCTTTCCAGAACCCGCCATAGGTTCAGGGCTCTGACTTTGACTGTCAGCCATTTTAAAGGACCAATACAACATTGGTAAAGGTCGAAAGATTACCGCGGTTTTGTATTTTAAACCATTAAACATACCCCGAAAACAACACAGAGAAGTTTGTAACTGAAACAATTATCTGAGAAATGAGACCTGGGTATGAATGTACATGTACATGTGTACATGTACATCCGTACATTTGAAACAGTCATTGGCCTGTTTGTGTGGGCAGAGGTTTTTTATCTCGCAAGATAAAAACTAATTTATCGTTGTTTTGAATGTTCATCACTCATTGTCTTGCCATTGATCGTAAGTTGAGATGAGTTTGGTGAAATCTACCACGGGGAGCACGCCCACTCCCTTCCCCTATTGTTTTTGTAGTTACACGCTTTCTCGCAGCCTACTTTAACCCTAACGCTTTGCACCTCCCGCACAGGACACACACTGTATACCGCAATTTACCCCAGTGCCCTCAGGGGTGCAGGCTCACATACCACAGGATACCACAAAAACCACGCTGTGGTATGTCGTGGTGTATGGCCCTTATCCTCCCACAGGAAAAACCATGTGTGGTTAATTGTAGTTTCAATGTCGTTCCTCAACACCGCCCTCTACCTCCCTCAGGCAAAGCGGTCCTGGTGGCTCGCAACAAGGAGGGAAAGACGCCGCTGGACATCGCCGAGTACGACGCCATGCGCAGCGTCCTGCAGCTGACCGGTCAAGACGCGGCCGGGGACTGCTGTCACGACAAAGAGAACACGAGGACAGGTGACTGGATGCACATAGCTGCCAACCATTCCTATTTTAGAGGAACCGTTCCTCTTTTTTGCTAAAAATCACTTTTTTACAAGCTCTTGACAACATATCCCAATTTTTGGCTTGGAAATACACTCGACTTCCTATGTAGTTTGCTCTGTGATTCCTCTTTTTTTAGCAGAGGTATTCCTAATTTCCTTTAATATAGGTTGGAAGCTATAGAATAACCACCATGCTTTGCCTGAAAAAAATCCAAACAATTTCTTTCTTTTTTTACAAATAAAGGAAAAATTTACTGGGAACTTTTCGACAATTTGTATTCCTAATTTTCCGTATGATAGGTTGGCAGCTATGGAGGCAAAACATCAACGATTTCTCCCCCCCCCCCACAAAAAAAAGAAAAAGAATGCAAAACTTATTTGATCTAGTGCAGAGTAACTCGTGGTTGTATACAGTCCACCGAGGAGTGTCACTTCTCTCTCTCTCTCGTACCATCAGTGCATTCCGTATGCCAGTATGGACTGTGAAGGGATCTTCCTGTTTCAGTCTAGTAGCAAGTGACTCCAACCCCTGGCTTTTCATTTGGTTTAGATTGAATGCCCACTCCATCTTATCTCTAATGTAACATTTCCAATCAAGTGAAATGTTGACATATTTGGCCGCTTTTCATCAACTCTGGTTCACCATCAAGTCCCGAATATTCTACATAAAAAAAAATAGAAAAAAATGAAGTTGAACTTGATACAAAAAACTGTTGCAACCTGCTCACTGACTTAAATGACCTGCAATACATCAATCTCAAAAGTTAGAGGGCCTGATGTTTCGATCCTAGCAGGACCTTTCTCAAAGTCGAAGGGAATCCCCCCCAAAGATCTGCACTATAGAGCAAGGGTCGCTGGTTCGAATCCCCTTCATCGAACTGCATCCTCGCCTAGTCCAGATCACAAGGCTCCTTTTGACTGGATTCAGCGACGTCTTTGAACGCTCTTTTTTTCATCTCGTGTGTTTAGATCAGAAGTTCACTGAGGATCGGTTGGAGAAAGTGGCGGCCGGCGGCAGTGCGCAGCCCACGGAGGAGTGCTACAGCGCCCTCCTGGGCCCGCCGGAGGACCCGCAGGTCTTCTTCACGGCGGCCGAGTGTGAGCGGCTCTGCCTGCTGGTGGGCCACCTGCTGCAGTCCTGCCTGCGCGCCCACCGCCTCCTCTCCCTGCGCGAGGATCTCCTCGCCGCGGCCTCGGAGCCTCACCGTGGCGAGGCGTCTTGCTACTCCCTGTCCTCGTCCGACGGCGCCGGTGCCGGCCCGGCCGACGGGCCCGCGGCCCGCCTGATGGAGGACCTGACGGAGATGGCGGAGCTGGAGGCTCACCTGGCTGGCTTCGTCCGTCACCTGGGCCGCGTGGGGCCCTGGGTGGGCTCGCACAAGAGCCACATCTGCCACAGGGTCGTCCACCACATGAAGGTCCTCGTTGCCGCGTGCCTGTGAACAGAAAAAAAGAAAAAAAAACTCTTCTCGACCGAGTTAAAAGCCCTATACAACATTGTAAAATTTCAAAAGATTGCCACAGTTAAACCCTTAAACATTCCAAAAATGAAAACCTGCAAAGGTTTTAGCTCCAGTGGTAAATTGAGAAAGTAGGGGAAAAAAAGCAAAAAAACCGCCACGGTTTCTGCACCATTCTGTAGTGTAAGAAATAGTTTATCACTCGCGAGTAATAAAACTATTTGTCGATGTTTGAGTGAAGATTTCTCGAGAAACACAGCATCCCAGACCGTAAGATTTCAACATGAGGATTCTATCATGACCATCTACAAGCTGTGTAAATTAGAAGGAAATCTGTGGACATCAATGTTTTCCGATCTTCCAAAAGTTGTATTGGGCCTTTAAGATTCGGAAGGTTTTGTGTGGTGGAAATACCAAGCAGGAGGTTTATTTCCAGCGACACCAATGTATGTCATCTCTTTATAAAGAACAGTGTGACTCTGAAAAGAGTCGGTAACTCAGACGTTTCGGATAGTGTGTACTCTGCCCGTCATCAGGAGACTGACTGATGACAGGCAGAGTTCACACTGCTAGAAACGTGGAGTTACCGGCTCTTCTTCAGAGCCACACTCCATCCCAAGAGGTCTTGCCGCAAACCCATCACTTTGTGAAAATCCCCAGCAACTACCTTCACTTGTTTGAGGAATGCTGCCTCTCGCTTCAGTTGCCTTTTGTATTTTTTTCAACAGGCAATCGGGGAAAGAATTCCCACAGAATGCACCTACTGTTACATTCTTGTGGAGTGCAGCTGGGTTAGAGTCCACAGAATTACACAGAATGAACCCACTGCTGCATCATGTTGAGTGCAGCAAGGTTAGGGTCCACGGAATCCCACGGAATGCACCCACTGCTGCATCTTGTTGAGTGCAGCAGGGTTAGGGTCCACGGAATCCCACAGAATGCACCCACTGCTGCATCTTGTTGTGTGCAGCAGGGTTAGGGTCCACGGAATCCCACAGAATGCACCCACTGCTGCATCTTGTTGAGTGCAGCAGTGTTAGGGTCCACGGAATCCTACAGAATGCACCCACTGCTGCATCTTGTTGTGTGCAGCAGGGTTAGGGTCCACTGAATCCCACAGAATGCACCCACTGCTACATCTTGTGGAGTGCAGCATGGTTAGGGTCCACGGAATCCCACAGAATGCACCCACTGCTGCATCTTGTTGAGTGCAGCAGGGTTAGAGTCTACAGAATGATACATAATGCACCCACTGCTGCATCTTGTTGTGTGCAGCAGGGTTAGGGTCCACAGAATCACACAGAATGCACCCACTGCTGCATCTTGTGGAGTGCAGTAGGGTTAGGGTCCACAGAATCACACAGAATGCACCCACTGCTGCATCTTGTTGAGTGCAGCAGGGTTAGAGTCTACAGAATGATACATAATGCACCCACTGCTGCATCTTGTGGAGTGCAGTAGGGTTAGGGTCCACAGAATCACACAGAATGCACCCACTGCTGCATCTTGTTGTGTGCAGCAGGGTTAGGGTCCACGGAATCCCACAGAATGCACCCACTGCTGCATCTTGTTGAGTGCAGCAGGGTTAGAGTCTACAGAATGATACATAATGCACCCACTACTGCATCTTGTGGAGTGCAGCAGAGTTAGGGTCCACAGAATCCCACAGAATGCACCCACTGCTGCATCTTGTTGAGTGCAGCAGGGTTAGAGTCTACAGAATGATACATAATGCACCCACTGCTGCATCTTGTGTGCAGCAGGGTTAGGGTCCACAGAATCACACAGAATGCACCCACTGCTGCATCTTGTTGAGTGCAGCAGGGTTAGGGTCCACAGAATCACACAGAATGCACCCACTGCTGCATCTTGTTGTGTGCAGCAGGGTTAGGGTCCACGGAATCCCACAGAATGCACCCACTGCTGCATTTTGTTGAGGGCAGAAGGCGTAAATCTGATGCAACGACGGAAGGAGTCTGGCACCAAGTTAACAAATAGCCCCTAATACTGTACAGGAAACCTCTGGCCGTGTCTTCAGGGAACCAGACAAAAAATAGGGCTTTCAGAACTGATACATGTAGTTGTCGCGGGTTGCGTTAAATCCACCACCAATCTTCCCATCCCCTGATTTGTCAATTTTTTTTAAACCAAACAAAACACTTCTGTAAAGTAATCAAACAATTGTAATTAGACCCCTTTTAGGGCTCTTTTTCTGAAAGTATATTGTGTAAAAATATACATATGATTTCTCCTGTCGTAGATGTTTTACTCTCAGCCTCTATTTTATATGTGCATTTCATTTGGTAATGTACCATATTGTATTGCATTGATCAGTGCTTGATTTCAAGAGGGGAAAAAAAGAGAAGGGTTGCAATTTCGTGGAAGATTTTTTTTCCCCCAATTCTCTGTTCCTCTTGATCATTCAGATGTTATTTATTTACTTTTCTCTAAAACACAGAGCGACCGAAAAGGACAACATAATAGCGTGTATATCGTACCAGATTTTATTCCACTTGTTTTTTTTAAAGAATTGTGTGGGCATGATCCTCTACTAATAAAAACCATCCAGTACTTGCACGTGCAAAAACCGCTTCTGTCTCTAATTTGGTTGTCGGCGAGTCGTTTCTCAACTGACCATCAACGCCGAAAGAAATTGGTGATAGTCTGTGGTTGATTTCACCAAATTGGGTCTGTGCCCATGCAGAGGCTAACTGACTAAAATAACCAAAAGGCGAATATCAAAAATTGGAGGGACCGACGTTTCGATCCTAGCAGGACCTTTCTCTGCCTTTAAGAAAGGTCCTGCTAGGATTGAAACATCAGACCCTCCAAATTTTGAAATAAAGGTGAAACTGAAGTTAATACAAAAACTGTTGCGAATTGCTCAGACTAAAATGACCTGCAATACATAAATCTCAAAAATGAGAGGGCCTGACGTTTCGATCCTAGCTGGACCTTTTTTTCAAAGGCAAAGTGACAAGGGAAACATATGAGATTTTCCTTCCCCTGACTGTCTATGTTTGTCCTTGTCACTTTGCCTTTGAGAAAGGTCCTGCTGGGATCGAAATGTCAGACCCTCTAATTTTTGAGATAAAGGTAAAACTGACAGAACACAAGTTTGAAAAATAGCAAAGAAAACTTTGCCTGGACTTGAAACTGACACCTCTTGTTTTGCAACAATTGGTTGTTTGCATCTGAATGAAAACAGGGATGTGATCCCTGGAGATATACGGCAGTTTAAAAATGGTTGAATGAAAAAGGCAGGTTGCCTGTTTGAGAAGCCTGCCATCTAAGGACTGGATATCTCAGATGGTAAGTGCACTGGTACACAAAACCAGAGATCAGGGATATAAGTCCTGGTCCTGTCAAAGTTTTCTTTTCTTCAATTTTTTTTCATTGATTAGGAAGAGTCAA
Organism: Luidia sarsii; assembly: GCA_949987565.1. Classification (NCBI taxonomy): domain Eukaryota; kingdom Metazoa; phylum Echinodermata; class Asteroidea; order Paxillosida; family Luidiidae; genus Luidia; species Luidia sarsii. The sequence goes on along the minus strand of OX465105.1, from coordinate 20,017,748 downwards.
AAATTTGTTTTCATATTAAAAGAAATGAGGACCGGAAAAGTATTGCTGTAAGTGAAGGATTTTTGGTGGGACTTGAAGATTTCCAATTTTTTTTTTAAATCAGAGAAATTTATACAGGGCCTGAGATTTCAATCCTAGCAGGACTTTCCAGCATCCTTTTTTGCTTCAAAAATACCAGCCCTCTTTACTTTACATTTTGGAAGCACTTATTTTTAAATGTAGAGGAAATGGCACATATCATTCATACCAGAAAATCAAACCCTCAGGCCGTCTATATATTTGAGGGGTTGCATTTTCATTTAAGTTGGTTTAAACAAAGATATTGTAGAACTTCTCTGCTGTACAGCCCCTCCAGAGTGAGGAAAATTGATATATACCCCCATTTGAAAAGCTCCAATTCTGGAAGTTGAACCTAAAAACTGAGTCTAACGATCTCTCTGATTGCTCCGAAATTCCCTGTGCGTTATCTGTTGAATATCACACCAGTGTGTAATTTTTTCCATTCAGTTGATGCTGAACAAATATGAATCATTATCGAATGAGCCCCATCCATATCGTTCAGAGAATTTTTAATTATCATCCTATACCACACTGCTTCATATTGGCGCCTTGCCAAGTTCAGTTTTGTGGATAACCCGACCCCAAACCAAAAAGTTCGGCCTATGTGGGATTTCTTGTTGTCACGACAACATGAACAAAGAGAGAAAAGTGTCAGTTTGGCACCTGTTGACTGAACATGTGTGCACAGGTTCATGGACATGTACAGTACATGTACATGTATGTGTGGCCCTACATGTGTACATGTGCATTACACAAGCCCTCAAGTCCCATTGCTTGTGCACATTACACGTGTGTGTACATGTACATCATCATGTGGGTACAGTGTACATTCTACATGTATCCAAATGCATTTACCAGTACTTGCCCATATACTGTACATGTGCTTCACATGTACATGTACATTTGCTTCACATGTACTGTACAGTACATGTACATTTGCTTCACATGTACAGTACATGTACACTACATATGTACATGTACATTTGCATATAAATACATACACCATGTACATGTACATGTGCAGCATATGTACACGTACACCAGGTAAAGGTACATGTTCATATACGTGTACATGTAATTTTACATGTACTGTACATGTACATGTACATACACATGTACTGTACATGTACATGTACATGTACTGTTCGTGCAATCATTCAGTACAGTCTTCAGAGCACATGTTGCAGTTGGGGTCAAAGGTGAAGTGACGTCACCCTGCCCATAGCCAAATGGTGGCGCTAATCCTGCAAGCCGCATTGAGTTGGCTTCTGCACTCCTGGATCGCGATCGCTAGTTCGACTTTTCCGAGAGTTTGTCTCGATTTTATTTCCCCCACCGTTAAGTTTTGAGCTGTGCAGCGGAAAAATCCGAGCGATAAGGTATGTCCTGCGGAGTGAATGTTTTATTTGCAAGCATTTTGTGGTCGATAAAGGGAGGCGGTCTCCTTTGAGTTCAGAGTTGTATTTGTAAACAGGTGTACTACTGAGTACTGTACGTACACAACAATGCATGGGAACTAGGGTGGCTGAGTGTAAACAGTTGTGGTTTCGAAGGCTAGTGACATGGTTATGGTAAACGGCTTATAACGTGCACTTTTTACTTGGCCCTCGAACGGGATAAAACTCCCCAAATTTAATTAAACTCTCTACTGCAACCTTTACTTTTTAATTTTAGCCTCCGTAGTCCGTTCACATTTCGAAGGCGGTACCGATGTAACCAATGTTTTTGTCGTAAACTAAACTAAAGTGTTTACTGACTAAATTGCTTCAATTTCAGTAAATTTATTGTTAATGTTATATATGAGGTTGGCCTATCCTTTTTTGTAACAGGCTTCGAATGTGTCAATGTCATTTGTGATTGATACATAAATATTCGCTGGTAATAAGCTAGAATTCGGGGGAGAACTTGGCAGGGTTTGGGTACATTTTAATGCAGTTGAAAGAATTCCTTTTGTAATATTTTAGCCCTCCCATAAAATTGTGTTATTTCAGCTTTAATTGAACCATTTCTTTTCTCTATGATTGAACTGTCTATAATTTATTAAACTGCACTCCTGTACTGATGTGTACCCAAAAAAAGAACAAAACAAAAATAAATTTTGACTTCTAAAACATAACTACAAATCCTCACCCTACGGTAACTCTAAACCCATCACCCTAACCACAGGAGTCTGTGGACTCTAATCATTAGTAGGATACTAAATTCATAAATCCTGGGGTTATTTAAGTGTATATTTTGCCGGCACCGGGATTCTTCTTGCAAGTGCTATGATTGATATTTGACAAATTTTAATTACCAGTAGGTGAAAGCTAGCTGGTGATAGCACAACATTGATCAGCAGGAACGACCTCCGGCAAAATAACATTTAGAGCAAGTACAGTAGGCCTGCATGACGTAAAGAAAATTGGACTTGTAATCAGAGTAACTAAGGGATCGGCAAAATAGCGTTTGCAAGAAGATAGCCAGTGCCTGCAAAACATATGTATCAGTTGCCTTTTTTTTGTTCTTAATTTATGGTGGGGGGGGGGGGGGTACAGGAGGTTCCACTCTTCCCAAGGTGGTAATAAACCACCACATTCTCTTGGCGGCAAGTTTCAGAGACAAATAGTGATACCTGAGGTGACCTATCAGAGTAGTGAGGTATACAGTATGAAGGCCACTCACCTCACAGTTTAACATGCAGAGGAAAACCTCACTTCAGTTATTTCCTTGTTTTCAGTTTCATACTAATACTGTACTAGGAATGCTTCAAAGGCAAGTTGATCGTGTAATGTTTGCGCACCAAGAAATACTGTATCGTTGAACCCCTGCAACCAGACCAGAGTCAAATAAACAAACTCTGGGATTTCCAAATCCTTGCCTACTCGTATTTGAGGGCACACAATGTCCTTCAACATTTTTAACTGCCTCTGGTTACCGGTTAACCCAGTTTGGGTGAACAAAACAGCAGTTCAGGGGTGGTTGGTCGAAAGTAGTTTCTTTAACCACTTTACATTGGCCAGTGACATAGGGAACATTAACTTAAAATCTGCTTGCACTTTGCTGAGAGATTCCTTGTTTGAGTCTGGCTTCCATTGTTCGAAAGAATTTGGCTTCTTGCAACCTCTTGGACTCTTCAACTTGAAGTTCACTTTTTTAAACTTACTTTTAAGAATGAACCTGTTTTTTTTTTTAAGGTTTACAGTCTTGTTTGGGTTTTCATACAAAGACCAATTTAAGAAAGTTTTTTTCAAAAGAAGTAATAAAAAAGGCATTCTGAATCTGATTTGAATTTTGGTCATTTTAGTCAGTAAGCAGTTTCCAACATTTTTGCGTATTACTTAAAATTCAGAATTGTTCAAGGATTTTCTAAATTTTGCTAAAAAAAGACCAGCTGTGACTTAGTGAGAAAAACCAGTAATTTCAACTTTGTATTGTTTGACAACACATTTACCACACACAGTTTTGGAATACTGTACATAGTCACTGTCATTTGCCTGAAATGATTAGAGTCTAATCATGTAAATGGTGGATACCAGCGCTTTGTAAAATATATCCATTATATTATTATCATTATTCATGTGACATTTGCCATGTTTGCTCAGGAAAAATCCCAACCTTTGCCAATTTGATAGAAAGAGAGATTTGTTGCACGTGTGCAATACTTATGCACATAAACAACCATGCAATTTGCAAATTAAATGTCACCTGTTACAAATTAAATCTCTGTTTAGAAAAAAACGTTTTCCAAATTGACAGGGCTCCATGAAATATGTGCATGTGACCCTGAAAGTGTACTTTACTATACTGTACATGTATACACAGTAGCACAAGACATTGGAAAAATGTGTACATATGAACAATACACACTGTATGGCAGAAGACAGCCTGCATATAAACTACTATTGTATATGAAATTATGAATCCCAATGCAATTTGATGTCACCACTATGGAAGCTTTTTTTCTGATGTTTCGGGGCTATTACTAGGTGATCAGCCAAAAAGTAAATATTACACTGCACACTGCACACAAAGACATTGAATTCAAATGAAGTCTAGTGCACACCAGTACATAATTAGCTTCTCTGCGAAGATGCAGGTACTGTACATTGTACGATTACATGTACCTCACACAAACTGCAAGTACTTGTGTGTACATTACTGTACATATGTATACTACAATTTTATTCAACCTTGAAGTACGGTGTACCCGGTACATGTACTTGCCATACCACTCACACGGAATACCAACAAAGTAAAGAAAACTGTTGCGTATGCAAAACCAGAGGTCTCGGGTTCTAGTCCTGGCCCAGTCAAAGTTTTCTTTGCCATTTTTCATACACAATGTAGCCCACAAATCCCGCACAAGGCCGAAAATCCTAAGTGTAGAACTGTGGCATTGTTACTCGATCTCAATTCTTGATTTTAACAGTAATTGTTAAAAAGTAATTTAAAAAAGTGAATTAATTTTGTGTTTAGATTGTAAACGCCTACGTATGTGTACACGCCTACCGACAGGTTCACGGATGGCCATATTGATTTTGTCAGCTGTTTCTGCGTATCTCTTTTTGGACCCAGTGCTGACTCAGACAACCATATGTGAGCTAGTTTTAGAGGGAGTGGGGCACAGTACGTGCATCGTGTGTATGACAAATTGACTGTCAGGGTTTTCAGCCACAATCAGGCATCTCAAAAATGACTGTTTAGTTTAGAGTCTGCGAAGTTCCAATTTGTCACATTTCATTGTTTGATTGAGTTGGTAGCCTGTGATTGTGCACTAAACATCTGTTGATTGTATGGCTTGTAACGCTTGTAGCCACTCAGATAGGTTAATTCTGACATGTAGAGGGCCCTGAACATAATGTCTCATAGGTCTTTGGCGTGTGAAAGAGGTCTTGCTCCGTTCAGAGTTTTTCATCTGGGTTCATTTGAGTCAGTGTGAACAGTTTGCATCATGTTGGTTTTACCGTGAACTTGTGAACTCGATTTGGAAGAAGACTTCCTTTTTTTTTCAACAACTGTTGTTACCCGTTTCCTGTTCCCAGCAGGTGTGGTTGGGAGTCAAGGATCGGAGAAGAGTCATGGGAGATTGTTGTTTCTGCTGCAGCTGCAGATTCGGAGTAGACTCTTCCTGAGATGACCAGGCACTATCGATGCGGGATTTGCGCCCAGGGCAGGTAGCGTTGCCTCGCCGTCGTCGCTACTCTAAGTAATGTCTTCCAGCGAGGGCGCCGTGATGGGCAAGCCGCCCACGGGCACGCCGGGGAGCCGCAACCGCACCCCGGCCACCACGCCCCGTTCCTCCTCGGCCAGCACCACGCCCCGTCAGCTCCCGGGCGGCCCAGCCCAAGCCCAAGGCCGCCCCGCCCGACCGAGCCAGCCGCCGGGTCAGCAGCAGGCAGCAGCGGCCAAGCCCGCCCGCCCGTCCACCGTCACCAGGGACACGGAGGCCACGCTCCGGCGCAAGATCGAGCGCCTCAAGACGGAGCTGGACGCCAAGAAGTCGGGCAAGCCCGTCCGCGGCGCGGGCGACGGGCGGCCGCAACCAGACCGGACCAAAGCCAGGAGCGGCTCCGCCAAGCCCGGCCTCTCCAAGAGCCTGAGCACCGAGAGCGCGTCCTCCTCCGCTGGGAGTAAGGAGGCCAGCCGGACGAGGATCCCGCAGCAGAATAGTCATCCGCGGACAAACGCCAGGCGGTCGTCCGGCGGAGCGCCCGAGGCCAGACTGTCCAAGACCCTCCCCGCCGCCGGACGATCCAGAGTTAGCGGCGGCGGTGGCGATGCGCCGGCATCGAGGCAAGTCAAGCCCATACCGGCCCCGAGAGCGAATGCTCGGGCCGGCGGCCCCAAGCCCAGAGCAGCCCTCGCCGCAACGAACCCACGGGGGTCGCCCGCAGGAGACTCCCCCGACAACAGCGTCTCGGCGCCGGAGACCGGCCTGAAGAGGACCGGGACGTTCCTGGTGAAGAAGAACAGGCAGTCGTCGACGGGCTCGCCCAAGACCGCCGCTGTCAGTGCCTCGCCCCAGGCCGAGATCGTCAAGACAGCCGTGGTCGTCGCAAACCCACCGTCCCGCATCAGCGACCCACCGAGCGTCTCGTCGGCTGATCCCTCATTGAACGACTCTCTCAATGCACCGCCGATTCCGAATGGAGGCACCGATGGAGAACCGACTGTGCTCGAGGGAAGATCGAGGCTGGATTCGCCAGCAGAAACAGCGCCGGGATATACCGAAGACGAAGACTGTGCGTTCGTCGGAGACCAACCTGAACCTCCAGTAGACCCACCTCAGGACCACCAGGCTCTCGCCAAACTCCCCCCCTCAACCGGTGCTCCCGAAACAGCCCCCGCCTCCTTGGGCAACGACGAGAGCGCAGCGGCCGTCGCTGAAATATTGGATTCTACGGGTTTTCTCAAGCACGAACCTCCCGCGGAGGAGGGAAAGGTCCCTGTCTCGACGGCAGGGTCGCATGTAAATGAGGATGTGAATATTCGTGAGGAGTTATCGCCTTCGTCCAGAGAATCGTCGAGAATGGACGAGGTGAACTCTATAGACAAGCTAGAGGTAAGTCAACTGAAAAGTGTTGAATTTTAATGGGGAAAATTTTCACTTTCCAGCTGTCCAGCCCTTAGGTGGGGGCCTTCTCGAATAGTCAGCTATCTTTGGAGTGGGGCACCAGTCAAAGGCATTAACCAACGCCGTGAACTGGTTGTAAACTGGGCTACAGCAGGTCACACAAATTGGGTGAAGATTTTCAAAAAAATCATTTTCAAACAAGGCTTTTAAAATTGCATACTAGGCTAATTAATTGTATCAAACTCACCAGCCCACTACACTAAGCCCCAGTGTCAAATTCATAGTCTTGGCTGTTTTCATTATTTTTTTTTTTTTTACATCAATTGTCCCTTCCAGTTTTCTCTCCGCCATTCCTCAAGCTGTCACCAGCATTCTAGTGTTCATCATTGCCCACAACCATATAAATGTAAATGTAAGGTTTAACTTTAAGTGGTTAAACAGATGTGACTTTTCTCAAACCATGCAGCATGCAAACACTGTTTAATACTGTAGCAGCTGGAACAATGCAACATAAAAATTCAAAGATTGGCATGGGCATAGAATTGAGCATGCTTGTACATAATTCTAGTTCCAGGGACTTGAACCCGAGACCTCTGTTTTTGCATACCCGTACCAGTGATCTTAGTAACTAGTGTGCAGTGTACTGTACCATCTGAGCTATCCAGCCTGTAAATGTAAATGGCAGCCTTCCCAAATAGCCAACTAGTCTTAGATATTGAAAAGTTTGTGTCTGAAATACATACATCAATATTTCTGGTTATTGTGTAGGAGAAAAAATGTATGGTATAGGCCAAACCACACTAGCGAGCTTGGAAAAAAAAATTGAGGAATTATTTAGTCTTGATAAGCTGAGTGATAGGCAACTGTGTACTTGTGGAAGGCATCGATTTTTCTGGTGAAAAAAAGATTGTATTTTTTGTATACACCTACATGTTTAAGATTACCACATGACCACCTGCAACAAAAGTGAATTATTCATCTCGCCCTCGTGGTTTCATTCTTGAAGGTGTGCTGTGCAGCCTTGTCCGCAGGTGCTCCAAGTTTGACTTTTGAAAAAAAAAAAAATCCCGTCGTTGTATTGTGGTGGTTGGCCCATCGCCGTGACAAGCAAGGGTTAGATTGGCGCGGTCCTGTGGGCCAACAGCAGTTGAGATTGTCTTACAGTAGGTCAGTTGGAGGCCATTCCCTAGTGGCCCGGCTGGTGAGTTGGAATGGAATACGGGCAGTCTCAATCTCAACTCTCAAGTTCCCAACACCACTTCATTTATCAAATCAGACCTTGAATCCAACTTGTTCGATTTGTTTAATTTGAAAAAAACAAACCTGCATCCACTTTGTGTGAAACCCCAAGCTGCTGTCATGCTGTACAATATTTAGCTCTATACTGTAGGTTTACAACAATTGGTTGTTTGCCTCTGAATGAAAGGGGGGGGGATCCCCGGAGAATCGGCGGAGATAATGTACATTATGACCATCTGGAGGAATTAGTAGGAATTCCTCCATGATATGACAGACTTACATTGATGGTTGAATTGCTTCTGACTGGCTCCCCCACTCCTGCAAAGACTTGTTGACTACATGTATTGGGAAGGCCACCATAGGGCTGGATAGCTCAGATGGTACATGTAAGAGCGCTTGTACACATTTACATGTATAGTTAGTTGTACACAGAACCCCTTCAAATCCCAGTCGAGTCAAAATTGTCTTTGCCTTTTTTCAATTTGTTTGATTTTTGTCTGAAAACAAATCAAGGAAAAATGACAGGGAACAATTTTTATTATAAACCTTGAAAATAAAATGTCACATTGCAGATAAACAAATCTCAAAAGTTTAGATCCCAGCGGATCTCAAAGTGCTCAGACTCTTCAAAGATCCAAACACGAGACGCTCCCAGTCCCAGGAACATTTTTGAGATAAATTTGCATTTTGGTTATTAGCCAGTAAGTAGGCGTACAGTATGCAGTTTGCAATGTGGGTTTTTTCTTTTAATACCAGTGCATATGTACATGTAGGTCTGTTGGTAGAAAAAAAAATGGTAGATATTTGTTTACTCGCTCACTTTCTCATCATTCAATTGCATCCAATATTCCAAGATGAATTAAAAACATTTATTGGCAATTTCCTCTCTACCAAGGTTCCTTCTGTCTCTGTCTCTCTCCTCTCACTCAAAAGACCTTAGGACTCCTCCCCGCTGGCTCAAAGACCAATCAAGAAGCAATCAGGGAGATTGTTGGCGCCTGAATTGGTCCCAAAGTGATAGGCCCCAGTGTGTAATTGCCCCATTTAAACCATTTAAAACCAGACTACAACTACATGTACTTGCATACTGACAATGACTAGCACTCTTCAGTACACAGCAAGGGTTATTAGGTCATTGTTCACTCTACGATCGATTGACTGACACCTTGGTTCGTTTAGGCTTGTTATCAATTAAAGCTGTGTTTTCATGCAAAGTGCAAGTGCAGCTTCACTATTGTGGGGAACCCACGTCCAACAGACGGTTGTCACATTGTGATACAAAAATGTCTCAAACTGCTTTGAAATTTGTGACCAAAATTTCAAAACTCTGTCTTTGAGTAAAGGTCGTGCTGGGATGGAAACGCCAGGCCCTCCTAATTTCTGATATATTTTGGTCATTTTGCATACTATCAGTAAGCTGTTTGCAGCATACACGTGTATCTGCATACATACATGTACATGTAAGTGAAAAATATGAGAACACGAGATGTTTTGATCCAAGCAGGACCTTTTCTCAATGGCAGAAGTTGAGCATGTTGAGAAAATGTCCTGCTACGTATACACATGTACAGTAGTTGTACTGTACATGTATACTGTACATCATTGTGGAGGAATGGTACATACGTACATGTGTACAACTTGTACATGTACAATGTATGTGTACGTACATGTATGTTCAGCTACATGTACATACACTGTACAAGTGTACATGTACATGTACAACATGTACATGTACTACATACATGTACTGTACGTACTACTGTACTACTAGTACTGTACATTTGTATAAATTGTACACAACTTGAGAAGTTGAATGGGCCCCCTGTTGATTCAACAATGCTAGCAGGGACCTTTCTCCAAGGCATTAGGCCTACTACATATTTTGAGGTATCAAATTAAAGTCAGTAAGCCATGCAGTTTGCAATCAGTTTCTGTACATGTATTTCATACATTTTCATGTACATGATGATGTACATTGTAAAGTTTGGATTGAGTCAACGGAAGGATACTGTACAGTAGGCTGTATACAGTACCGGTACTTAAAATGTTTTTCTCCAAATAGGATTTATTTAAAGTACAATTCCTAAACTGTAGTCTGTGCATCTTTTGTACACTGTAATTTACTGTGCATTGAATCTGTGCTACACACATACTGACATACTGTACATGTGCTGGTACAAATGTATCTAGTGCACTAACCTTGCAGTTTGCACTAATTAGGCCTAAGGGATAACAAAAACAAAGATACACATGTTATGTACCAATAACTATACACTGTACTGTACACCCAGTATTCCAAGAAGCAAAACAGAAAACAAATCTCCCCCTGAGAAAAAAAAATAGCCAAAAAAGAAAAACAGGTGTGTCAGACATGGTACAGAAGATTGGCCGTGACAGTAAGAATTCAGACCAAGAATTCCAGAGGGGGTTCCAATTACTGCCGGAAAGTTCATCACTCCTGAAAATAGATCTCCGCACTATGTATACATGTACATGTACTGTACATGTACATGTACGTACATGTACATTGTTGATCTCCTCTATAGATCACTTCTCCTGCTAGTGCCATTAAAGGCACCACAACATTATTTGACAAGTTCACCACCAAACTCTTCCCTTTTGTCCTTCCTCTGTCATCTGGTCATGTGTGGCAGGGCTTTCCTTCCCCTGACTGTGTGTATACTGTCCTTGTCACTTTGCCTTTGAGAAAGGTCCTGCTACTGATACAATTTGAATAGTACACATGTACATGTTGTGTGTACATGTATGTACATCATGCATGTAGGATCGAAACGTCAGGCACTCTAACTTTTGAGATTTGTGTTGCAGGTCATCTTAGTCATTGAGTAGTTTGCAACAGTTTGTTTGTATTAAAACTAACTTCGAACTCGTACGTTAACAATGACTAATATGTTACATGTAAGACAAAGTGCGATAAATTGAAACGACACTCGACCCATCTCCCGAGGCCACCCCAACTGGCCTAGCTGGCCAGTTGGGAGGGAAAGGGCATAGAATTAATTGACCCTGAATGAGTCCGAGATGAACTTCAGTTTGTAATTCAATGAGGGTTTGCCCTGCTCATGTGATAAACACTGAGTGCTCAGTGATTTGCCGGATGCCTGATGAAAAAAAAATTAGGCAGCTCAGGCGGGATTCAAACCTGTGACTCCTGCTTACATGTACACATACAGTGTACTGTATATGTACACTATAGGACTATGGGTGTGTGTGCGTACATACACAGTATACATGTGTAAGCATGTACATGTACCGGGTACATGTAGGTGTACATGTACATGTACATAATGTACATAGGTACAATGTTTATGTGTACACTGTTCCTGTAAAGTTCTGTAGGGGCCTACTGGACCAGAGACCAATTCACATTTGGATGCACTGGCCAGGTGCTTTTGAGTCACTTGAAACTGGGCTCCTCAGCGGGAGACTTTTTGGAGGAGGCCAAGGTTTCCACCGAGCGCTCTCACTGGTAGTACGCTTTGGGAGCTTCCCAAACAGTCAACTAATTGTATCTTTGCAGGGGTCGGGGCACCAGTCAGAAGCATCGTACCCGGTACCATGAACTGCCATGGATGTACACTGTACATTGTATGTGTAGATCTCAAAGGACCGTACCCCCATTTTTGTATTCAGTAGCAAAGCCTAAGTGTAGGTAACATTAGTTCAGGGATCACACAAAGCAGATGAAGGCTTTTGAACTTTCTTCATCAATGAGCCATGCATGGAAAGTGCCAAATGACAATGATTGATTATTTTTTCAGTCCCAGACGCAGTCTGTGTTAATAAATGATAGGATGCGGTGCATACGCCCAGTGCAGATTCTTGAGCCTTTGTGTAGTCTGTGGAGCACTTATCAAATGGTTCCGGTGTGATGAGATGGGAATGTATGAGATAAACAGATCTGGCTTGATGTATACATACTGTACATGGATGTACATGTACAGTAGGCCTACATTGTACATGTAGAAGACATAAATTTGGTCAGCGTTACAGAATTATACTAAGTTGTATGGAAGGGCAAGGGACCAGACCTGTGTTGATTTCACCAAACTCATCGTAACCTACACATGCACATCTACATGTACGTTGTACGATCAAACGCAAGACCAGTGAGCAATGCACAGAAACCATACTGTAACGGCCTTATCACCAACTTACGATGGGCTATCCATCGCAAGTTTGAGTTCCGATGCATCATAAGGCTTTGTGAAATCCCTGAAAGTCTGTACTTCACCAAGCCAAATCTTCTCCTTGTACATAAAGTTCTGCATGAGATTGCTGCACTGTTGCTTGTTGATATCTTTCGCATGTCGGATCAGTTACTAGGGTTCACAACGGGAAAGTTGACAACTTGGAGCTATGATCCATTGTATGATGGATAGTTGGTCATGTACATGTACATGTATATGTCAGTAGTTTTGATAGGGCATACTGTTTTTGTTTGTTGCTCAAACCATGCTCAAACCATCTTTCTAGATTGGTTACAATTATAACAAACTTCACACATATGCAAGACTTTGCTATCCCAACCACCACCTGGGAACAGTTGGCAGCGGAGAGGTCATCAGCGTATATATGATGCAGGTCATCAATCCATGCCGGTGTTAAGTGCTTTGCTGAGAATTTTGAGGCTTTAACTTTATGATGGAGGCAACACATCACCAGACAGCGAAAACACGGCTCGAAGAATCAGATCGTTAGCCACAACGATGCTCTGGTTCACTTGAGTGCCAGTCCATTCATAAAAGTATACAAACAAGACACGACAATGGATACCAAGTATTGTACATGTACTCCTTCTAAGTAATGTATTGTATTCCCGCATGCTCAAACATGGGATTTATCGTAACACCCAATAGGCTATACACTATACAGTACATGTGTCTGGTATTTGTGCATGCACAGAGTGACCATTCCTCATGTACATGTGTACATGTATGTATACAGTAGGCCTACTGTACATGTACATGTACTGTAAGTCAAAGGCCTACACTGTACGTGTACAATACATTGTATTTATCCATTTGAATTTATAAATCAAGTAATTGCAAATGTATTGTATTGCTTTCGCACTACGGATTAGGAAGCCTTACAAAAAGTTGGCCAGGCTACTAGGTCAATGATGGGATAATCCTAGGCTGATCCCTACTTGTTTGGAAAACTGCATCTAGTCAGTGTGTGGGGAAAACATTGGTGTGAGAGGCAGTGTACATGTGTGTACAACTGTACATACTGTACACCTGTACATGTATCTCTACAGTACATGTACATGATGTACACGTGTACATCATGTACATGTACTGTACGTGTACATGTATGTACTGTACAGTAAGGTATGTACATGTACATACTGTACATGTATTTTATATGGACTGTCATACGTGTACAGTACATGGTGCAACCACTAATTGTGTCAACATACTGTCTTTGAAGCCCTACAAATCATGGAGAACTCCAAACACAAGTTCTGTATTGGCAACAGTGGCCTAGTGGCCAATTGATACTTGTACATGTACCAGTACATTTGTACAGTTGAAGGCCATCTCAACTAGCCCAGCTGGCCATTTTAAACAAAACCAGGCAGTCTCAACACTATTTCTTATGGTAGGACTACAGGTGTAGGACTACATGTACATGATATACATGTACATGTATATGTACAGGTGTACATGTACAGGTGTACATGTTCAGGTATACAGGTGTACACGTATGTACAGGTGTACACCGGTATGTATACATTCATGTAGTACTGTACACAACTACACATACATGTATGTACATGAACATGTACACATGCACACAACTGTAGGCCTATATGTACTTACATGTACAGGTACATGTAGTTGTACAAGCATTTTCAGAAGCACTAGTGTCAGGCACATAGTACATACATGTACATGATGTACATAATGTGTAAGTTCACTATTAAGTAAGTTGTATCATTACATGTATACAAGTTTATGGATTTTCTATGGCCTTTTTTATTGGTTTTTGGACTCTGGAAGACTGCTTGCGGCCAGTTGCCAGCATTAAGGCTAATCCCAAACTCCCAATAAATCAGTTACTGTAGAGTGCGTGTACATTGTACACACAAATGTACACAGGGTGAGAAATCAGAAGACCTCCAGTTCCCTCCATAAATCCTGCCTCCTAGTCCTACTGTATGCATGTAGCATTGGAGATGGCATCTTTATTACCCGGCCACACCACCAGCCTTCCCAACAAAGCACAGCCTACATGTATCTTTACAACTTCACTGCCCCTACTTGTTGGAAACTTCTCAGATATGAACCGTTCAATACACTTACATATAATTACATGTATGTACATGTATCTGGTTTTGCTCCAGGCATATACATGTATTTACACCCAAGGGTCAAAGTGTCAGAACAACATTTGCTTGCACTCATGACATGTGGGTAACTGCAATGCTGGCTTTACATTGTATGCCTCCAACCCCCAAGACCCAAGTGTGAACGTGGCTGGAATATGACCCCAAAAACTTGACCTTCTTTCCTCTATAAGTTCAAGACGATTTACGGTAATTCTTGCTGTGAAAACTGTGGCCTTGTTTGGACAAAAAAACGGTACAAACTGTAGTTTAAATCATTTCTGAAGGAGGGTTGCTCATACATGTATACAGTAGTTGTACACATGTACGGTAGGCCTACAGTACACTATACATGTAGATGAGCATTTAAATATAGAACGGTATAGTATTTGTCAGACTTCGTATGATTCATGGGTAGTTTCCTGACTTCTGGTAAGCCTACCATCATGACATGCATGACCATGGCCTACAGACTACGGAGGAAAATGTTGAACATTATACTGTACAGTATGTACAGTGTACATGTATGGTCTGTAAATTATACATGTACATGTATACACGAACATTTACATGTACATGTGTCAGATTCTGTACAACATGTACAGTACATGTACACGTACAGTGTATAACTGTACATGTTGTCTAGCTGTACAAAGTGTACAGTACTGTACTGTACATGTACGTACCACTGTGTTCATGTTCATACCTACAGTAGGTGCTCATACAGTACTGTACAAACGGGACTGTACATGTACATGTATGTTCATGAACATGACATGTACATATGTACATGAACGTGAACGTGTACAGAATACACGTATATTGCATTATTATCTAAGTGTACAGTGTATGGCTGTATGCAATTACATGTACAATATTACAAAGTTCTGTATTTAATATATGTACATGTACATTACATGTACATTTGTACATATGTACATGTACAATGTACATGTACATGTATACATGTACGTACATGTGTACAATGTACAAATACAGTACATGACATGTTCATTTGTAATACCCCCGGTATGCAAAAATTCATTAAAACATCCATCCACTGACCATACTGTACATGTACATCAAACACGTACTGTATAAATAACAGGAATTGCTGGCATAAATATCTATAGATGGCAGTTTTTAATTGGATGCAGCAGCTGTGTCAGTCACTCCCAGATAACATTGCCTCCCAGTTGGTCCTCCCTTTTGTTATCGGCAAAATTCAAACTCATAATGGAAAACGGCAGTGACGTGTATTCGTCATCACTCATAGGCAGAGGTCCCATAGAATTCCTCTGTGCCAAATTCACCTCAGGCGCAATCCCTCCGTGTACCCGGAATGGGTGAATGAACGAATGGTTTAAAACTTGGGGCACATCCGCCGAAAAATAAATGTATGAGAAAAAAAAAAATTAAGGCGTAAATTACCCTCTCACCATCGACAATTGAAAAAATGGTGTTCATGTATGTACTCACTATACATTCATGTACAGTACACCATGTACACCTCGACAGATTAGAAAAAAATATACTCCAGACTGCAGACAATAAGCTATCTCTCAGTAGGGGGTTGTGTACTTGTACTTGTTTGCTGGCTTTATTGATGATCTTCAGTACAAGATGAAATTCCTCCCTTTTTTTTATTCGTAAAGAAAATTGTGAATTTGTTTTTCACACCATTGTTTGCTTTATACCCTAAAGGGCCGTGCAACACGCCACAGGACTGGAATTTGTTTTCATCCATGACCGAGTGAATGCTGTCAGTCGCTTAAAAGCGGCTAAAAAAAAACGGGCTCCAGGCATTATTGGGCTAAAATTATGGGGGTGGGGGAATGCATACAACTTGACTGAACATGTTCATGTACTGTACATGTACATGTATGTGTAGGGCCTACAAAAACTGTACTTTGATCAACTTAGAAAATGAGTACAGATTCATCCCAACACAGATACAGAGTTTGTTTTCCATCGCCATAGTAACCATCCCTCAGTCCTCACCCCCCCCCCCTTCCTTCCCCTGAAGCCCTTCACTTAAATCCATTTGCTGAGATATGTATATATGTGTGTGTGTATGTACACATTTACTTACATACAGGGGAAGTTATTGTACACACATAATAAGGGATGTCAGGTGGGTTAAATAGGCTTTTCAAATACCCACAATACCTCAGGGGATATCAGGTGCATGATTTGTAACCATTTAACCCAGTTTTAGACACTCGGGCGACCCTGGGAAATTCGCCAATTCAACCCCTGGGCCATCCCCATCCTCACTCACTCGGTTTTTTTTTTTTTTTTTACCGGGGAGCAACAATGGCATCGATAAAGTGTCCTCCATATAAAACCCTGGGGGTTATTGTAGGCACTCATGCAGAACGGATAAAAGAGCCCCCCCCCCCTTTCATACACAAAGCAAGAGTCAATAATTTGTGTAGTGGATCCTCTCCCCCCCTGCCTCCCCCTTCTTTCTGTCTCGTTTTTTATTCCTTTCTGGGGAAGAAAAATAAACTCACTAGTAGTGGGTCAAGTTGGGTACAGAGTGCCTCACGACGGTCTCTATTCAGTGGCCATTTCTTCAATTTCAGTGTGTGTAGACTCTCTTCTCTCGGTTCCCGTCGCTATGTTTGTTCCGTACTTGCAGCAAGGCAACAGATTGCTCCGTGATTGGTTAAACGCAATAATACACGTACTGTGTGTAAGGCACTTCGAGCCGCCTAGATGGGTGCGCCACGTTTGACCGCATGAGTCGCTGAAATGGGCAAGCAGTATTCTTTTGCAGGATCTGGAGTTCTTAAGTCGCGCCCGATCAGATTCTAAGCCTCCATTGTAAAAAGTTATGCAAACAAGATGTGACATGATATGGATGTTTGTGTCGAGGATAATGTAATTCAATGAGGGTTTGCTTTGTACACTGTAGTTGTACTGCACTCGACAAGCACTGTGTCCTGTGCTTTGCCCGATTGCCCACCAAAAAAGAAAAAGTACAGGCAGCTTGGGCAGGATTCGAACCCGCGACTCCTGCTTTCTTGTGCAGATGTCTTAACCACTTGCTGCTTGTATTTGTTTGCAGACAAATGGGCTAAGCATGCACTGAGCACACAGTGCTTCATACGTGTACATGTACAGTACATGTACACTGTATCATTGTACAACACTGTACAGTACACACTTTGTAGACAATACAAATTGGCACACATGTAATTGGCTCTCATTATGCATTAATTAATAATACATGTAATTAACTGGCCATAGACTATTGCACACAGTCCCATCCCTCATGCATATAAATAGCAGGGACCAAAAAAGGCAGGTACATGTACCATACTGTATACACTTGTAAATCATTATTACAGTATCATACAATGTTCATGTACAATGTACACATGTACACACGTGTACAGTACTGTACAACACATTGTACATGTAAATGTACATGTACATGTACATGTACAATACAATATGTAAAACTATGCACAGTGTACATGTACATAAATTATGTTCAGTGTACAGTACATACATGTACTGTACTGTGTGTACATTGTACATGTACATGTATGTACATAACATGTACATGTACAGTACACTGTACACAATGTACATGTAAGTACATGTATGTGGGTGGTTCATCTGCCAACCCAGCTGTTGTTCCACCCATGGTTGTTTGCGATCCGGTACACAAAACTATGCCAATTGCCGAGGTGTAAAAACTTCAGCCAAATACTAACTTTCAATCACAGGCTACTGACAACTGGTCCCATGATCATGAAAAATATAGAAATAGGAAGAAAATGGTTTCGTACAATCTGAATCAAAAACTGACGAACAGTGTAACTGAAATTACAAACAAAAGGCCAAATACTGATTCCCCCACCCTAAATCAGTATTCCATAGTGTCAGCCAGACATGTGCAGGTACTGTACAGGCCTCATAAAAAAAATAATTACCAACTTTAAAAAAAAATGCGGGTATGTTATTGTACACTTGCAGGTCCATGTACATGTACATGTATGTAATGCGCATGTACATGTACATGTACATGTAGGTGTACCGGTACATGTACATGTACATGTACGCATGTACATGTGCATGTACGCATGTACATGCACATGTACATGTACAGTACAGTACATGTACACATGTACATTTGCGTTAATAAATATGCAATTACGTACTTAGATCTGTGATGAATCGTACTCGTACTCTGTGATGAATCATAGTCTAGCATTTGTATCAGATAGTGTTACATGTATCTTAAATTTGTACACATGTACCCGTGTACGTGTACACGATGTACAATGTAGGCCCTACTGTACATGTGCATGCGTTTAAGCCAACTACGTTGTACATGCACAGTACATGTACATTGTACATGTACATGTACATGTACATGTGCACACTGTACATAAAGTACTGTACACATGTACATGTACATGTACACTGTACACTGTACATGTTTTACAGTACTTTATGTACATGTACACACTGTACAGCGTACATATGTACATGTTCTGGCCCATAGACCTGTAGTAATTTCTTGATTTTGAAAAAAAAAAAAATGTTCACAATTTTGGACAAGAAATTTTGGAATGCTACATTTGTACTGTGTGGTCCCTGAACCGATCCAGTCAAAAAAAAGGTTCTCTTTTTTTCTTCTTCAAATGTACCGGTACATGTACATGTACATACTGTACAGTTTGTACTGTGTCCTACATGTACATGTACATGTATAGGCCTACTCAATCTAAATACAGTCACTTCTACAAAAATATTGTAGTTTACGAGCCAATGTAACAGCATTTGCTGTCGTGTGTTCCACCGTGTGATTTTTGCCGCGCTTATATTTCGTAAGAGAAGCGCGCCGCCTGTCACTGTGATGTGGGTCAGGTTCCTAGGAGAAGAACGCACTTAACCGATACAAGCCTGGTACAGTATGCGAGAACTGATCCGTAAAATTGGATCTGGGTGACTGGATCTGAATCGAGGTTCGAGACTTCCGAGAAGCAAAGAGGAGCCAATTTTTGTCAAACAAAAAAAGGGCGAAAACTGAGGGGGGGGGGGGACTTTTTAATGGTTTTTGACATACATGTACTGTAAATTTGTGAAAGTACATGCTGTTCATGTAGTACATGTAGCAAAGAAAATTTTAACGGGATCAGGAATTGAACCGGATACCTATCGGGTTTGATCAACACCCTGTATACACGTGTAGATTAAACCTCTAATTCTTTATGCTTTGCCATAGAAGAAGCTCTGTAAAATTGACTATTTAAGGTCAGGGTTCTTAGGGTTCTTACATGTACACTGTACATGTTTGTGTACAAGTATTTGTAGGCCCTAGGCCTGCAGTATTTCACATGTCAACTTTCGACCTTTGGGAGGTTCAAAAGTTAAAATCACAAAAAATTGTTCAAAAGTTCCCCTGGAGTCAGTTCAAATTGTCCTTTATTTGTATGACTTGAAAAGGCTGCATCCTTTTTGTGTGAGGCCTACACAATGTACATGTACATGCAAGCTGCTGTAACCAGTTCTCAACAATTGGTTGTTTGCATGATCTGGATGATACATGATGATGTACATATGTACATGTATGCAAAGACTAATTGACTAATTAACTATTTGAAATGAAAATGGGGGGGGGACAATTATCCCTGGACAGGCTGAAGATACAGTACCGTATACGGCAGCTAATGGCTAAATGCTTCTTACTGGTACCCTCACCCCAGCAAATACTAGTTGACTTTTTGGGAAGGCTTACTACATGGTACCGGTACATTTAGCTCAGATTGTAAGAGCTCTGGTTCGCAAAACCAGAGGTCTCGAGTTCAAGTCACGGTCCGGTTTAAGTTTTCTTTCCCATTTTCCCAAAATTTCTGATTTTTTTTTATTAAAGTAGTAATTTTTTTTTTTTGCCAAACTGAAAACTAAATACCGGTACATATGTATAAAGTACATGAACATGTATACAGTGTACATGTACATATACAATGTACTGTACATATACCGTATACATATACATGTATGATGTGTGTACATGTAACTCAGATTGCACCACAAATTTGGAAATCATATTTTTTTGACCCTATCAGGACTGGTGTATCCACAGCGATGGATTGTAAAGATTGGGGTATCTCCCCAGATAGGACTGTTTAACAAGTGTTTACAGCACGTACAATTGACCACTTCATCAGTCGCCAATTTATCATTTTTTTTTTTTGAGGAGGCGACGGCGATGATTTATCATATTATGCAAATACAGCGCACTGTCGCTGCATTAAGATGGCCCCCGTCATTATCAAGCATCGATTTCCCCCCGAGCATGGAGGGACAGATTTGTTTTTGATTGGAACAAGTTGAGGCCAGCCCCCTAAATCCCCCCATCGGCCAACCAATTATCACCCGTGTGCTGGCATACAAAGTGGGCAATTATCAGCACCATTTGGAGAAGCTGGTCCTGAATTGTATTGTATTCTAAATGGTACCCTTGTATAATTAATTAGTTGTAAACTGTACGCCTGTGCATGTACATGTAGAAGTGCGTTGACCGATCATTGTGAAGCAGTGTTTCCCACTGGACTTTAAAAAATGGGAAGTTTATCCGAGACAATGGTCGATTTTTAAACGTGCACATTTTACCGCCGTTCCCACTTGGATTTTTTGAGTCGGGACATTTTAAACTGAGATGGTGGTTAAGGTACATATATACATACATGTACATACTGTACTTGTGTACAATGTAACCAAACTAATCATTTACTCTTCAGGTTTGTAATTTTAGCTCTTAAAGCCCCTACACAACAATGTTCACAGAAATGTTCACAGATTTACATGAAACTTATAAGGTTTGAATATGGTTATGTAGTAGAAACCTTGCACTGAAATATGTCTGCCTAAAATGTTGTATTTTGGGATAAAAGAGTAAAAGAAATCGTTTACATCTCACCGATATCTTAACTATTTTTTCGAACAGTATGGTATGGCATTGAATGCTGCATTTTCGCGAAACAAATGAGAGAAATTGAGACTTGGTCGGCGGATTGAGCTGTGTGCTATTTCATGCAAATGTTGGACCAGACACGAAGGATGCTATTCTTTGACCTCGACCAATGTTGTGTAGGGGCTTCAAAAATGTGAAGAGATTGTTGGAATAAAGGGTTCCTTTTTACAAATACCGCCCTCTTTATCTGAAAAAAGTTAACATTTAATTTTCATTTTGGTTTTCTCATGACATCGTTGATGAATTGAGCCGAAACTTGTGACTGTGTGCTGTTTTATACATGTAAATGTTGAGTTTGACAAGTATGAGTTTGACAATTATGAAGTATGGAAGCGATTCTTTGACCTTCGTACATGTACAGTACATGCCATGTAGGCCTACAGTGTACTATACGTACATGTACATGTACATGTACATGTACATGTACATGTACCTTTTTATGTAAATATAACATTAATAACATGTCTGTTTGGGTCACTGGCATTTCTTTTCAAACCATCTAAAGTGCACTATTGAATGGTTTTTTATTTTTTGCTTCAGGAAAATGACAAGCCACCTAGTGCTCTGCCTCAGACAACTCAGGACCTTGATAGAACGCCAGATCTGAGAGACATTGTCGCCAAGCAACAAGAAGAAATCAGCAGTCTCAGGAGGGAAAATGAAACTCTGGTACAATTATTATTATTAAAAAAAAAACCCAAAACAGTATTTTGCATGTTGGTGATTGTAAATTACCCCAACTACATGTACAATGATGCATGCACGATTTACTACATGTACAACCTGTCATGCTTGTACCACAGAAGTTGCTTAGAAAGTGGGTCGCCAATGGTTTGTTACTTTGTTTATGCACCTTACCCCAGCCCCCATGTACATGTACATGTACATGTGAAGTTCTACCTCCCTTTGTTACATTGTATATTGGTTTGCACGCCTTGCTGCATTTTTATTTTTTGCCTTGCCAACATTAAGACTGTTGCTTTTTGGCATAACATTTTGCATCTTGCTCTAATAATCTGTTTGACTGCTTATTTTGCAATTCATGTTCATGCACATTTCCTTTTTTTTTTTGCTTCATGGTTTTACATTGCTTTTGCTTTTGCTTTTAGTTTTTTTTTTATTTAGTTTTTTGGCAAATTAACGCACCCCTCCGTGCATGCTCTCTTGTTTTACTCACCTTAGCCGGAACGCTCAGAGCTGCTTGCACCCCCACTTGCACCAAGCATTGCCCCGGCCTCTGTCACCCCTTGTGTCACCCCACGCATCAGCCCACGCGTCACCCCTCCCGCCATTCAGGGTGGGGGTCTTTCGCCGCCGAGCCCGGCCTCGCCCCTTCTTGATCGGCCCAGACTCCTTGCACGGCAGCTCTCCGCTCCGGAGCCCCATTCCCACGATGAGGATGACAGCACTAGCCTCGATGCTTGGTGGCCAAATCCTGTCCCAGAGACAGAAGCCGTCCTTTCCAAATTTGTCCGTGGGACGGACGAAGAGTCACCGGCTCCCCTAGAAAAAGTCCCACCAGTTGGCGACGCAGACCAACCCTGTCCCTTTTTTGACGCGGCTAGGTCTGTGGAGACCCCGCCCCCTTCTCCGGTCGTTGATCCCGCCGACCGTTGCGAAAGTCAGAGCGTGAGTTTCGGCGACGTCTTGCCGGCTGCGGAGGGCTTCGCGGCGGACCCCGCCCAGGAGGAAGAGACGAGGTCGGATCTGGCGCTCTGCTCTGCCTCGACTGCAGACGCCAGCGAGGCCGTCCGGTCTCCGACTCCTTCTGAAGAGGATGGACTCGCTCTTGCCCCTGCAGTCGTCGATTTTGATTTTGAGGTGGACCGAAACGACGCCGATCCGGTCGTGATTCCGACACTAGAGGGCGCTCCTGCTGGACTCGGACTCAAAGCCGCACCGGCCGAAGGCGGGAGTGTTCTTGATGGGATGCCGCCGGGTGAATCTCCGGTCGACCGGCCTTCCGAGTCCACAACTGAGCCCGGCCTCGACCACGAGATGGCCCAGTCTCTGCAGCCCTCAAGCGAGGGCGTCCTTGAAGGTGGTCCAGCGATGGAGACTCCCCCGTACTCGCCTCTGGCGGAGGTCGAACCCGAGCCCTTAATTCCGAGCGGGCTGTCCCCTCCCCCGGCCTTCCTGGATGCTGCCCCAGACATTTCAGAACCTGAAATCCTCGACCTTCGCCCTCCGTCCCCCTTCCTGGGCGATGCCCACCCAGCCATGCCCCCTTCCTCCCCCTCCCCTGAGGACGACGAGAAGCCGCCGCAGGGGAGCGACGCTAAGGGGTCAGAGGTCGGCAGCATTTCGGTCGGTAACCTTGCCGACAGTATGGTTGACATGCATCTCCAGGGTAGCGGTGCAAATCAGTCCAACTTACTTGTCGATCGACCTCACCTCGGCCTGTCGGAGCAAGTATTGGACAAGAACACCCTCTGCAGTGATAGAGGAAAGCAAACGGTACATCACGTTGTTCTCCAAATAGAAAAAAAAACAACAAACAGAAGACACTCTTGCCACAAAGGCCAGCTTGCCCTATTCACCCACACTAACACTCTGATGCATGTTTATTTTTTGATTCCACATTTTTAGCTCATTCTCTGCAAAAGATGTGCAGTGTACAGTTGAGTCTTGATTAACCCCAGACAATGCTCTAATCTTCAAAATACCACCGCATTTGTTTGTTTTTCTATTTTCAAAATGCGTTTGGGCTCTAGAAAAGAGAAGTTAAGGTATAATTTCAGATAGGAAGTGCTCATCATTTCTCATTTCACTAAGAATACCGTAGTGAACCATCTTCAATCCAATGCCCGATCCTTTTGCCCTAATAAAAAAAACTCCCTTGCACGCTGAAAAGTATGCTACTATGCATTAGAACTGAGTGTGCAGCTTGTGTATGGCTTTTAAAATCAGGATTGAGCCTCGCAAATAAAAAAAAAACCACAGGTCTTAGTCTATTCTTCACACACATAGTGTAGATGTATATCTGACACTCATCCTCGCACACATACATGTACGTTTGGCACTAATTTCCCCAACACTACCAAATAAACAGGATTATAAGATAATCCATCCGATCGTACTGTACATCCCATTCCTCTACACCCTTCCCTGCATGAATCTGATTATTATGATACATGTACATCATGTGTATGTTTCTGTGTTTGTTTGTTTCCATTTTTGTTTTGATTTCACGTCTGGTGAGTGCATTTCGTTCTTACCCATCCTACCCCCCCCCTTAGCCTCAGAGTGACGCCGGCTTCAGCAACCTTGAGAGGGTCTCAGGAACCAAGGAGAGCCGCGGTGTTGGTAGCGGCAGTGTCGGTAGTGGTGGTAGTGGTGGTGGTGGTGGTAGTGGTGGTGGCGGCGGCCGTTCGGTTACCGTGGAGGCGGGGAACCGCTCGCACGGGCAACCGTGGCAGGGGGGAGCATCACGGGAGGCGGAGGAGAGGCGGGCCTCTGGATCGGATTCATCGCCACGGCGACGGCCGGACGCCAGCATGGTATAGATAGACAACCCTTTGTCACAGCCCCTTCCCTCCCTCCCTACCGTCTCTCCAATCCCATTCCCCATCCCCCCCCTTCATGAATGGCAGTACACACGTCGCCGCAACTTTGCCCAAGAACTCCTCAGAGAAACTTCTCGCCAAAAATGTGTGAGCATCTGATGTGCCCCTTGTCAATATGACAGGATGTTCGCGGCAGAATTGCAGCGACGTTTGTTGACCCGCCCGTCTAACTGTACATGTACCTCACCCCTATGGGCTGGATGGTTTTAGTTCATTCAACTTCATTGCATGATGTCCATTTGCATGTAGAGCGAGCTTTTGGTCCCGCATGACGTACTGTAAGTAACACGTGTATGTCGACACTTAACTCATCATTCCGTTGGGTCACTGTGGCTTGCCTGCTAAAGTTGATTCTTGCCTTGCCCAGCTCAGCCATTAGCCATACACATTTCAAGTATTTGTATGATGGATGTTGTAACATCACTGGTATAGTGTTTTCAGGTTTGTAGAGTGATGGTGTGTTCATCAGAGACCTGGGCTCCAATCCTGATCTGTTCAAATTGTGCCATTGATAAACTGTTTAATATTTACCAGGCAATTGTCCTCTCCTTTGTTTATTTGTAGGCTTATTAAAAGAAATAGTTTACTATTTAAGAAGGTCCCATCTAAGGGGTGGATACATTATAGCTCAGTTGGTAAGAGCACTGGTACGTTAAACCAGAGGTCCTGGGTTCAATTCCTACTTCAGGCCAAATTTTCGCTGCAGTTTTTAACTGATAATTTGGAAATTTCCCAGTCAGTTTTTTTCTCCAGTCTTTTGTGTGTTTGAAAACTTGAAAAAAAGAAAGGGTAAATCAAAATTGTTGCAAAATGCCTGCAGACTAGAATTACCTGTTATGCTATACAGGGCTTGACTTTTTAGTCTGAAAGGACCTTTTGCCCTTTTTTCTGGTTTATTCGTTGAAAGTCCAAATTTCCTGACTGCTCCTGTGTATGTATGTATCGAGTGTTTCCCTATGGAATAAACTGCCAGACATTTTTCTGAGGGAAAGAGAAGTGCAAAAGGAGACTTTGTAATCCTGCAGACATTCCTGAAAAGGTTGCCAACGAGCAAATATTGGGGGTACAGATACTGTCCCGTGGGAGTGGGGGGGGGGGAGGAAAGGGAGGGTTGGGTAGAGGGACAAAGAGGGGGGGAGGGAGTTGGGATAGAGAGAGGTAGGGAGAGAGAGGGGAAGAGAGAGGGGAGAGAGAGGGGAAAGAGAGAGGAGGGAGAGGGGTAGATGGGGAGTGGGAGAGAGAGAGGGGAGAGGGAGAGGAGGGGGAGTTGGAGAGAGGGAGAGGGGAAGAAAGAGAGAGAGGGAGAGAGGGGAGAGCATTGGAGAGAGGGGAGAGAGGGGGAGATGGGAAAGAGAGAGGAGGGAGGGAGAGACAGAGATAGACAGAATGAAAGAGAGAGGGGAAGAGAGACAGAAAGGGAGTGGAGAGGGAGAGAGAAAGGGAGTGGAGAGGGAGAGAGAGAGGGAGGGGGGAGAGAGAGGGGGAGAGAGAGGGAGGGAGGGAGAGAGATATAGGGAGAGAGGAGAGGCAGGAGAGAGGGGGAATGGAGGAGGGAGAGGGGAGGGAGGGGAGAGAGAAGGGAGAGAGTGAGAGGAGAGGGGAGAGAGAGGGAGAGAGGAGGGAGAGAGAGGGGGAGGGAGGGAGAGATAGATAGAGGGAGAGAGGAGAGACAGGAAAGAGGGGAATATCATAAGACTTAGAATTTAATCCATAGAACCAGGTGTACAGTGAGCAGAAAGCTTCAGATTTATGGCTGTATGTTGCCTCCCGTACCCAGTCTCTGACCCCTACGCTGACCCCTCCACGACTTTGCCTCAGCTCTGTCTGCATTCCGTCAGCAACAGGTTGAGGTTGAGCACAGTGCTCTGGCCTGTCACAGAATTAAATGATCATGCAGTCCTCCGAAAAGAAAATGGCAGTGACATATTTATGTCTTGAAAAAAAAAAAAAAAATGAAAATAGCGTGCAATGTGCCGACAGATCCTTTGTTCAAAGTATTAAAGAATTTGGCATCCTGCGACCTCTTTGACTAAAATCAATTTCCAACTCTCTTATCCAAACTGTCATGAATCAATTTTATACTTTCTAGACAAACATGATTGAGGTGGG
The DNA here is from genome assembly GCA_949987565.1 of Luidia sarsii. NCBI lineage: Eukaryota > Metazoa > Echinodermata > Asteroidea > Paxillosida > Luidiidae > Luidia > Luidia sarsii. Next base: position 19,990,869 of record OX465105.1, on the reverse strand, counting down.
TTTTCTGTTAGCTTTGAAGGTTTAGTTTTTGCTAGGGTTCTAATACAGATTAATCTTTGATAAACAGAGTGAAGGAAAACCGACTAGGAAATTCAAAACAATTTGAAATATATCAGCACAGAAATTTTGACTGGACTTGGGCTTAACCCGAACACTGTGAGCCTAGTGTACTGATGCTGTAGTCTATAAACTCCTGAGCTATCCAGTGCTTAGGTGGTGGCCTTACCGTCAACTATCTTTGCAAGTTAGAAGCTAATCACGCACCAATTTTCATTCAGATGTGCGATCCCCAAATTTGCCAGTTTACTGACTGATCTGATGTATAAAAGGTGGAAAGCACTATCTTTTGGTACTCTTTAATCTCAGAATTCAAGAAATTATTGCCAAACAGATCAAAGGAAAAACCGACTGGGAACAATTTTGGAAAACGGCAAAGAAAACGTTGACCGGACCGGGGACTTGAACCCGGAGACCTCTGGCTTTGCATACCAGCAAACTGACGCTGTAACAATCTGAGCTATCAAGCGCTCAGATGGCGACTTTTGTAAATGGTCGACCAGTCCTTCAATGGATGTCGCTTCACGTGCTTGCTTGTTTGTCTCCCTGCAGCGTGGAAAAGTGGAGGAACTGCAGCAGGAGAGGAAGCCCACCGAGGAGCGTATTGACAAGCTGAAACGGCGGAACATTGAGCTGTCTATCATGGCCAAGCGTCTGGAGGAGAAGGCTAGGCAGATCCAGGTATCCAAGCACAAGGTATGTCTAAGGGCTATGGGTCAGAGTCTTGCCCAGGCTATGTCTCAGGATCCTGTCCAGGCTATGTCTCTGGCTCCTGCCCAAGCTACACTGTATGGCCGTTGGCGAAATGAAGGCTTAGGCTCGGGCTTAGGCTTCGGTCATATTCATCTTACTCGTTACGATACCACAGGCATTTAAGAACAAGCGTTTGGCCGCAGTTTCTTGCGGAATTCCCTGTACCTAGCAAGCCAACAAACCTTCAAATTCGGAAACAAACCACAACCTGGATTTTCAGGTTTTGACAGACGGGGACGAAGCCTGAGCCCGAGCCTAAGCCTTTGTTTCGTAAACGGCCCATGTCTCTGGTAATGGCGTAGGTCTTAAGCTGTGGCTCAGGCTATGGCACAGGCTATGGCTCAGGCTATGGCACAGGCTATGGCTCCAGGTATGGCTCAGTCTCTGGCTCAGGCTATGGCACATAGGTTCTGGCTATGGTTCAGCCTGTATAAGTAGTTCAGGTTACGGTTCAGGCTATGACCGAGGCTCTGCGCTATGGCCCAGACTCAGGATCTGACTCAGGATCTGGCTGATGTGCCATTGTCAAAACTCTCGGGAACAATAAATACATGTAACCTGTGAAATAAATCAATAAGACAAGCGAGTCCAACCTGGCCCAATCAGACATCTGTGTGGCTCTTGTCATGATATGCATACATATGCATATGATATGCATGTACGTCTGCATGTCTATGCACTATGCATAGTAACAGCGGTGCCACTCTGAATTTGGAGGTCCTTGCTCAAAGTGGCTAAGAACAGACATGTACATGGATGTGTACTTGATACTTCTTGCGTATCATTTTGTACAGTAGGCCCCTATGATTATACATGTATGTTGCATTAGACTCTAGAAAAGTATTCCAACACATGAGATACATGTAGACACTTAACTCCCTGTTATGAGGTACAAGTACGTCCACTGTCATGTGTGTGAGGGGGGGGGAGTGACCGGTCTGAAATTAGTTGGAATGGAAGGAATTTGTCTGGAAGCTGGGATGTTATTGGTTGGCGCAACTTGGCGGTAGAATCGTTCTCCAGGGTTCGTTGCTGGAAGGGGATGTTTTGCAATGACTCCAACCCCAAGGGAGCCTCCACTCATCCGATCTGTGTAATGACATAATAGGCTCGGTCATGGAGTGACCCCCCCCCCCCAAGGGATGGTTTCAATGTCTGGAGGTATTACAGCGTGTTACTGTCATTCACCTTGGCTGTGTCTCAGGGATGAGAACTTGAAGAGGAAAAAAATCACTGAGACAGCAGGGGTGGAAAGATATAGGATAATACGGTGAAGATGAGAAGGGAGAGGAGGTAGAAGAGGAGGAAGAGGAGGAAGAGGGGGTAAAAGAGGCAGAAGGGGAGGAAGAGGAGGAAGAGGGGGAAGAGGAGGTAGAAGAGGAGGTAGAAGAGGAAGATAAGGCAGAAGAGGAGGAAGAGGGGGAAGAGGAGGTAGAAGAGGCGGAAGAGGAGGAAGAGGAGGAAGAGGCAGAAGAGGAGGAAGAGGAGGAAGAGGAGGAAGAGAAGGAAGAGGAGGAAGAGAAGGTAGAAGAGGAGGAAGAAGAGGAAGATAAGGCAGAAGAGGAGGAAGAGGGGGAAGAGGAGGTAGAAGAGGCGGAAGAGGAGGAAGAGGAGGAAGAGGCAGAAGAGGAAGAGGAGGTCGAAGAGGAAGAGGCAGAACAGGAGGAAAATGAGTAGGAAAAACAGGGGGATGAGGAGGAGGAGGAAGAGGAGAAGAGGATGAAGTCGTAGAAGAGGAAGAGGATGAAGTATAACATGAGGAAGAGGATGACAAAGAGGCAGAGGAGGGGAGAAAGAGGAAGAAGATGATTGTTCAGAGGGGAGGGGGAGGGGAAATCGATTAACATAAGCATGGTAAGGAGTAGGAGGAGGCAGTGGATGAGTCATCTTTCAGTGGGAGAATTCTTCCCCTGCTCCTACTCCTGCTTCTACTCCTTCAAACTCCTATGCCCATCCTCAACCCACCACAATTCCCACCTAAAAAATTATGTACTGCACGTGCAACCTCTGTACGTACGTTCATACGTAAATGTATGTGCTCCCATCTGCCAGCTGAGTGAAGCTTTTCTGTGGCCACCAACAGAGGGCGGTATTGAACAAAATCGATCTTTTCATGTTCACCAACAGAGGGCGGTATTCAGCGAATCCAGACTGCTTTCACTCTGCTGGTGCCTTCTCCCCCTTCTCCAAAAGCCTCTCAGTATTGATCCGTGTGAATGGCTGAATACACAGTGTGGACCTAGTGCCGTTATAGATTTTTTTCTGGCCGGTTTGTCAATACAAAGGTCCCCTGTATTGAACACACTCAAAATACACACTCAGCTACACACTCAAAATGAGACATCGGCCAGAACTCTATCAAACTCCTTTTCAAAGCGTACATGCTGTACATCAATTTTTTGTATGGCCCCAAGTATTGAAGTCTTTTCTGCCTCAAGTATTAAAACTGGTTTTCCCCATTTTCAAAAGTCTGTTTATTTTGAGGTCGCTTTCTGTAAAGACTAGCCACTGGTGGGAGAGGAGCTGCTATTTATAGAATAGAGACTCCATCCTCACCCATAACCCACACCCCTCCCCCATAAGTTATGAAGCCACGGTCCTTGGTAATCATGTCCGGCAACCAACTCTGGTGCCCTTCCCCAAAACGGGATCAAAAACCTAGATGGAAGAAATCGCTCCATAATCCCGGTAGCCTCTTGTTCCTCCAGGCTCTTCCTCACCCCCCTAAAAAAAGATCCTGGGTGATTTGCATTCCATTCCATCCAAACAGTGTGCCGTCGGAAAACTTTTTCTGACAGTTGAGAAGAGAGCCGGACTGTATCTCCAGTGCCCTAGCTATGTCATCCTTTGTTTCACCCCTACTTCCCCCCCACGTCGTCCTTTGTTTCATCCCTACAGCCAGCCCCACCCCACCTCTCCAGCTTCTAGTGATGGCACCCTACCCCCCCCCCCTATACCCTCACCTCCACCACTACCCTCCTTTTGTTGTTCCCTCGGGGAGATTAGCATCCATAACCTGAAAAGGGGAGGACAGCTTTAAGACAATCAATATTAATGCTATTGTTGCAAGTCAGAGGATGGGGTGGGGGTCTGTGCATTGTGGGTGCTCAAGGATTGCCCCCCAGTGTTGTCGCATAGACATTGTGTAAAAGCCGGTACCCAAGCCAAACACAGCAGTGACAGGACTGGACGGATCGCTCTCTTTTCTTGCGGGACGTTAGTAGGACTCTTCGGACTGACAAGTTGGGTTACAGCCTACCGTCGTTTGACCCTCTGATCGTCAGACAGAGCCACCGAGAAATCCTGTTTTGTGTTTCGTGGTTGGGCTCACCGATGATTCCTGACGTTTTGTCGCACGGACAGAGACAGCAAGGAATCAATACAGGACCACAGCTTCGTCTGTGCTCCGGCATTACCAGCCCATAGCAGTCTCCCTGAATTGCCAACGCTGTCCTCACATCTTGTCCTGATGTTGTCCGGACGGTGATCCACTCTCTGTACGAACAAGTACGAACAGCGGAAGTCGGCGTACAGCAGATTTCTCCAAAGGAACAACATTTGGCCACAGTGTCTTCTCTTGATGTTGTCCGGACGAGCGGTGTCAAGTTCCCTCTAAATTTGAGGAAGCAAGGCTCTGAGGCAGAGGCCCCATAACCAATCAGACTCCTCGGGGAGGGATTTTTCCTTCGTCAGTTTACCGGGACCACTCTCTCTAAGACTGCTCTGATAGCTCTGCCCACTGAAGAGGACATTTTACTGACCCGTGCCGGAACGACAAAGTAGCCAATGAATGGTGGATTATTTGCTGCATGGAGTTTCGTTGCTAGAGATAGACAGAGTTTGATTTTGAGTTTAATTTGAGAGAAGAGAGGATTTTTGGGTGCCCCGTTTTGGTGCCCCAACATGGAATCACCGCAATCAGCGGCCAGCCTGATGGCCGGCTCTGCCCCTGGCTCTGGCTCTGGCTCTGCCTCTGCCTCTGCCTCTGCCTCTGGCTCGGACCCTGAGCCCAGCTTTGGCATCAGCTCCTTGCTCAGCATCAGCATGCCCTTCAAGCTCTTCTTCCAGACAATCACCACCTCTACGGACAAGGACGGGCCCGCCAAGACGCCAAGCGATCCCCCGAACCAACAACAGCAGCAGCAGCAGCAGCAGCAACACGACAGCAACCAACAGCAGCTGGCGCTGCAGCCCTTCCTGGCCGAGAACCACCAGCAGTGTCACATCGAGCAGCGGAAGGTGGTCGTCGAGCAGCACCTGCATCAGCAGCAGCAGCAGCAGCAACAGCAGCAGCAGGCAACCCAGCACCAATACCTGACACAAAATAGCTTTGTCCAAGCACAGCAGCAGCAGTTTAGCTCTAAGCAGCAGCAGCAGTTTAGCTCCAAGCAGCGGCAGCAGTTCAGCTCCAAGCAGCAGCAGCAACAGCAGCAACATGCCATGAAGTTCCAGCCACCCCATGCCAACCCCTCCTCCTCCTCCACCACCACCACCGCCACTGCCGCCTCATCGATCTCTCGCCAAGAGGTGCACACCTACCACCGACGCCAGGAGGTCTACCGACAGCAGGACGGACGGATTTCGCAGCCTACGCCGACCGGGAACCCCTCCCTGGCCCCGGCAAGACTCGGCAGCGGCGCCAGGAAAGGGGACCCCGAATTTCACGATCTCCTGCTCTCCATGTACCGAGAGAAGGACAGAAAGGTAGCCCGAGTGTGCCAGTTATGTCAGCACGATATCATTCAGTCAACTCTCATCCACTTTTGACCAGTCAGCTATCCCTGAATCCCCACGGTTTGGGTAGGATGTTTTTCACTTGGTTTTCCCACAAGCATTAAGGCTGCTAATACATGTAGAAGTTCATGTACTGCGCCTTTGGATCAAGATGTTTTGGGGCTTACGTTAGGCTGTATGTCACTCAGGCAGTTTGGTTGCATTTTAACCACAAACCGCACCGCAAACCTTTCACCTGGGCTATTCCTGCCTAGCTACTACAAATCACACTGTAGCCGCCTGTGTGTGTGTTTTGTTTTGTTTTTCAATTGGGTAAAGCACTGAGCGTACAGTGCTTATTACAGGGATGAGAGTCTTCCGACATTGGAACTTTGAGATTTCAACTTATAATTTCAGTTCTGACTTTTTCTGATCCGTGGTCAAAAAAAAAATTTAAAAAAATTAAAAATAAAAAAAAAATCCAAGAGAAGGGATTCAAAGTGAAGTGCCTGTACTGGTTGGTTTTGTTAACAAACTTTATTTCTGCTGAAGGTTTTGTCAGATTTTGTTTCCATTATAGTCTTAGTAAAAAATATGCTACCGACAGTAGTAGCACATCATGATAAATGTCAGGCAATTTCCAATACCGTGCAATTTCCAATACCTTTGACACTGATTAAACGACTAAAAACTCAAAAATGATATTCAAATGATGATGTTTTGCTTTATAAAAAGATGGTTCAAGTGGTCAGAAATGGGCTCAGATTTCACCACAGAGCGTCTATAATCCAACATTTTTCGCGCCCTTAAGCGGGACCCGAACCCAACACCGTAAGGGCTTCACGCTTTGCGCTCACTTGCTAGGACAGAAAATTTCAGACATTTTCATTTTGGGGAGAATCTCGTTCCTGTTATTGTTACACACAAGGGCTGGATTTCACAAAGCCTTACGATGCATCGTGACTCAACTCACGATGGATAACCCATCGTAAGTTGTGTTAGACATCCATACATTTGATATAAATTCAAATGCATTTACAAATCTATTGAAATGCAACACAGTATAACAAGATGATGGCTGATATTGAAGTATATGCATGGTGAAAGATACATGCACTTTAGTGACTGCGTGATGAAGCTGATCATGGTCTCCCCCTTTTGCACAAGTTTTGGAAAGCTGGCGCGGCACGCACGAATATGCAAAAAGGCAAGGCCCAGCAAGAAAAAAATGTGTCCGGATTTTAATACAAAAGGTGAATTTCGATTTTCAACTTTTTCCTTGACCCACCCACCCACAATTAAAAAAAATAAAAAAAAAAAAATCAAATTTAAAAACATTGAAACTTTTGAGTGGCCCCTTATCGCATTCACCTCATTGAGTTGTATTTCTCACCGACACAAACTTCATCTCATCCCTTTTCATGTCTCTTTTCCTATTTTTTTTAAATTTTCGGCAGAGAGCTGGCAGCACCTCCCCAGGCCTGCCCAACGGCAACGCCTCCCCCGCCCCGACGACGATCCAGGGCGTGTCGTCGCCGCCGCCTCCATCGCCATCGCCGGGCGTGGCCCCCGTGTCGGGCAGCGAGGCCGACGCCTACAAGCGCCTCAAGGGTCGGCAGATAGCCCAGTACCTGGCCGAGAACGCCCAGCGACTCCTGGCCAAGGACCGGGAGGCCAAAGGTCGTCGGCGGGGCGACGGCGTCGGCGGCCGCCGGCAGTCGGTCAGCCCCGAGCCCGGCGTCCACGCCTCAGAGGTCAGTGAAGAGGTTTGCTGCGTCCACTGCCGTCCTTTATAAGGAATGCAAACCAGCCTCTGTCCCACTGATCTAAAAAGGCATGCTCCTCCCCCCTCCCCCCACACACACTACATGTATAAGCTGAGATGAGCAGCTCGCTCCAGTCTCTCGATGCCGAGCCATGCTCTCAAAGTATCTTGCTTTTCCCCCTGCCTACGATCTTGCCCTTTTTTAAAAGGAATGTCAATTCCTATCTCCGGCCTTCAAGAGTCCCTCTCTATAGGCCTTTTCACACTATGAACGTCCGATCCATGTCGAAATCAATAAACGGGTCCGGCCTGTGTTGAACACGGGTCACTTTCAACACGGGTCACTTTTGCTCTGTTTTCACACTTCTCACCGCAACACCGGAATTTGCTTGACGCGTGTAACGTTTCGACCTGTTTATTGCCCGATCGCTTCACACTACACAGGTTTTCTACACGGGTAGACCCTATAGTGCCATATAACTACAGTGTGATGCTCCCACGCATGCACTTGGCCGTTATGTTACGCGGGTCAAACTCAACCCAGAGACGTTCACACTACGGCTTTCAACACGAGTCGACCGTTCTCAACCCACCTCCCGAGCAGGGTTGGTTTCAACACGTGTCGAGCGCTCTATCACGGGTCGACGCCGTGCTGAAACTCGTGTAGTGTGAAAAGCTCAGTCTAGTGGACACGGATCCGACCCGTGTCCAACACAAAGATTTTTCGTAGTGTGAAAAGCCTTTACCTCCTTCTTTCTCTAGCCCTTTAACTTTGAGTGGCTTCTCAGCCTTGTTCTGGGCAATTTTACATAAAAAAAAACCCAAAACCTCCATCCAGAACTCATTCAACGGGCAGGAGTTTTCTACACACTGCAGTCACAACCTGGAACAGACAACCAGATGATATTGCTGGCCTGATTGTTGACAGGGGAATCCAGTCCTTCAAAGAGTTGTGTGCAAAAGCACTCATTGCATAGATAAGGGCTCAGCAAATTTGTATCTAAGCTGCATGTGAACCATTGATTAGGTACGTGTAGGCCATGAGGGCAAAAAAGAGTTCAGGAAGGGCGCCATCTAGGGGCTGCATAGCGCAGATTTGAAGAACGCGACGTGTGCGCAAAACCAGATGTATCGGCTTCAAGTCCTGCCCGTTCAGTCAAAACTTCCTTTTACAAACAAAATCATTTGTTTGCGATTTCAGGCTGTTGACAACGAAGGCCGGCGAGAATGTAATTCAAAGAAGATTTGCTCGTGTCATTAGCACTATGAATGGAGCTCAAGTTTGCTTGTTTGTTTTTGGTAATGCAGTATCCCTCTCTCTGCTTTTCTTCCCCCTGGAAATAGAATGGCCATATGAGTGCAGACAAGCATCAGCTAGAGGAGATTGTAAAGGCCAATGCCAAGGAGCAGCTACGACTCCAGCGGCAAATCGAGATCACGGCCAACTCGGGGGTAAGTCAAGCGACTCAGTCACATCCCTGTGCTGCAACTCTCATTAGTTGTGGCTTCATGTAACACACACGAGCCTATGAGACCTGGCTGAAGCCTCTCGAGACAGTGGCTTCCATAGATCAGTGTGTTAGGCCATGTCTGAAACGGGCTTCTGGAGCTACGGCTACGGCTATTGTGTCTTCGCATCCCTGTGTGTTTCCAATGGAGGGAAGATCTAGCCGTAGCTCTAGACAACAGATTCGGACACGGCTTTATATAAAGCCAAAGCCTTCAAGCTCTTGAAGTGAGCCCTCTATTGTCAGATGTTACCCAGTCCCCTAGGTCGTGCCTTGTCTTATGTCTTGCTTTGCAGGATGTACATGTCATCATTGATGTGTGGGAAATTGATTAGCCCTTTCAAGAAGTGAGCCCTCTCTTGTCAGAATCTTTGAAAAACAGTGATGCATTGTCTCACTCACAAACCATTAGGCCAAGAAAAATAAAAAATAGTTTCTCGTCCCCGCCCACATCGTTTTTTCGCCGCCGCATCAATTAAAAAAAATAATAATAATAAAATTATAAAAACGGCTGTTTTCAGCCGTTGAACCTCACACATGCACAGCCTACATATCGTACCGTATTTAAAAACGACTGGAAATTATACTACCTGTGTTTTGGGAATTTTGGGGGGAAACTGAAAAAAAAACTGCCGGCATCCTCCTTTTTTTCAAAAAGTTAGGATGAGAAACTAAACATTTAATTTTCTTGGCCTTATCCTTTTTTTCCTATTTCATCCTGTTCCATCCACTTGGTACTCAGAAAGAAAGAAAACATATTTTTCCGTTTTAAACGAGAAGAGAGATGAAAATGGTCCTTGAGAGGAATTCCCCGTTGGCTGCGAGTTGGGAGAAGGGAGTCCGTTGCTATGGGCAACAGTCTAGCCAGAAGGGTTCCCCTGGGTCCTCTTCCAGGATGCTCGACTGCGGGCCAAGCAATGCCTGCTTGTTGGACAGGGCTATACTGACTTAAGCACCATCGTTAACGGCCGACAGACGATAAACGCCAGCCTGTGAGCAGGGCTATCTCCCGGATGATTTGCCGGCCGAACTTTCAAAGATCATAGATACGATATCGAAGATCATTTGCCTTTTGGCTTTTTAGATTAGAGTTCACCAGATTGTGTGGGTGTTTTAGTTATTTTAATGTGAAATTTTCAAACGACCAAATGACAGGACACTGATTAGGATTTATTTTTATAAGAAAAAAAACCCAAATAAGATTTCCATCCTGTATGATTGTTTGACTTCTGCTTTCTTATGCAGACGTCGTAATCACTAGGCAACCAAACTGGTCCCAGTTGTACGGTGGATTCTAGTTTGTGTAGCAGTCAGTGATATACACACAGATGCACACACACAGATGCACGCTGTACACACATACCTGAATCTGTATCCTTGTGGGGACATGGCTTTGTTATCGTGCAGTACACAACCGATTGAGAAACGATGTTTTAAAAATGCTCCCGTTTCAACCACATTCGCATAGAAATTGGACCGTACATGTACATGTACATGAATGTCCCTTATACCGTATATAAGCACTTCAATTTGCGACAGATTATTACCCATAAAAAATTTCCCATTTTTGAGTCCTTTCCAACTCCCAGTTAGTGAAAACCTTGTGGAGACCTATACACCTTTACATTTTCCCTGTGGAGACCTATTCAACCTATTGGACTACATGTAGGTCTCCACAAGGCCCATTTAGATGTATACACTCAGACTGTACATGTGTTATGAATTTGCTTTGGTAAAATGTACAGTACATGTACAATGTACTTCCAAGAGGATTTACCCTAACCCGTGTTTATGCTCATCGCTTTGCCTAATTGACTGCTTAATGCCCTTCTTATCCCAACAAAGCACTGAGTGCGCAGCGCTAACTACACATTTATGTAACTGTAAGACCGTCGTTGGATAATAGATGCAACATCTCAGATCGTAGACCGGTGACGTGCTCAGACTGTGCATCTTGTGCATTAATGTACGTGTACATGTATGTGCGGCTGTGTTCAGTGCAAAACGGAGAGCTGCCAGCCACTACCGCTTCTTGCAAGCAAGAAAGCGCAATTTATGAAGGAATCAAAAAGGAGAGAAAAAAACCCAGAAAACCATCCCAGGATGAAGGATACAGCCTCTCGTATTGATCACAAGTAATGTCCTCGTTTGTCCATTAAGAACTCCTCGATTCTGTCGGGTTCGTCAGGAGTCACTTCTGCACCGATGCTTACATCGTCATCCAACCAGTCCAAACTCCTTTGAAGTTACTTGAAAAAAAAAATTAGAAAAACTCCTTTTCACCATTCTAAAAGAGAAAACTGGACCAGGATTTTGAACACATGACTCTGGAATACGTACCAGCGATATACCACCTGAGCTATCCTATCCAGCCCCTATGTACATGCAGTTGGCTGCCTTCTCAATTACGGTACTCAACTACATGTATCTCTGCCATGTTGGGCGCCAGTCTGAAGCAATTGTACGACCTGACTTCAGCAGTGGTGGAATCACACAAAGGTCATTGCAGATCAAGAACAAAACCAACTGGGAACTTTTTAAACAATTTTGAAAAAAAAAATTACAAAGAAAACTTTGACTGGACCTCTGGTTTTCCGCACCAGTGCTCTTACCAACTGAACTACCCAACCCTTAGATGACGGCTTTCCCAAAATAATGTAGTCACATGCTCTATAAATTTCGACCCTTGGAACTTTTTAAACAATTTAAAAAAAATGGCAAAGAAAACTTTTACTGGACCAGGGGACTTGAGCCCGAGACCTCTGGTTTTGGGTTTTCGTTACAAGCGCTCTTACCATCTGAGATATCCAGCCTCCTAGATGGCGCCTGGCGGCCTTCCCCAAATAGTCACATGTTCTATATGTTTCGATCCTTGGCACGGTTGGTGCAGCTGTGAACTTTTCAAACAATTTTGAAAAGTGGCAAAGAAAACTTTGACTGCAGGGCCACTTGAACCCTAGACCTCAGGTTTTGCGCACCGGCACTCTCACCATCTCAGCTATCCAGCCCCTTAGATGGTGGCCGTTACAAAATAATCACGCATTCTATTCTATGCTTACGTTCAATAGGGGCAAATGGCATTGCAGGGGAGGGGATCCTTGGCGTGGTTAATGGCAGTGACGAGATCTTGACAGGCCGGGAGAAGGGGTCACTTGGCTGCAGAGAGAGTTGGCTCTGCTTCGGGGTTGACAAAACTGCAGCTGGAAAAACAGAATTGATCTCTTGGGGGGGGGGTAGGGTTGGGTGTTGGGGGAGAGGGAGAAGGAGGGGATGAAGGTGTTGGTCATTTCCTCCTGGACGGACAGTAATGCTTTCATAATATCCCCAGCCCTTGCATCACCAAAGGGCCATTTCCACTGCCCCCCTAAAAAAAAAAAAAAAAAAAAAATATTATTATTATTAATTTCAAACTCCACTTTTTGGGTGTGTGTGGACACAATAAACAGTATTATTAGTGGGATTTGAATCGCGATTTGGACTCCACTATTAGATTAGATTAGATTAGATTAGATTAGTCTTTATTGTCGTGCTGAAAATAGCATGAAAATTGATTTCCCAGTGTGCAATTCAAAAATATATGTATGTATACATACAATAATTTCAGAAATACACAAAAAACATTACAAGATTGTTTGAAAAAAAAAATGTGTTTATTGGCCATGAGGTGCGTGTGGGAACGTTCCTTTTTGTTATCCCATAATACTCTGCTCATGCTTTGAGAAATGTGCTACAATGACTGTTTCTTAAAACCATTAGAAGCCACCATATGATTTGTCATGAACATTTCCTTAAATTCCTTATAAAGCTAACTAAGTTGACTATATTTTAAAATTTAGTGGGCCTGACGTTTCGATCCTAGCAGGACCTTTCTCAAGCAGGGCCTTTGAGAAAGGTCCTGCTAGGATCGAAACGTCAGGCCCACTAAATTTTAAGATTCACATTTTGGTAATTTTAGTCAGTAAGCAGTTTGCAACATTTTTGTATATCACACAAATATCCAACTCATTGTATATATGCAGGAAGCTCTATACACGCCAGCCTTACGGCCTAACCAGTGGTTCGAAGTAGCTTGAACGAAAACTTGCGGAACAGTTGTGCATTTACAGAGCGCAGCTTTGGCCGTGTCCACAGTGAGGGTGTTGGTGCCCCTCTTCAACCAAGATGCATCTTTAGAAGCTTGTCACTCGGAAGTGTGCTTAATACCTGGCCGGCCTGACCTTCCCTGGACACCTCACTGTCTCCTGGCTCTCACACTCTCTCTCTCTCTCTCTTGCTTCTTCTCTTTTTGTTTTGTTACTTTCTCTCTCACTCTCTTTTCTTTTTTCTCTACCCTCGCATCCACACTTGGTTAGTTCTAACAGCCCGCTGGGTTGTCGGCTCTGCACCGTCCCACGGGGAAATCAATCTCTTTTATGTTGCCCCTTGCAAGAGGGGGAACTCTCTCCCCTCTCCTCCCTCTATCTCACTCACTTTCTCTCCTTCCCCCTGTCTCTCTCCCTCTCTCTCCACCTCTCTCCCTCTCTCTCCCTCTCTTGCCCTCTCTCTCCCTCTCTCGCCCCTCTCTCTATCCTCCCCCTCTCTCTCTCTCGCTCCCTCTCCCCTCTCTTGTCCCCTGTCTCTCTTTCTCTCTCTCCACTTTTCTCTCTGACTCTCTCCTCTCTCCCACTCTCTCTACTCCTTTCTCTGTCTCTGCTTCTCTCTGTCTGTCACTCTCGTCCCTCTCCATCTCTCCAACTCTCCCTCTCTGTTTCTCTCTGTCTGTCTCTCTCCCCTCCTCTCTCTCCCCTATCTGTCTCTCTTCCACCGCTATCTCTCTCTCTCTCTCCCCTCTCTCTTCTCTCCCTTTCTCTCTTCTCTCTCTGTCTGTCTCTCTCCCTCTCTCTCCCCTATCTATCTCCCTCCCACCTCTATCTCTCTCTCTCTTCCTCTCCTCTCCTTCATCCTCGCCCTCTTCATCTTTCTTCCTCTCCCTTGGCACCTTCCTTATCTCACTGTGCCCCCAGCATTGAGGTTCCCCCCTCTCCCCCGTTAAAAAAAAAAAAGAGAAAAAGAAGCGCACAAAAAAGGAAAGGAGGGGATCACCAAGGAGAAGGGCAGGGAGAGAGAGAGAGAGTGAGAGAGAGTGAGAGAGAGAGAAGGGGAAGGGAAAGGGAAAGGGGAAGCTAGATGTTTTGCATGGATGTTCACATTTCCTCTACGCGGGCGATGTCCTTCCACTGGGAAATCTTCCTCGTTGGGAAATGATTGTGACTCGGACAGGGCCTAGGGGTTATCCGAGGAGACGGAACTTGTCGGAATGGATTCGGGAGCGTGATTCAATCCAATCTTTAGTCGGGGGAAGGACAACAAATCAAATGCTGAAATTTCAAAGATTTTACACTTTTTATTAATTTCAGTAATCTATATTTTCAAACTCAAACGAAAGCAGCCCGTGAGAATGTGAAGCTGAAATCATGATCAAAATGATTTTTTAGACACCATCCAATTATCAAATACGAAGTTGGTGTAGATTTGTCACTACTGTTCAGAAATTTTCAGATGAGAACCAGAAAACACAATTATAATAGAACCGTTCTCATGTAACTGTGTGATACATTTTTTTTTCAAAAACCGATCAGCTATTTACAAAAAAAATTACCCGGAGTTCATTTTCTTAAAGATTTTGTGTCAGTCCACATTACGGTAGCAAAATTAAATTTGGTAGCAATTTGGTAGCAATTTGGTAGCAACTAATTTGACTGCCGTAGTTTCAACAACTAGAATCCCCCAAATCTGTGATTGTAATATCCAACGAGACAGGTGCGGAATGTAGATTTATCAGAACGGTCAGATTTTTTTTTTTTTTTTTTCACAATCCATTTTACCCGAAATGCAACTGCTGGGAACCGTACACCAATATTGGAATGGCGCATTTCCATCTCAAATATCCCCACTCTTCCTCCAAATTTGCAACTCAAAACCCCTGACTTCTTTTGCACCTTCTTGGGGGGTAAAAAAAAAACACCTTAAAAAAGAAAGAAAAAAACAGGACTATTTTTAGAAGTTGGATTCTGAATTTTGGACCCTAGAGGGAGTAGGCAGAATACTTTGGTCGGAACCAATCTCGTCTGATTTCTGTGAAGGCCCAATACAATATTTGGAAGATCGAAAAAAAAAGACGATGTCCACAGATTTCCTTCTAATTTTAGTTTGTAGATGGTCATGACAGAATCCTCATGTCGAAATCATACGGTCTGGGATGCTGTACTTTTCGAGAAATCTTCACTTGACAAATAGTTTATTACTCGCGAGTAATAAACTGTTTCTTAAACAACAGAATGGTGCGTAAACCGTGACTTTTTTTTTTTCATTATTCTACTTTCTCAGATTACCATTTGAGCTGAAACCTTCACATTATTGCTTTTTTGGATAAAAAAAAATGGTTTAACACAAAAACTGTGGCAATCTTGTGACCTTTACCAATATTTTATAGGGCCTTTAATCTCCTATGGTTTTTATTTTGAAAGGAAAATACCCCTGGCTCGATGCTTAGACTTCTGACTTGGCAGACAGCCAGGATGATCAATAGTGGATGCTGTCATTTTTTTTTTATCTCCCCTTCATGCCACCCCGGGCAAGGCATGGACCAGCAATAGTCCAGCATGTGTAATGCCTTGTAATTCTTTTAATACCTCAAAGGCAAGGTGTGTGTGTGTGATATATAGTATGGAAGGGCACGGGGAGGCACAAGAGTAACATTCTGCAATTTGTTGTCCCCCAAAAAGGGCTAAAGGGGACCTAAGCTTGATAGCTATTTGTGAAAGAGGGTGGGGAAAAGTAGTCCTCAAATTGTATGAGAAATTGCTTGATGAGAAATTATCCTGGACTCCTGCCTTCCTTCCTCTTTCTCCCTTCCCCCTACTCCCTCCCTGTCCCCTTTCTCTCCCTCCTCTCCCTCCCTTCCTCCCTCTCCCTCTCCCTGTCCATGTTCCTGTCCCTCTCCCTGTCCCTCTCCCTCTCCCTGTCCATGTTCCTGTCCCTGTCCCTGTCCCTCTCCCTCTCCCTGTCCATGTTCCTGTCCCTATCCCTCTCCCTGTCCATGTTCCTGTCCCTCTCCCTGTCCCTCTCCCTCTCCCTGTCCATGTTCCTGTCCCTATCCCTCTCCCTGTCCATGTTCCTGTCCCTCTCCCTGTCCCTCTCCCTGTCCCTCTCCCTCTCCCTGTCCATGTTCCTGTCCCTATCCCTCTCCCTGTCCATGTTCCTGTCCCTGTCCCTGTCCCTCTCCCTGTCCCTCTCTCTGTCCCTCTCTCTCCTTCTCCCTCTCCCTCTCCCTCTCCCTACCCCCTCTCCCTTTCCCTTTCCCTGTCCCTTTCCCTGTCCCTGTCCCTGTCCCTCTCCCTGTCCATGTCCCTCTCCCTGTCCCTGTCCCTCTCCCTGTCCCTGTCCCTTTCCCTCTCCTCCTCCCTCTCCCTCTCCCTCTCCCTATCCCCTCCCTCTCCCTTTCCCTCTCCCTTTCCCTCTCCCTCTCCCTCTCCCTCTCCCTCTCCCTCTCCCTCCCCTGTCCCTCTCTCCCTCCCTCTCTCCCTCCCTCCCTCTCTCCCTCCCTCTCTCCCTCCCTCCCTCTCCCTCCCTCTCCCTCTTCCTCTTCATCTGCCTCTGCCTCTGCCTCTGCCTCTGCCTCTGCCTCTGCCTCTGCCTCTCTATCTCCCTCTCCATCTCCCTCTCCATCTCCCTCTCCCCTCCCTCCCTCTCCCTCTTCCTCTGCCTGTGCCTGTGCCTGTGCCTCTGCCTCTCTATCTCCCTCTCCCCCTCTCTCTCCTTCTCCCTCCTCCCTAATAATTATGACTGCACTGAAATCCTATTTGGCATGCCACAGATATTGGCTTTTGGTTCGTGGCACTCTTGATTTTGTGACGAATTTAACCAATTACAAGCTGGGCAGCGTGTCGTATTGAAGCAGGCGAGTTATTAACAGGCAGATATATCCTGGAAAGACAGATACAATTTTTTAATAAAAATAGGCTAACAACCTGCCTTGGATCGCTGCATTCCTCACGTGGGGATGTTCAGAAGGATGGCCCCTATATAATATTAATCAAATAATCGGAATTTAGGTTTGAACAACTTGTATTAAATATTTCTAGCATTATTATGATTTCCGCATCGGGATTGCGTCTGAGGTAGAAATTCATCATTGGAATTATTTTAAATGAATACTGCGTTTGTGGTTTAAGACTAGCCTTCCCCCCTCCCCCCCCCCCCCCCCCGTGCAAAGTGGATCCTCCCCTCATGTTTATGCATGACAGTCTCCCGCACCTTACCCCCGCACTGAACCCTCTTAACATTCTCCTCTCTCTCGCTCGCTCTCTCCCCGTCGGCCTTTAATTGCCTCATGTATGAGTGAGTCCCTTTCGTTCATGTGTGCGCTTACACGCACTGTACAGTACCTGCGCGCGTGTGTGAAGGCAGTGTGCACACAGGCTATTGCGCCGACCGGCCACGGTTTAGCATCCAGCGTCTAGCTCACCAGAGGACGGGGGGGATATACCGTACACGGACGGAGCTTCCATCTTATCATCCCTTGTGTTTGCGGTCTGTGTATAGTATACACGGTGGGGGTTGTTTTTTTTTGCGTTCGGTTTTGGTGGATTGTCTTCTTTCTTTTTTTATTGTTCGCGTGTGGATGTGTGACGGGGGAGGCCCCCTCAGCGGCTCGGAGTCAGACACGGTCTTGAAGAAGCTCTACTCGCGTGCTCGAGTGGAACGTTCTCGCCCAGTCCCCCCCCCCCTGCCCCCCTCGCCACCTCCTCCTCCTTCTCCTCTGCTTCGTCCTTCGCCTTTCTCCCAGCGTCTGCTGGCGGCGTCCCTTCCTGCTTTTTAGGGAGCGAGGGGAGGGAGAGAGAGAAGGAGAGTGAAATTGTATTGAAGGGGGAGGAAGGGGATCGAGCGCGTGGAACGTCTTGCAGTTGGGCCGCCGGAGAGAGCGCACGCCGTGCATCGCCGCGGCAACGTGTTTTTCTCCGACGACGGAGCCGGTGACACCTCACTAGCAGCGACGGAGACGGGGAGAACAGAGAGGGAGAGATCGAGTCTTGCTTCTCGACACTCACCGATCGGCAAAAAAAATAACCGAGAAAAAAAATAAACCCTCCTCCCCATTTGCCCTTGCCTCGGCCTTTCCTCTTCCGCCTTCGGAATGTGTTTTTCCTTCTTACTATTATCATAATCCCGATGGTGATCGCAGCCTCGTTTGGGACGAGCTGTGTCCTACGCCCACCAAAGTACCACGACGACGAGGGATCTTGGATATAAGTGGCTGGCGTTAAAGGTGTCCTTCAACCATCTCTGGATGTTGGGGTTTTTTTGGGAGGGGGGGATCGAAACGCCGTCACGGGGAAAGCAACACAAATGAAGTCCGGTCGTCATGGCTAACGTCGGCCCTATCTGACATCCCAGCTGACATCAGGAGTTTGTCAAAACCATGGATGGTTGACACGGATCCCTCTCCACTTCGTACTCCAGATCTGTGACACAAACAGACAGAGAGAGAAAGAGAGAGAGAGACAGAGAGAAGTGGAGGGAGGGAGATAGAGGGAGGGAGGAAGGGAGGGAGGGAGAGAGAGATCTCGGACCTCATTAGGGATTCAGCCAGCCGATTAAACACCTGCAGGCGGAGGTGAAAGGTTTGCCAACGGATGCGCACAGTGGATCGTCTGCGCTCGGAGTGGGATGCACTACACCAGCTGTTTTTGTGTTGTTGTTTTTTCCCCTGCCGTGCTCTACACATACACTCTCCACTGCAGCCACGTCAACCAGACTTCTGACAAACTGCCCGGAAAACTCGTCCTTTGAGAAAAAAACCCCCAAAAAACAAAAACAAAACCAAGGCCCTTCATCTAAATCAAATTTAGGAAACAACCTCAGTGAGATATATTCTAGACCTGGAGGGAGTCGCACTGGCCCAGCTGTCAGCATTTTAGGAAGATCAGCGAGGTTTACGATTGGTCGTCAGTCACGGCTTAATGCGTGAGTAACATTTCCACTCATTTTTGTGTATGTGCGTGCGTCTGTGTTTACAACTTGCCTCATTTGCCCCCCCCCCTCCCTCTGGCGAGGTCATCGTGCTCCGGGCTGTGTGACCTTTCCACTCTCATTTTGTTTGTTGACAACTCGCTATTAGCGGGAGCGCGGCTCAATTCAGTCTCTCCTTCGCTCTGTAGGACACACTAAGCTATTGGATTTTGCGACATCTGAAAAAACATGTACCGTAGGTGCCGCATTTTTTTTCCCCCATATGTGCCTATGGTTGTCGTTGTTTCATTTGGCAGCAGACTGTCAGGATGCAATTTGGTGTGATGGTCATTGACCTTAGCCAATATTCATTTTCATAGTTGCCATGGCGATATTAACACTAGGAACCATTAGTCAAAATAGGCTGCTTTGGGGATCAAATTGGATGGAAGACCATTATTTTTTTTCAATTTTGAACACAATCCACCGTGGATATTTAATGTACCAGTACATAGACAGATGACTTAGATTATGGATGGTGTTGCCATGACGATTGTATCTTTAATCTGTGACCCCCCCCTGCCCCGACACTTGTGTGGCTCTTTTTTTTGTAACCTTTGAACCTTAATCTTTCACCCCTTCTCCATTTTTGAACTCCGTTTGAATAGGACTCTAGCATTGATTTTTACCAGCAATTTTTTTTTTCTAGATTACATCATCTTTCTAGTTTAGGTACATGTACGTAACCACGGTACTATATTCAGACTCCAAAACCCCGTCCCAGTCCTGTAACAAACGAGACAAGATGTGGAGAATGTCAGAATAGGTATATGCTGTGTTATATTTTTAATAACTGTGGATCATTCCAAAGTTCTTGATGATTAAATCATTCTTACATTTGTGAGTGATTTTTTGAAATAGATAGTTCATTCTAATAATGGGAGAGGACAAAAATAATAAGCTAGAAAACAACTCTATACGTTCCATGCGCAGACTTGTTAGTTCAAATGAAAAGAAAATAACCAAAATAAACTGCTTATTGACTAAAACGACCAAAATGCAGATCTTCAAAAATTAGGAGGGCCTGACATTTTGATCCTAGCAGGACCTCTCTCAAAGGCAGAATGCTGGGATCCTAATGTCATGCCCTACTAATTTGTTGAAAGGCAGAATGCCTTTGCGAAAGGTCCTGCTAGGATCGAAATGTCGGGCCCTCCAAATTTTTAATAAAAGGAAAATAATGCGCAGGTTTCGCAAGCTGATCACTTACTCAAATGACCACAAACATCATTCTAAATTTACAAAATCTTGGGAACGTGTTAAAGAAGAGAGGGAGGGGGTGTTCCAATCCTCGGAGGACCTCCAACAAAGGTAGAACGTCCCTCGTCAGATCTTCTCAAGACTCTCTAAGGAAAATGTCTTCAACCAGAGAGGAATATGAAGGAGGCAATGAAAGGGGGCGGGGAAGGTCTAGAGCTCTGGAGATGTGTTGCACCAATGAAAAACATTATTTGGAAATGGTACTAGAAATACATGAGCATCAATTATGCAGCGTCAGTTGTGAGTTGCACGCACAGTGTGGGTTTTTTACAGTACAGTGGAACGTCGCTGTAATGAACAAGCGGTATACCGATCATTCGGCTATAACTAACATGCCCTTTGGCTGCCGATTTTTGTGTACAAGATACGCGGCCGCGAATGCTATAACGAACGACCGCTTTACCGAACAATTTTCATGGATCCTGGGATGTTCGTTATAGCGAGTCGTAGCGACGTTCCACTGTATATGTATTATTTTGTTCCCCCGCCATTTATCTCTGTCTTGAAGTTATCACAGGGTCACTGTGGTTAGAGCGTTCATCTCCAGATTGGAAGGTGGCTGGTTCGAGTCCCCCTCGAGCTGGTGGTGGATTCAAATCTGTATTGCGCCGTGCAGCACCCCATAGTTATCACATGAGTTTGTTGTTCTTCAGCCGGCAAGACCTCTGCCCGACGTAGATATCACATTTTGATTTGATGTGACACCCGCCGCTACCCCGAAATCAGCGTCCGCAAAAAGCAAGAAAAGAGCATCCCAATAGTATTCGCCAGGAAACTGCTTCCAACGTGCCGACGCTGATGTGGATACATTGAAGCAGTGCGTCCCCGTCGAAAAAGAAAACGAGAGCAGGAGCGCTAACGCTCAGACACCGCCTCGGGCTAAGACAAAGAGAGAGAGAGAGAGAGAGAGAAAATATCCCCCACTGCTACCACCGCCATCGCCGTCGCCGCAGCGACAGCCATACATGCCCCGGAATTGCTAATGAATGACGAGATATGGGCCTTGCGCCAGGGCTCCTTGATAAAAAATAATGCAGAAATTGATTTTGATACAGGTTGTCTTGTGTGTGGTTGGGCTGGGCGTCGGGTAAGAAGAGTAGTGTTGACTCATTCTCTCTCTCTCTCTCTCTCCTTGTTCTCTCTGTCTCTGTTTCTCCCTCACTCTCTCTTCCTCTCCCCCCCTCTCTCTCCCCCACCCCCCCCCCCTCTCTCTCTCTCTCTCTCTCCCTCACTCTCTCTCTTCCTCTCTCTCACTCTCCCTCTCTCCTTCTCTCCCTCTCTCTCTCACTTTCTCCCTCTCTCTCTCTCCCTCCCCTCCCTCCCTCCCCATCTCTCTCCTTCCTCTCTCTCTCATTCTCTTCCTCTCCCTCTCTCTCCCTCCCTCTCTCTCTCTCTCTCTCTCACTCTCTCTCTCCATCCTCTCTCTCTCCCTCTCTTTCTCTCCCTCCCCCTCCCTCCCTACCTCCCTCCCTCCTTCCCTCCCAATCTGTCTCCCTCCTCTCTCTCTCATTCTCTCCCTCTCCCTCTCCCTCTCTCTCCCTCCCTCCCCCTCTCTCTCCCTCCTCTCTCTCTCTCCCTCCCTCCCCCTCTCCTTATTGCCCGCTGGCTCTGGAAATTGCAACAAGCCATCTAAAACCTGATGATTGGATAGGGGATGAAGAAAATAATAAATATCCACGCATACAATATATTACAATTATTAAAGACACACTGGTTGAATATATCTTGAAAATGGCTCGTTGCGAAGTTCCAAACATGAATGGTTAAATTTCTCCATTTACATTTACATTGCATTGCTTAAATTTAAACAATATTAGGAAGCCTGAGGATCAAAATGTCTTAAGTTTGGCAGTTTTGGGTCGTAAAAAAATAAGCGTGAGGTGGGATGAGGTGGAGCAAGTCAGAAGCATTCAACCATTAAATGCCGTACATCTCCAGGGATCACACCCATCATTTTCACTCACATCAGGCCCTTCCTAATTTTTGATATTCGCTTTTTTTCGTCATTTTAGTCAGTAAGCAGTTTGCAACATTTTGTGCATTTTACTGTATTTAACATTCCATTAATTTCTTTAAAAAAAAAAAAAAAAAAAAATAGGGCTTCACTCTTACACCCTAATATCTTGCCACACATACAGAAGGCGAATACATCGCTCATTTTGTGTCTTGAGCCCGAGCGTTCATTACAGAAACCAATTGAGCGTTTTGAGCACAAATGAAGCGCATGATGACGTTAGCAAAATGAGAGAGTTGCAGCCTGCAACCTCGCTCCCCGAACTCCCTCTCATTTTTAATTTTTTTATTATTATTATTTTTTTTATCCCACAAATGAGTCGGTGCCTTAGGGATTGTTAAAGAGAGGGCACACATCATTTGTCTCTGACGTGCTATTGGTTTTTGTGTACATTTTTTTTTTTTTTCAAGCATAATGTTGACCTGCTAGACGGCAAGTTTTATGAGACAAACGCATCGGGTGAGCGTTCAAAAGCATGAGGTAGGCCTCAGGGGAAACCGCGGAACATTGTGACCACACCGCAAACTGCGAGTTTCAATTTTTAAAAGCTTAATGGGAGGGCAGATCATTTGCAATGTGCCCAGTTTCCGGACATGCCTGATTTGAGAGATTACTTTATAATACTCATCGGGAAGTTAGTAGTTGAATCAGACATACTGCGTTTGAAAATCTGCCGTTTTCGAGAAAAGAGGAATTTCATTGAATTGCCAACAACCGCTCTGTGGAACCGTCATTGGTTCCTTTTTACAAACACCGCCCTCTATGTCTGAAACCGCCCGAAACGTTGAGTTACCGTCTCTTTTCAGAGCTGCACTCCGTCTCACCAAGAGATGTCTGACACGGTATCACCGCAAACCTTCCACGCGGTACTTCCACCGTGCAAACCCCTAGTCTGCACATGCAGAACAGCACATGCAGTTGTGCATGAATACCAACCTTTCCTGCTAACAAGCAGTGTCAATACCTTCCATTGCATGCATTGGGCCAGACACACTAACCAATGTAGCTCATGACCCCCCCCAAAAAAAAAAAAAAAAAAATCAAAATAAAATGAATAATACTAAACAGAGCTTGTACGAACTGCCCTCTCCCTACTGCACACAAATATACAGCTTCACTAAAAAAAATGGGTCAGGGTAAGAGATCTATCCCGTAGTGCGCCGACCCCTGTAGATATCTGACTGCAAGGGCAGTATGGATGCGGACAGTGCACGCAAGGCCCTGATATTTAGACCATCAAGAAAGTATCAAAGGATGAAAGCATCAGGCCCTTTTTTTAGGTATACATGATTTATTTCTGTCAAAAGAGTATCTCAAAATTTAGTGGGCCTGATGTTTTAATCCTAGCAGGACCTTTCTCAAAGGCAGAGTGATAAGGACAAAACAGATACATGTACATGGAGAAGGGGGGGGGGAGTGAATAGGACACGGATGAGAAACAAAGGACAAAGAGTAAAGCTGGTAGGGTGAGATCAAAGGGAAGGGCAAGGAGTGGGGCAGGGATTAGTGAGAAGAGGGGGAAGATCAAAGAGAGAAGTGTGGAGGAGTGAACACAAAAGAAGGATTATCAGAAAGCTGCATGGTGTTAGTTATTACCCTCCTGGATGTTGAGACCATGTGGTTAAATAATCTGAAGACGCTTCATCTACATGTCAAAAAAGTAATTGAAAAACTGAGAACTGAGAACTTGGGAACAATTTAGACAAAAAATGGACAAGGAAACCGTAACTGGAACGGAATAGTCAAATATTTCTTTGCCAATTTTTCTTTAAGGGGGGAAATTTCACTTCAAAAATGTATTTCTTTTTCAAATTTCAATTTTATCATTTCTTTGAAAAACATTCTTGATTTTTAATTTTTTTTCCTAAATTCTTTCCTTTAAAAAAATTACCATTAAAGATTCAATTTTTTGCCAAATTTAATTTTGAAACATTTCAATAAATTTTTTTTTTCAATTTTGATTTGATTTGATTTTTTTATCGCAACGATACAAAAATGCAACTGCTCCCTGGGTTGAATGCTTCCTCGAATGACAAATTTAAATTTAAATTGTCATTGAGACGGCCATGATGCCCGCATCCTACCTTTCTCAAAGACCCTTAGAGGAGCCAAGCATCAGGCCCGCTTCATTTGCAAGTTTTTTTTTTTTTTACTCTGTCTTTTTGGTGGTATCTCGGGGATAATCATAGCTGGCATTTGACTTTGAGGCCTTCGGGCGAGGGCTATCGGTAATCCCAGGTTGTTTTTTTATAAATCCCAGGATCCTGCTTCGTGATCTCTCCCTCCCCCCCCCTCCCCCCGGCCACGGATGCACGACCCTACAGTGACATTTCATGTCTCTGGCATTTAATGAAAGAATAAAAAAAATTACAGCTTCTATTCAGAAAAAAAAACCCTCACCACAATTTATTTGAGAGCCGCTGGTATTTGTCATTTCCACTGACAGGTTGAATTCCTCCTAGCTATGGATTCTTTTTATCCTCTTTCTATTCTACCTCTCTCTCTCCATCTCTCTTACCTTCCCTCTTTCCCTCTATCCCTCCTCTTTCTCTCTCCCCTCTCTCTCTCCTCCCCTCTCTCTCTCTGTCTCTATCCCTGTCTCTCTCCTTTACTTTCTATGTCTCTTGCCCCTTTCTCTCTTTCTCTTATTCTCTGTCTCTGTCTCACTGTCTCACTGTCTCACTGTCTCACTGTCTTTGTCTCACTGTCTCACTGTCTTTGTCTCTTTGTCTTTGTCTCTGTCTCCGTCTCCGTCTCGTCTCCGTCTCCGTCTCCGTCTCCGTCTCCATCTCCGTCTCCGTCTCCGTCTCCGTCTCCGTCTCCGTCTCCGTCTCCGTCTCCGTCTCCGTCTCCGTCTACGTCTCCGTCTCCGTCTCCGTCCCTGTCCCTGTCCCTGTTCCTGTCCCTGTCCCTGTCCCTGTCCCTGTTCCTGTCCCTGTCCCTATCTCTGTCCCTGTCCTCGTCCCTGTCCCTGTCCCTGTCCTTGTCCCTGTCCCTGTCCCTGTCCTTGTCCCTGTCCCTGTCCCTGTCCCTGTCCCTGTCCCTGTCACTGTCACTGTCCCTGTCACTGTCCCTGCATCTGTCTCTAGCTCTGTCCTTGTCCCTGTCCCTGTCCCTGTCCCTGTCCCTGTCCCTGTCCCTGTCACTGTCCCTGCCTCTGTCTCTAGCTCTGTCCTTGTCCCTGTCCCTGTCCCTGTCTCTGTCACTGTCTCTCACTCTCTGTCACTGTCTCTCACTCTGTCTCTTTCTCTGTCTCTGTCTCTGTCTCTCACTCTTTCTTTGTCTGTCTCCCTCGTCTGTCACCTGCTATCGGATTACACTAGCCCCTGAAGTGCTGGAATTGCAGTGTGTGGATCTGTGCGCATCTACCCATTAGTGTTTGAACTGTTTTCTTTTCCTCCCGTGATTGATTAAAAGTCTTGTTTATCGGCCGTGCGCGCTAACGGGCAGCGTGCGCATTTGCTGGGGGTGTTTTTTTTTCTTTCTTTTACCTCATCCTCGTCACTCCTGGCGAAAGATTTGCGCGTATTATCGTCTCTCGCTGCTGAAGGTTGAAAGTGTAATTCCCACGTTGCCTGTGCCAATGCAAACATGGGATGACTCTCAACCAAGGAACTGTGAAAACGAACCAATGATTTGGATGAATTATTTGCAAGTGAATTCTTCGCAAGTTTAATTGGTTTTTTTAGGGGAGGTTTCATCCTCCCCCTCCTCCCTCCTCCCCTCATCCCCTCTCCCTCCTACTCCCCTACTCCCCACTCTCAATCTCCTCCCCTCTCTTCCTCCACTCCCCTCTCCCTCATCCCCCTCCTTTCCTCCTCCGTCTCCTCCTCCTCCTCTTCCTCTTCCTCCTCCTCCCCTCCTTCCTCCTCCTTCTCCCCCTCCTCGTCCTCCTCCTCACCGTTGTCGTCGTCTTCCTCTCTCTCCTCCCCCCTCCTCCTCTCCTCCTCCTCCTCACCTCTCTTCCCCCTCCTCTCCTCCTCTTCTCCTCCTCCTCCTCCCCCCTCTTCCGCCTCCTCTCTCTTCTCCTCTTCCTCCTCCTCCTCCTCCTTCTCTTCTTCCTCTTCCTCCTCCTCCCCTCCCTCCTCCTCCCTCTCCTCGTCCTCCTCCTCACTGTTGTTGTCATCCTCCTCCTCCTCATCTCTCTTCCCCCTCCTCTCCTCTTCTCCTCCTCCTCCTCCCCCCTCTTCCGCCTCCTCTCTCTTCTCCTCTTCCTCCTCCTCCTCCTCCCCCTCCTGCCACTCCTCCTTCCTCCTCCTCCTCCTCCACCATTCACACTCCTTCACTCCCCACCCTCCCCTTTTCCCACCTCTTCCCCCCCTCACCTCCCTGGCCTGTATCATTTGGCCAGAATCATAATTTGATAATCTGCTAAGGCAGAGTGATTTGGGGTCATGAGGGTAGGTGGGTAGGGGCTGTTGCAGAAGGAGGGAGGAGTCGGAGGAAGACGAGGAGACAGAGACAGTTGTTAGGGGGGGGGGGTCCTGTTACTTTGAGCACTGCCTTTTTACTCACTACAAGATGATGATGCAGGTGGTTTCGGTAATGAACATATTTATTGAGCAACTCGACACCGGAGCAGATTGAAGGTGCATAGACTGAAATATCTTCAATAAATAATAATGTTGTAAAATAATTTTTGGGGGGGATTCTTTCAGTTTAGATGAATGCTTTGTATGCCTCTTGTAAGGTTAAAATCTTCCCTTTTTTATTTTTGCGTGTGTGTTTGGACTATCTTGCTCTGAAAAAAGGTGCCGGTGTATCACAGAAAACTGATTTCAAATTCTGATGCACCTATTATAGACAATGTTTCCGCACTGCTTACTGCAAATAGAAATGACCCAAAATAGAAATATAGAATGAATATGGATTAATAATAGGTTTGCAGTGACACCATGTAACATTCTCTCTTTTGTGAGTAAGTGTGCTTCTGAAAAGAACCGGAGGAACTCGACGTTCCGAACAGTGTACTCTGTTTGTCTTCAGGAGACGAACAGAATTCATTAGAATAAAGATGAGGAATACCTTTTACTTCTAGTATTGTAAATTGGGACTGTCTTTCCCTGCAGTGCTGCTCCGTATGGTCCTCCGCACAGCCGGCGATTTTCAAACCCAAGATGCAGCAGAGGGCTGGAGAATAAATGGTCCGGAGACAAGCCTCTAGCGAGACTTGATTGATCATGATTAGATTCCTTCTTCTTCTTTTTTTCGTGCCGAGACTGTCGGGCTTGACCGCTAAGAAGAAGGAGAATTAGTGTCAGCCGGTCGTGTCTTCCTTCCGTGGACAGGCCCCACCTGGCCACGATTTCAGCTGGGGCCGAAAAAAAAAAAGGCCAATGATTTAGGACCGAGGAAAGGAGAAATTGAAAAATTGGAAATTGGAACAGCCCGAGAAAGAAATTGAGAAACAAAAAATAATATCTAGAACAGTGAAGCACCCTCACAAAGTGCAACGGGGCCGGCTCAGTTTTCAAGTGGCCGGTTTGTGTTGGCCCAGAAAAAAAAAAATTGGCCGGGGCTGTGACGTGCGACGAGTGTGACGAGTCTAAGATGGCCGCCACTAGGAATAGATCGCTTGCACCGGCGGCCATCTTTGGGGCTTAGTCTTTGTTCCTCTTGGATAGGCAAGAGTGCACTCTTTGCATTGTCACTGAATTTTAATAACACTTGAAGGCCCCAAAGATGACGAGCAGTTGATTTCACCAAACCTACCGTGACTGACTTTTTTATTCACAGGAGCAAAATTCTGAAGGCTTTAAAGTTTGCTGTCTCGTAACGTTGTCCCTTTCTCCCCTGCTTTCTCTCTCCCTCTCTCTCCCCTTCTCTTCCCCTCTCTCCCCTCTCTCCCCACCTCACTCCCCCTCTCTCTCCCCCTCTCTCTCCCCCTCTCTCTCCCCCTCTCTCTCCCTCTCTCTCCCTCCCTCTCCCTTTCCCTCATCCCTCTCCCTCTCTCCCTCCCTCTCCCTTTCCCCTCCTCCCTCTCCCTCCCTCCCTCTCTCTCCCCCTCTCTCTCCCCTCTCTCTCCCTCCCTCCCTCTCTCTCCCCTCTCTCTCCCCCTCTCTCTCCCTCCCTCCCTCTCTCCCCCTCTCTCTCCCATCTCTCTCTCCCTCTCTCTTTCCCCACACCCACTTTCCCTCTGTCTTTTTCCTGTCTCTCTTTCTATCCCTTTTTCTCTCTCTCCCTTACTCTCAGTCTCCCTTCATCTGTGTCTGTCTCTGTGTCTATCTCTCTCTCTCTCAGTCACTCTGTCCCTGTATCTCTGTCTGTCTGTCTGTCTCTCTCCTGTCTCTCATCAAAGCTCAATCAAGCCCGTCCAGCCTCAATTAGCCAGCTAACGAGGAATTGTCTCAAGCAGCCTGTAATTGCTGCATTAATGGATCTCATCTCGTGGAGGCATGGGACTCAGCCTGCCATCAACTCGCGGTCTCAGCGTAAAATCTGTCACTTCAAAGGATTTAGGCCTTCAGTAATGAGTCGATCATGCGATCATTCTGTAATTTTTTTTTGCTCTCTTGTCAACAACGGTGTTAGCAGTTATTCCGGCCTAGTGAACTCAGAGTTCAAGGGTAGTCTGACTGTACATGTAGGTGCGGGTTTGTGGGGCACATGCGGCATAGTTGCGGCTCTCTCACCATCTCGCTCACTCACCCATAACTGCCAGCCGTTCATATTTTGGAGGAATCATTCCTCTTGTTTTTTGGTAAAAAAATTATCAGTTTTGTACAAGCCCTTGTCAACAGATACCAATATTTGGCTTGGAAATACACATGTATTCCTATGTAGTTTGCTCTGTGATTCCTCTTTTTTTGTTACCAGAAGTTTTCCTAATTTCCTTTAAGATACAGTATGTGGGCAGCTATATGCTCACCCCATCACCCCCAACACCATGGTAACAAAGCACTGAGCACACAGTGTTAACTGCACGTCCGGCCGGCAGACCCTCATCGAATTCCATTCTCGCTGGTGCAAAATCCTAACTTCTGTGCGTTTGTACATGTACATGTTCATGCACTGTACATGTGCTTGCTACACATACATGTCTGGGGCCAGTGTCATCAATCATGTCGTAATTTCCGGGCACATCTCCGCCGTATGTCGTGGAATCGTGCAAACTATGAAAAACCAGGAGTAATAGGTTTGCGTTGACACGTACAATTCTCTCTGTTTGTGAGTATGTGCGGTTGTTTTCAAAACACCACATACATGTACTCACAAAAGAGAGAATTTTACATGGTGTCACCGCAAACCCATTACTCCTGCTATTCTCCCCATGAAAACCTTCAAATCTCATGTAGAAAAAACCCCAGTAACGACAACGTATACCTGATCCCGGTCAGAAACAGGGGGGTCAGTGTATGAACCGTACGGCCCACGGTAATCCGACATAACTTGAGTTAGACGTGCGAAACGTATAGTCTTAAGGCTTTGTGAAAATCCCACCCCTTGGAACATTAACGGCTTCGTGCGCTTGCATCCTCTGCGGTCGCCCTTTCTCGCGAATCGCACATCACCGCCTCGTCCCCGGCTTGGATTACATTCGCCAGCCTTTCTCCCAAATTGGCACGGAGGGAAGGAGCGGAGGAAGAGGTGGACAAAAAAAAAAGAAGAAAGAAATTTCACATCAAGGAAGAAAAAGAAGAAGAAGAAGAAGAAGAAGAGTATCAGATTTGGTGATAGGAACATTAATTGATGGAGACTGTAACACGAGTCCCGTTCCTATCTGTCAGTTTATGATTGGAGGTTGTGTGGGTTTTGTGTGGGTTTTTTGTATATTCTTTTCATTCTGTTTTGTAACGGGTGATTTTTTTTGTGACTCGTCTTTTTTTTTCTTTCTTTTTTTGTCGGTGGTGAGGAAATGTTTCCCCGAGTGTGGTCTTAGCTGGGCAAGAAGGGACTGTGAAATCTGAAACGTGTTGAGCTAGGGACGCAAACGTGACAGAGGGACAGAAGTGAAAAGGGATGTGCCCGTTTGTGCATTGTTTGATAGGCCTTTCTTGAAATCAGATTGCTTGCTTGGCTTCCGCTCTGGCTGCAGGCATCAGGCTCTCCTCCTCCTCCTCCTCCTCCTCCTCCTCCTTCTCCTCCTCCTCCTCCTCTTCCTCATCCTCCTCCTCTGCCTCATCCTTTTTCTTCCTCCTCCACTACCCCCTCTTCATCCTCTTCCTCTTCCTCCTCATCAACATCTTCCTCCTTGTCTTCCTTCTTCTTTCTCATCCTGCTTTTTCTCCCTCTCTTCTGCTTCCTCTTTCTTCTTTATTTTCTTCCTCTTCCTCCTACCCACCTACTCATCAACATCGTCCTCCTTATCTATCGTCCTCCTCATCCTTCTTCCCCTTCTCATCCTCCTCTGCCGTCTCATCCTCCTTTTTCCTTCTCTCCTCCCTCTCTTCCTCTTTGACACATCTGTACCTTTCTCATCATCCTCTCTATCCTCATCCTCCCCATCCTCCCCATCTTCCCCATCCTCCCCATCCTCCCCATCTTCCCCATCTTCCCCATCCTCCCCATCCTCCCCATCCTCCCCATCCTCCCCAAACCTCCCCAACCTTTCCCATTCTCCGAAACCTCCTTCCCATCCTCTTTCTCCTCACCATCACCATCATCTTCTTTTGTTTTACATGCCAGCCTTAACCTACTACTACTGCTGCTAGTGCTACTGCTGCTGCTTCTACTTATCCATATCCTCCTCCTACCCATCCTTCCCATCCTCCCCACCCTCCCCATCCTCCCCACCCTCATCATCCTCCCCAACCTCCTCCTCCCATCCTCCTCACTATCACCACCACTATCATCTTCTTTCGTTTTGCATTGTCTGCCTCCACCTTCTGCCACTGCTACTGCTACTGATCCTTGCCTACCGTATATCCTCCTCCTACCCATCCTCATCATCACCATCCTCCTCCTCTTCCCCTTCTTGCCTCCCCCCTCTCCCCTTGTCTCCGTCCTCCCCCCTCCCCCTCCTCCCCTCCGCTCTCCTCATCCACTTAACCCAGTCTAACCAAGAGTGTTAGGTGTCCCTGAGCCACCCTGTCCTCTTGTGCGCGGGGGAGAAGGACAGCATCTCCTCCCACGAGCTCTCCGCTGTAGACACCGGAGAGGCCCTCGGGCTGTCCGGCCGTCCTTCATGCAGATTGGGGGCTTGCGTTTCCGTCTGATGCACGCCTGTCTCCGTCGATCTTCGCATCATAGGATTTTTTTTTGGGGGGGGGGGTTGATGGCAACGCCAGGACACTCCCAAATCTAACTTGCATTCCATTTGCGGAGGTTACCCCCCTGCATATTAAAGTGCAGGGCAGCCCTCATCGCTGTTTTGACTGGCCACCTCGGGTGTTTGTCTCCAAAACTTGCCATCTCCAGGGGGGTCAAAGTCAGGCTAGACTTCCGGAAATTTCTGGATTTCCGCAAATCCCCCATTTTTTCTTTTTTTATTATTATTTTTTTTTATTTCATGTCAAACAGGTATCTCAAACTGCTAAATTGTATCCGAAAAAAAAAAAAAAAAAAAAAAAAAATGAAGGGTGCCTGCACCCCTGCCGTGAATCTCTCGTTCGCTTAAGCACTCACTGGCAGTCGCATCTCTCGGTCACGTAAGCGCTCAATCGCAGTCACCCACAATTTATTGGCCTTCAGTGATTTTCAGGAAATGACTTTGTCGGTCACTTACATCCCTGCTAGAAAGATGACCACTAGCCAAAAGCACTTCAGAATGTACACATTGATGCTTTCAGGATTGTTTGTTTTCCTTGCAAAGTATCATAGATATAGTCAAACATGATGTGATGTCCTTCGCCACACAGGAGCACACAGTGGCTCATGGACAATTATTACGTGGAGCAGGGCAAGCCCTCATCAAATTACATTCTCCTTGGCGCAAACATCACGTTATATATCTATGATGCAATGCAATACCTGCCGCTATACTTTATTCAAATCCGCCACACAAGAGCCGTTCCCACTACAACAAATAAACGCAATTATTTGGTTCGCGATTTGTATCGCGATTCAAACTCCACTCTTTTTGCGTGTGGGGACACAATAAACGCGATTATTAGTGGGATTTGTATCGCGATTCAAACTCCACTCTTTTTGCGTGGGGGTACACAATAAACGCGATGATTAGTGGGATTTGAATCGCGATTCGGACTACACCAAGAGTGAGATTTTTTCAAATAATCATGTTTATTTGCGACGCGATGTGTGGGAATGCTCTGCTCAAATCGCACCGGTTTTTTTTTTAAGCCCACGATGCATTGCGCAAGTATGGCATTTCCTGCCAGCAGCTTACTGCCAGGAAGTGCAGCACAGGGTTTGTTTACGTTCGTCAGCGAGTCCTGCCATTCCCGCTTGCGCAGCGCGACC
>OX465105.1:19948390-19953390 GCA_949987565.1 Luidia sarsii | reverse complement strand
CCTTCTCGCCAAATGCGACGTGCCAGCTCACGTTTTGAGGGAGTGGGGTTATCGCTAGTAGTATTTCTTGTCCAGCAAGTCCTTAATGAACTTACTGGGGTTTTTTTTTCATTTGAGCGTCTCGCATCATATCTTTATCATCATTATCGTCGGCGCGCAACGGGTCTGCCGTCGCGGAGAGAGCATCGAGATACGACAGTCTGCGGGTCGTCAGATAGTCCTGTCTGCCCTCTCTCCCTCTCCTCCGTCCCACCCTCCCCCTCCGTCTGTCTAGACCTGTGGTCTGTGTGGCCAGTCGAGAGGTCATTTTTAACCCTCCATTGCTCTTTGGTCTCGCCTCTAGTAAAGACTGCTGTTTCTCTCCCTGCAACCCCCCCCCCCCCCAAAAAAAAAATCCAGCCAAGCAACGCTGAGATACCTATCACATTCCGGACTCGGCCTTCATCTCAAAGCAACCCCGCTTTAATTTAAAAAAAAAAATCCACCCCTTAACTTTACCCCCTCAATCCCCCAATATATGCCTCAGATGATTTCAAATATCTCCAAGGATCCCGGTCTTACCTTCTTAATCGCCTGGTCATACCTTCTTAATTACCATCAGGTTTATTCTGGGGCGGGGGACAGCATACAAGCCTGCATGTAGTTACGGTGGCTTATTTTTTTTATTTTTCTCCTCTCGAGATTTCTTCCATTTTGTTTTTAATCATCGCATCGTCGCGCGACGCGATGATTCCAGATGTGCTCTGCATTGCTGGCATGCTGCCAAGGGCTCAGCTCCACGCAAAAGTTAAAATTCATTTCCCCCTGTCACCAGATACATGTCCACATTATTAAAGTCATTTTTTCACGTGTTTTGCTAGTCAGGGAAGAGACGTGTTTTATGTCGTCAAATTTTGGTGTTTTTTTATTTTTTTTTATTCTGAATTTCTGATATGATTTAATACTAGTAAGCATCTCTTCCACTTCCCTCTTTCTGACTTTGTGATCTTTTTCCTTTGTAATCCTTTCCCTACTGCTTGCCCTTCCTTTTGATCTCACCCTGGTCTATCTACCAGCTTTCCCCCTTTGATCCCTTGCCCCTCCCTTTGATCTCACCTTGGTCTATCTATCAGCTTTTCTCCTTTGATCCCTTCCCTACTGCTTGCCCTTCCCTTTGATCTCACCCTGGTCTGTCTACCAGCTTTCCTCCTTTGATGCCTTCCCTACTGCCTTCCCTTCCCTCTGATCTCAGCCTGGTCTGTCTAAACCAGCTTTCCTCCTTTGATCCCTTCATTACTGCTTGCCCTTCCCTTTGATCTCACCCCAGGTCTGTCTACCAGCTTTCCTCCTTTGATCCCTTCCCTACTGCTTGCCCTTCCCTTTGAACTCACCCTGGTCTGTCTACCAGCTTTCCTCCTTTGATCCCTTCCCTTTTCTGTCCTTCAGTTTTCTGTCACCTTTCTCTCTCTCTCTCTCTCTCTCTCTCTCTCTCTTGGTATCACTGTCTCTTTCTCTGTGTCCCTCTGTCTCTGTCTCTCTCTCATTCTCACTCTCTCTCTCTCCTCTCTCCCTCACTCCCTATCTCTAACTGCCTCTCACTCACTCCCTTCTCTCAGTTTTCTGACTAAATTATTGACTATTTGGGTAGCACCCCGCCCCCCTTCCCCCATACCCACCTAAGGACTGGGTAGCTTAGGCGGTTAGAGCCCTGGCAGATCCAACCCAGAGGTCACAGGTTCAAAATCCCGATACCGTCGAATCTTCTCGGCTGCTTTCTAAAAGGAAAAAGAAAAAAGAAAAAAAGAAAAAAAGAGAAGCCTTTTCGGTTCGCGAGGATCAAGTGCCGCCTCTGTGAGGTGCCAGGGAGTGGATAAATTGTGCCCTCGACGGCCGATTCTTGGATCCTCGGTTGCACCTGCCTCGCGAGGCACTCACGGGTGCATGGCGGTCTCTCATTTCCCCCTCGCAACCCTCCCCCCTCCCTCCCCTCTCTCCCCTCTCCACTCTCCCCCTCGCACGTACGGCAAGCCATGAATATGCACAAATGCCAAACTTAGACAGGGCTCTCCTCCGGGTCGTCTCGAACTCATCCGGGAAAGGCGGGGGAGGATTGGGGACCGTTGATGCGGAGTTGGTTGGTTTTGATGCTGTTTATGCTGAGAGGATTTTGTTTAGGGTGGGGGGGGGGTGATGGTGGTTCCTGATTATCCCCCCTGGTCTGGGCTGTCAGAATGTGGTTGTTAGCATTCATGAGCGGAGATCGCGATTCCCGAGGATTGGGTTGTTGGCATTCATCACTTCCACTGCCTCCACAAGGTGAGGTTTACTACTCGAGTGGAGAAGGGGAGATGGGCGGGACGAGGCTTTCTTATCCGTCAGTTTGTTATCTTTTTGCATCTATGTATGTCTCTCTCTTTCTCTCTCCCCTCTCTCTTTCTCGTTCTCTCTCCCTTTCTCTATCCCTGTCTCTTTCTCTCGGTATCTCTTTCATTCTCTTCCTCAGTATCTCTCTCTTTCTCTCTCTCTCTCTTTCTCTCTCACTTTCCCTCTCTTCCTCTCTCTCCCTTTCTCTCTCCCTGTCTCTTTCTCTCTCTCAGTATCTCTCTCATTCTCTCTTTCTCTCCATTTCTCCCCCCCCCTTTCTCTCTCCCTGTCTCTTTTTCTCTCTCAGTTTATCTCTCATTCTCTCTTTCTCTACCTTTCTCTCTGCCTTTCTCTCAATCTCTGTTTCTGTCTCTTGTATTTTGTCTCTCTCTCCCCCATTCTCTGTTTCTGTATCCCTTCCAATTTCTCTCCTCTCTCCTCTCTCTCTCTCTTTCTCTCTCTCTTTCTCGTTCTCTGTCTCCCCTCTCT
The DNA here is from genome assembly GCA_949987565.1 of Luidia sarsii. NCBI lineage: Eukaryota > Metazoa > Echinodermata > Asteroidea > Paxillosida > Luidiidae > Luidia > Luidia sarsii. The sequence continues at coordinate 19,950,558 of OX465105.1, read as the reverse complement.
TTCTTTGTGTCTCTCCTCAGTCTGTTGCTCTCTCTCTCCTTTCTCTCAGTTCTCTGCCCAATTCTCCCTCTCATCTTCTCTCCATCTCTTTGTCTGTATGTATCTCTCTCTGTCTCTCCCTCTCAGTGTCTGCCACTCCCTGTCTCTCTTTCTCATGTTCTCTTCCTCTCTGTCTCTCAGCTTCTCAAGCTTTCTCTCCACTTGCTCTCCTGGTTTTTTTGTGTGTGGAAAAGCCATTGGCTGCATCTTTCCTTCCACTGGACCCGTGTATCCACAGAGATCTTCGAAGAGAAATGTCAAACAAATTAAAGGAAAAACTGACCGGGAACTTTTCAGAAATTGAGAAAAACTTTGGGTGCATTTGAACCAAAGTTAAGTCCCGGCTCCAGTCAAAGTGTTTCTTTGCCATTTTTTTTTTCACAATCTTGGATTAGAGCCCGTTTACTGTTTGCACTCTGGACTGGTGAGATGAGGCTAGATGCGAATCCTGCCGAGAGTCTGGTCTGCGAGATCGCCGCGATTCAAAGGGCCCCAGGCCAGGATGTTCGGCAGACAGTAAGCCAGACATGTAAAAACGCAACCCAGGAGCTGAGCCGAGGCTGAAACGGTCGCACTCGCCTCGGGCACTGCCAGCAAATCGCATCAAAGAAAATAAGCAATTTTAGATGACGCTTTGATATGAATTTTTTTTTTTAACATTACAAGGAAACAATATTTCAATAAAAAAATGACAAACGCATTTTGGCTGGAGCGTAGCTTCAGAGATGAAGATTTTTTTTTTTTTTTTTGCAGTGGTCCATTTCGTGAAAAAAAAATGACAGAAATTTGAGACATTGTTCTGATTGACATTTCGCGTGTCATTTATCTAGTTACTATAGGGAGTCTGTGAAAACAACTTTCGAGGGGTTTTGTCAGTCCCGTTCCATTGAAGGACTGCCGTTTTACTTTGCAGATCCGAACGGGGAAAAAAGAAAGAAGTTAAGCGCAGACATTCAGCGCTGCGTGTAGCTCTTTAGGCATCGAATCCTTGCTTTACAGGATCCCTGGAATGAATTCTGCGCTCACAGCGTCCCATGATCGCCACATTCTTTGTTAAGCAGAGCCATGAAATTATTGGATTCCTAGCTGGCATTGTCCTGGCATATTCAGTGGAAGGAGTTACCCAGCTCTTGCTGACCTGGTCACCCCCAGTTAGGACATTTAAGCGGAGCGACCAGGCTGTTTGCCTCCTCTCACCCGCACACTCTATCCGTCCCAAGGTGTAGAACGGAGAGGTATCAGAACAGCTTCTTCCCTCGTTCTGCCTCTACCTGGAATTCCCTTCCTGGTTCTTGTTTTCCCCCCTGCCTACGATCTTCCTCTCTACGATCTTGCTCCTTTCTTTTGCCCTTAATAACTTCGAGTGGCTTTTTAGCCTTGTTTTGGGCGATTTTGCATTAAAAATAATAATAAAGTGATATACAAAAATGTTGCAAACTGCTTACTGAGTAAAATTACCAAATTGAAAATCTCAAAATTTAGTGGGCCTGACGTTTCGATCCTAAGCAGGACCTTTCTCAAAGGCAGAGTGCCGGACAAAACAGATACATGTACACGAAGGAAGGGGAAGAGAGTGAATAGGACACGGATGAGAAACAAAGGACAAAGAGGAAAGCTGGTAGGGTGAGATCAAAGGGAAGGGCAAGGAGTAGGGTAGGGATTAGTGAGAGGAGGGGGAAAGATCAAAGAGAGAAGTGTGGAGGAGTGAACACAAAAGAGGGATTATCAGAAAGCTGCATGGTGTTAGTCATTACCCTTCTGGATGTTGAGACCATGTGGTTGAATAGACCATGTGGTTGAATAGATAAAATAATAATAAATAAATACAAAAGCTGGAGCTATTTATTTTGTAAATCCCGGCAGACGTTGCTGTCAGGGTCTCTTCAGAAAACAAAAAAGTGCAGGCACCCGTCCTTCTGACTGCAGACATCCGCCTCCTCTAGGTTCCCTTCGTTTATTCCGGATCGTCAAAAGTCACGATGACAGGGCAAAGCTTCCCTTCCTTTGCCTCGCCGCTGTCCTTCCACTCTCCCTCCCTCCTGCTCAGAGATCCCCCACACACCAGATCCTGTTTAATCAGCCGACTCCCTCCTCCTCGTTATGTCGACCGTTGCCAAGGTTGCGTGTCC
>OX465105.1:19914652-19948190 GCA_949987565.1 Luidia sarsii | reverse complement strand
GAAAAAAAAAGGCCGGTTCTTGAATTTCCTTTATTGAGTTTGGGTAACAGACTCATTGTAGAATATACCTTCGTCACACTTGTTTATTTTGCGATTCATCTCGCTTATTTTCTGCAAATTTAGAAGGAGCTGCACAGGAGGGGAGGGTGGGGGGGGGGGGGGGTTGTCGGCCAAAGAGCCCCCCCCCCCCCCCCCACCCCCCCGTCACTCCTCATTCAAGCTCAATAAAAATGGTTTAGATTTTTTCTCAGTGATATACCAAAGAAAGGGTGGAAAAAATTGCTCACTGACTTAAAGGGCAAATAAAACAATTTTAAGAAAGCTTAAATTTTGCAAGAAATGTTTTTTTTTTAAATGTTTATGTTTATATTATTGTCTACAACCCCCCCCCCCCAAAAAAAAATAATAATAATAATATTTCCAAAGTTACGGAAAGGTTTTTTGCATTAAAAAAAACACAGTTTTTTGTCATTACCAAAAATGGTATTCAGATTATTTTTCTTACCTGTTTATGATATGAAGGTGTCATATGGATACATAAATACATTATTCAATCGCTGTTTGAATTTGTTGAAAACCTTTCTACGTATTTCCCCTTTAAAGCCCCTTTGAGGATTGAGGATGATCTTTTTGTCTCTGAGAAACGTTTTCTTGTTCTGTAATTTTTGTTTGTTAGATTCAATTATTTTACAACACTAACATTATTCCTGGTGTTAGAATGTTATTATTTTTTACCAATTTTTACTGGAGTACTTTCCACATAATTTTGTTCTTCTCTTTACTTGGATGATGGATGCCACATGAAAAATAAGACTGTCAACTTGTCATATTTCATTTGAATTTTCGTCAATTTTGATTTAAACAAATTTTTACTTGAATATTTTCAACGTCATTTTTTTGTTCTCTCTTTACGTGGATATTGGATGTCACATTTCCGGGATTGAAATATAAGGCTGTCGACTTGTCATATTTCATTTGAATTTTTCGTCAATTTTGATATTTTGCTGCCACCGTGCGGATGTGAATTTTTTCCCTTCCGGCATTTTGGAGGTCGTGAATCTCGTGGTAAATTTGATTCTGGCGTTCGTGCCCTGAGGCACTTTTACCGCGGTCTCTCGCGTCGTGACTTTTCTTTGAAATTCTAGCTTCTGCCACACTGAAAATAGGATGCCATCTAAAACAATCACTTGCATCTTTTGGGGGTTTTAGATTTCATTTTAATTTTTTTTTTAATAGGCCTGACATTTTAATCATAACTGAACCTTTCTCAAAGGTTCTATTAGGGAACCATACAGCCCATCATGGAATACTGCTCGCACATCTGGGCTGGTTCGTCTGCTTGTCACTTGTTCCTGTTGGATCGGGTGCAGAGGAGGGTCATTAACCTTGTTGGCAAGGAGCTTGGGTCGTCATTGCAACCCCTCACCCATCGTAAGACGGTGGCCTCCCTGAGCCTCTTCTACCGTTATTTCCATGGAAGGTGTTCCTCGGCTCTTGCCGACCTGGACCCCCCCCCCCAGTCAGGAAATTTTAAGCGAGCAACCAGGCTGTTTGCCTCCTCTCACCCGCACACTCTATCTATCCCAAGGTGTAGAACGGAGAGGTATCAGAACGGCTTCTTCCCTCATTCTGTCTCTACCCGCAATTCCCTTCCTCTTTCCCCCTGCCTATGATCTTGCCTTTTTCAAAAGGAATGTAAATTCCTACCTCCGGCCTTCCTGAGTCCCTCTCTATCCTCTTCTTTCACAAGCCCTTAACCTTGAGTGGCTTTTCAGCCTTGTTTTGGGCGATCTTGAATACCCCCCAAAAGAAGCAGAATGATTTTTGCTTTCAATTCAAGGCATTATACTCTCATTCATGGAGCCTTTCAACAGACGCTATTTTTTTTCTCTCTGCCGTTGCAATTGACGAAATTTGATCCCGATGAAAAGGTTGATCTATGTGCGGCCGGACTTCTTTCCCATTCGCGGGAAGCTGTTGACAGAAATAGCCCCGTCTCTTTCGACGGAAATTGAAACCGAAATGATTGTGTCTACATGTAGATGAAATTGGAAGCGATCCGAATGTTATCAGTTGAAGCATCGGCGCATTGTCTGCTCCGCAATCACTGTCAGTTACTAGTCAACGATTGGTGTGGTTTTGTTATGGTCGTGGAATCAAAACCACTCTAAAAAGAAACCTAAAATCAAGTCAAAATCACAAATTACTATCAATCCAATTTGATGTGTCAGTCAACTTTTAATCCATCCCAGGCAGTTAAAAAAAAGAGAGGATTATATAACAGAACAAAAAATCCTTGCATTGCAACAGCTTCTACCTCTGTTGGACGCTACAGTGGACGGAGTCCAGAATACTGACTGGCTCTGGCTCTGGCTCTGGCTCTGGCTCTGGCTCTGGCTCTGGCATTGGTTCTGGCACTGGCTCTGGCTCTGGCTCTGGCACTGGCACTGGCTCTGGCTCTGTCTTTGCCTCTGCCTCTGCCTCTGCCTCTCTGCCTTTGCCTCTGCCTCTGCTTCCTGCCTCTGCCTCTGCCTCTGCCTCTGCCATCACCACACAAAGATGAAAATGAAAGCACAGGCTGTGGATTGTTGAAAGCAGGAGTCATGGGTTCGAATCCCTCTCATAAGTTGCCTGGATTTCTTCCATTAGGCAGTCGAGCAAAGCGCTGAGCCATCAAGTAGGACCATCCCTCGTGGATTCATAATCCCTACAAGCCCATCCCCCTTCCCTCGTTCCTCAACTAATATTCTTTTTTTTTACCAAACTACCCGTAAGCTGGATAGTCCATTAGCTAATAGTCCGGCGGGCTGGTAGTTTGGGGGGTAAGGAACGGGTTTAAGATCTTAACCTTTTACTACTCATCAAACCAGACTGCCTCAACAAACGCTGCACTATTTCCAATCCCCCCCAAATAGCCTTCAGGATATTATGTGCTTGATTGTTTCACATTCTTGCTTCAGGAGCTGAATCCAGTCAAAGACTTAGGACGAGCTTTCGTTTCCCCAGGTGGTTTTGTTTGTTTGTCTGGAGCACTCTGTATTTAAACAAGGCTGAGTGCATTATTTGTTCCCCCACAATAGACCTTCAGGTGCTAGATATTGCAGCCACTGAATATCCCTTCCCCTCTCCCCCTGCCTCTCTCCCCTCCCCACTCTCCCCTCCCCTCTCTCCCCTCCCCTCTCTCCCCTCCCCACTCACTCCTCTGTCTCTCCCTCCCTCTGTCCCCTCTGTCCCCCTGTCCCCTTCTGTCTCCCTCTCCCCCCGTCGGTTCTCTCCCTCTTTCCCCCTCCCCTCTCCTCCCCTCCCCTCTCCTCCCCTCCCCTCTCTCTCCTCCCCTCTCTCCCCTTTGTCCTCAGTCCCCCTCTCTCCCTCTCTCCTCCCCTCTCTCCTCCCTTCTCCTCCTTCTCTCCCCTCCCCTCTCCCCCTGCCTCTCTCCCCTCCCCTCTCCCACCTTTCTCCCCTCTGTCCCACTCTCCCCCTCTCCTCTCCCTCTGTCCCCTCCAACCCCCCTTCCTCTCTCACCCTCTCTCTGGTCCCCTCCCCCTGTCCCCCTCTCTCCTCCCTCTCTCTCTCCATCTCCCTCTCTCTCCCCTCCCTCTCTCTGCCCCTACCTCTCCCCACTCTCCCCCCCCCCCACTCTCAGACTACCTCAGACAGACATACCAGAATTGCCCCCCAACTGAATCGATTTCAGTAAGATCCTTGGAGACCCACACTCACCAAGGGTCTGATTCCGGACTGCCAGTGAACTCCTTCCGTTCGGTAGAGTTTGCAAAGGGATTCTGAATTGGTAGTTCATCCCTCCATCTCAGTCCAGTCTAAAGCAGGTTTTTGTTATTCACGCAGGTAGGCTATTTTGGTCATGGATTGTAGTTCACGAAACCGTTTTTTGAAAAGAAAAAAAAAGGAAATCTGTTTTCCCTCTTGGTTTATTTTAAGCTCCTCGCTTTCAAATGTTGTCTTGATCGTGAATTAAATTGTCCGCAGTGGATGAAAATATCAACATGTTTTTGTATCTAATACTTGATCTCGGGGTTGGATACATGTGCGGTTCATTATAGCAGTTGCAGCCATATATTTTGTACACAAAATTCGGGAGCCAAAGGGCATGTTCGTTATAGCCGAATGTTCGGTATATCGGCGTTTGTTATATCGACATTTCACTGTATTATATATATAAATAATAGAGAGAGAGAGAGAGAGAGAGAGAGAGGGAATGAGAGAGGGGGAGAGAGATAGAGCAAGGGAGATGGAGAGAGAGACAGAGACAAAAAAAGAGGTAGAGAGAGAGGGGATAGAGAGGGAAATGGGAAAGAGGGAGAGGGGGAGAGAGATGGGGAGAGAGGGAGAGAGAGGGAGAGAGAGGGCGAGAGGGAGAGAGAGTAAGAGGGGGAGAGAGAGGGAGAGAGAGGGAGAGAGAGAGAGGGGGGAGAGATGGGGGGAGAGAGAGGGAGATAGGAAGAGAGAGGCAGGGAGAGGGAGGAAGGGAGGGGAGAGAGAGAGATGGAAGGGGAAGAGAGAGGGAGAGGAAGAGGTGGATAGAGACACATATCCTTTAACATGAGACCTGTGACACTCAGCTTCAGGGCAAAGTCCAGACTGACTATCAAACCACGGTGAATCACCGCGGTCTGTCATCTCACCTGCTTCAATTATTCAGTCACTGTAATTCAATTTTTTGTGTGGTCCCTTTCATTTTCTGTCACCCCATTTTATGAATGCATTAAGATCAGGACGACATAAACACGTGTAGCCATAAATGGGGCTGGAGATACAGGCAGATGGGGGGCCAGTGTTGAATGAGATGACGTGGATTCTGTGAGAATGTTGACACGGGTCAATTGAATTTTTCTGTTGAATTTCTGTAGCATATTCGCGTGCATCATAAATGATACTTGGTGCATTTTGCGCATTTTCTTCTGGTAAAACATTGGGTTCCCTTCTGCTGGGAACAAATTCAATCTGGTCCGTTTTGTGGCTGTTTATAACTTCATCATTGCTTAATCATGTGAACACGGAACGCGAATTTGAAGCGCGTAAAAAAAAAATGATAGAAAAAAATGAGTAAAATTTAAAGAACAAAGTGACCTCAGTGACCTTCTTTAGCCCTGATGCCCTTCTACAAGGAACCCGACGAAAACAAGTTCATTATGTTCCTGTGCGTACAGAGTCAATTCAGATGGAGGTTGGAGGCAGGGTTGCAAAGCTCCCACATTCTCAGCTTTGTCTTTGAATACTTCTTTCGTGATCAAACAAATCCAGGAAAAAAAATGGACTGTGGATTTCTGAACAATTTTTTTTGAAAAATTGCAAAGAAAACTTTGTCTGCCCCGAGACTTGAACCCGGGACCTGTGGTCTTGCGTTCTGGCGCTCTTACCATCTGAGTTATCCAGCCCTTTAGATGGCGGCCTTCCCAAATAGTCAGCTAGTCTTTACTTGGGGTGGGGGCGCCAGTCAGACACACTCGACCAATTAACTGCCATATATCTTCATGGATCACAGCCCCACTTTTGGCATTCAGGTGCAAACGACCAATTGTTGGAAAACCTGGCTACAGCAGCTCGGGAATCTCACAATTCCTGCTCCAGTTGAATTTTATTAGCTATTTTCACAAATTTCACAAATTTCACAAATTTCACAAATTTCACAAATTTCACAAATTTCACAAATTTCACAAATTTCACAAATTTCACAAATTTCACAAACTTCACAAATTTCACAAATTTCACAAATTTCACAAATTTCACAATTTTCACAATTTTCACAATTTTCACAATTTTCACAAATTTTACAAATTTCACTAATTTCACTAATTTCACTAATTTTTCACTAATTTAAATGCATTTAAAACAAATGCATTTAAAAACCCACCGTGACGAAAAAAGAAGTTGATTGTTGTTGATTGGAATTCATAACAGAATCTTCCTTAAGAATCGATTGCTGGCTCATCTTTTTTTACAGAAGCAGACAGCCTTGGGTCCCCCACCCGATCCCATTCACCCCGACCCCTTTAGACTCCCCTTTTTCCCTTTGCAACGCTCCATCACCTAAAGATGTGCGGGCCATTCCAGCCTGTTTGCTCTTAATGTACCTCCTCACACATGCGCTATTGCCATCGGTAATTATTATGAACCATTGGGGGTGGGGCCCTGTCTCCTCATTCCTGTCCCAACATCCGAGGAAAAGCAGTTCTCATTTAATGCCGGCCCGCAAGGACTTGTTCTTCTGCGTCGATATTCACCCCCCTTCCCCCACTTCGTTGTCTTACCACCTTCTCAAAGACCCACTCATTTTGTTCGCTACATGTCGATAAGGTTTATTTGAGGCTACATGCCCTCCCCCTTTTCCTCTGCCTCCCCCTTTATCCTCTGTCTCTGTCTCTGCCTCTGCCTCTGTCTCTGCCTCTGCCTATGTGCCTCTGCCTCTGTCTCTGCCTCTGCCTTTGCCCCTGCCTCTGCCTCTGCCTCTGCCTCTGCCCCTGTCACTGCATCTGCCTCTGCGTCTCCCCCTGTCTCTGCCTCTCCCCTCCCGCCTCCCTCTCCCCTCCCTCCTCCCCCTCCCCTTCCCTCCTCCCACTCCCCCTCCCCCTCCATCTTCCTCTTCCTATTTCCCTCTTCCCCCTCTCCCTCTCCCTCCCCCCTCCCCCTCTCCCTCTCCCCTCCCCCTCCCTGTCCATCTCCCTATTTCCCTCTACCCCTGACTCTCCCGCTCCCTCTCCCTCTCCCTCTCCCGCTCCCTCTCCCTCTCCCTCTCCCTCTCCCTCTCCCTCTCCTTCTCCCTCTCCCTCTCCTCTCCCTCTCCCTCTCCCTCTCCCTCTCCCTCTCCCTCTCCCTCTCCCTCTCCCTCTCCCTCTCCCTCTCCCTCTCCCTCTCCCTCTCCCTCTCCCTCTCCCTCTCCCTCTCCCTCTGCCTCTGCCTCTCCCTCTCCCTCTCCCTCTCCCTCTCCCTCTCCCTCTCCCTCTCCCTCCTTAATTGCTTTGGCTGAAACAAACAAAATTCTGTCTGCAGTCCACCGTACATATCTGTTCAGATTCCCAATTATAAATGATCCAGTGACTAATCAGTAACTAATGATTTTGCTGCCATCGGTCATAACAAGGCATGAAAGCAGATGTACTAATTACTGTCATTGGGGTGCTTGAAAGGTTCATGCTGCTCATTAACCAAGACAGTACAGCCATGCAATCAAACCAATTCCATCTCTCTTCTTTCAATTGAATCCAATTGCATTTTGATTTCGATGGCGTCTTCATTGGTCATCGCATGTGTAGTGATTGTAACACTGTAAGAATTTGTGTTTGCACCGTAGTCCTTTTACCTGCGTTGCTTTCCATTCAGATCATAGCTGATGTGGGCTTAAGTAGTCTGGTGCCTTTTTAGTGACATGCAATCTTGCTTTGGGCATGTCACTTGGTGGGCACAAGTGCATTTTTTATTTTGCAATCAAGACCCCAAATATGTTGAAGACATTTTCACAGTTTCTTCACATAGACAGTGACAGACAAAGGCAAAGACAGAGACAGAGACAGAGACAGAGACAGAGACAGAGACAGAGACAGAGACAGAGACAGAGACAGAGACAGAGACAGAGACAGAGACAGAGACAGAGACAGAGACAGAGACAGAGACAGAGACAGAGACAGAGACAGAGACAGAGACAGAGACAGAGACAGAGACAGAGACAAAGACAAAGACAAAGACAAAGACAAAGACAAAGACAAAGACAAAGACAAAGACAAAGACAGAGGCAGCGGCAGTGGCAGAGACAGAGACAGAGAGAGACAGATACATGTACCACTGCAGAGACAGACAGACAGAGCCATACATGGACACAGAGGCAGAGACTGACCCAGAAAGAGGCAGGGGCAGAAAAAGAGACAGACAGAAATAGAGACAGAGACAGAGACAGAGACAGAGACAGAGACAGAGACAGAGACAGACAGATACATGTACCACTGCAGAGACAGACAGACAGAGCCATACATGGACACAGAGGCAGATACTGACCCAGACAGAGGCAGGGGCAGAAAAAGAGACAGACAGAAATAGAGACAGAGACAGAGACAGAGACAGAGACAGACATAGCAACAGAGACAGACAGACATACAGACAAAGAGACACAGGCAGACAAAGAGACACAGGCAGACACAGACACATGTGAGACAGAGGCAGAGACAAAGACAGAGACAGAGACAGACAGACAGAGACAGAGACAGACAGACACAGATGCAAAGGCAGAGACAAACAGACCCAGACAGAGACAAAGACAGACAGACAAACCCAGACAGACCCAGACAGAGACAAAGACAGAGACAGAGACAGAGACAGACAGACACAGATGCAAAGGCAGAGACATACAGACACAGACAAAGGCAGAGACAGACGGATAGCAACAGAAACAGACAAACCCAGACAGAGACAGAGACAGAGACAGAGAAAGAGACAGAGACAGAGACAGAGACAGAGGCAGACAGAAAAAGAGTTAGACACAGACCCAAAGACAGAGACAGAGACTGACAGCCAGACTCAGAAGCATAAAAGAAATCCCTTTTTGCAATGAATCGTGTTACTCAAGGAATAACAAGCGTGACATGTGGTGATGACAGTGCTTAAAAATGTGTCAGCTTTGTTTTAGTCGGGTACCCAGTGCTCAATGCCCCCCACAATCTTCTCTCTTGTTGTGCACAGGATGCCCAGACAAACGGCCTAGAGAACATCAAGTACCAGACCCTCCAGGACATCAACAGGGCTCTCCGGAAAAAGTGCAGCCAACTCGAGGAGTCCAAATTATCTGTAAGTCCCGCTTTTTTTCTTTTCATTTGAAAGAGCATGAAAAAAGACCCTCTTTTTTTTAGACTTTCAAGCATGCCGAGACCTACGGCGAAGGATTTTGTTTCAAAACATGGCAGCAACAAATAGACGATGCAGATGATAGGGACTCCCGTGTCGGAAGTATGGATTGTCTGGTTTTCAACGAGAGAGGGCGCTCTTGAAGTCATCCGTGACTGCTCCTGCTTGTGATGCTCCTGCTGTGGCCAGACGAGGGCTCACTTCATGCCGCCTGTTCAGTCCCGCCTTGGTTATTTTTTTCTCTAGTCAAGCGAGGGCGCCCTATCAGCCTATACCCAGCCAGCATCAAGTGATTTTAGAGTCTGTCATCAAAAAGAGAGGGCCGGGGGTTTTATTTGGAGAATGTTCTAGAAGTAATATCAAGCATGTTTCCCATGTCCAATCATTTTGATTTGATGGCACTGTGAACATCCACATTTTTGTTTCTCCGTCTGATATGAATGTATGTGAGATGGCTAGGCCTATCTGAGGACGCAGTGTAAGATTGTCCAGTCTTTTTCTACACTTGAAACATTTGCCGTGTTGGTGAACCTTGGTGGCCAACAGAGTGCCAACTCAAGATGATATTGTTGCAGGCGATAATAGGAAAATTGTGACTCTACCAACTGAGCTGTCCAGATGACAAACAAACAAGCAAGCGAGAAAGCAAGCAAGCGAGAAAGCAAGCAAGCAAGCAAGCGAACAAACAATCAAACCAAGATACAAATCTGTAATATCATCATCATATTCTCTCCCAAAGTGTAGAACAAAGAGGCATCAGAACAGCTTCTTCCCACGTTCTGCCTCTCTCTGGAATTCCCCTTCTTGTTCTATCTTTTCCACCAACATACATGATGTACATATGTACTATCTTGCCCTGTGTCAAATCCTATATACAGCCTTCCTGAGTCCCTCCCTATCGCCTTCTTTCCTTAGCCCTTAACCTTGAGTCAATTCCTTGAGTGCTTTTAAGCCGTGTTTTAGGGCAAATTTGCATTAAAAAAAAACCACACCAATTCTCGTCCTCATGAGAGAGGGCACACTCCGTCTTATCCAATATTATAGTTTCGCTAAACCCCGCAGTAAATGTAATACCCATCTAGTTATTCATGCCCCAAAAACCCAAACCTTGTTAGGATATCGGCTGACTCCCCGCCCGTAATTTAGTGGAAGAGAACTAGACGGAGACCACATGTATTGATAGGAATATGGATTCATGTATGCAGAACAATATCCGTGACACCTTCGTGGTGACAAGTGTGAATCATATGCACAGGCAGGGGGGGGGGGAGATGGGGTTGGTGGTTATGAATACCAGACTACTGGAGTGAGTGATGAGGGTGGTGGGGTTGGGTGGTTTTTTTTTTTTTAGCATTGGTCGGGTTGTGTGATATCAAGGCCCAGTTTATTGTGGGCTGTGGTATTGAGCACTGCTTGCACACTTAGGGAACAGAACCATGGATGTATTTGTGATGTCTCCTCTACTGGACTGGGAGACAAAGTCAAGGGTAGGAAGGATGAGTTGTTGGTTTGTCCGTTTATCGATGGGGGTGTTTGTTTGTGTGTGTGTGTGTGTGTGTGTTTGTTGCGGAGGAATATTGGTTGTTTTGTTGAGATGTTGGGGTGTTTGTTTGTTTGTTTGTTTGTTTTGGTTGGTTGATTGTTCATTCGTCCTTCCGTTCATTTGTGTGTTGGTGAGGTGTTGGAAACATTTGAGCAGTTTTTGCTTGTTTGTTGGTTGGTTAGTTGGTTGGTTAGCCACCTGCTACTCATTGTCTGTCTTTAGTGTCGGTGTTCTCTTTGAGCAAAGGAACCATAATTTCTTTGTTTTTGGTCGACTTTTAAAAATACTATGTACCCTCCAGTAAATACTCATGTGCACTATTTGACTACATTTTTAATGTCGATTTGATTGTTAATTTCATTCAGTTACGCCGCGTGCGATTTCATCTGTTGGGGCTTTTTGTTTTTGTCAATCTAAAAGCGGAGTTGTTCTCCGAAAAAAAAAAAACCTTGCAGACTGGCTCGGTCGCCATGACCACTAGTTGGTCCTCGTTGCTATGCCAACCCCCTTCATCACTCAAACCTGGCAACGAGCCTGCCTCCCTTCCCTTTACTCTCAGCCCCCCGACCCCTGACCCAATTCCCGATACGTCCGAGACCGAGATTCTGTGACATTTATCGCCCGTTGTTTGACTACAGTGCACGTTGCTTTTTTGTAGTCCTGCACCACCAAATGAGGAGTGTTTTGTTCCATTCGAAAAAAAGAAAACAAAATCCACGCTCGGTGTGCCTGCCGTGCAAGCAGCATTCGATCAATATACAGCAGCCTTGGCTGTGGCTGTGTATAAACTGCGCGGACCAACAAGGGAATGAACAAAAAACGGGGGGAGGAACCAAAAATCAATAGTCATTTACCAGGAGTATATATTTTCAGGTTTTTAACGAGCAGATGTCAGAGGGAAAAAACTTGTTGCTTTAAAAAAAGTTTTTTTTTTTTTTTTTTAACCTTACAGGGAAATGGACCATGTGATTCCAAATATTGATGGACATGACATGGTGATTTTTTTTTGGCTCTGTAAAATCTTTGATTAGCAAAAAAAAAATCACAATATTTTTGCTGATTTTCTTCAAAGCTGTCTGAGCTGTCAGCATGGTCAGTGTGGTGATATCCAGACTCATGGTCGTGCATAGCAACCATCCCTTCCTATTGTTGGAGGAATCATTCCTCTCTTTTTTGGGGAAAAAATTATCACTTTTTACAAGCTCTTGACAACAGATTCTGTTTTTTGCTTTGTAAATATGGATGTATTTCTATGTAGTTTGCTCTGTGATTCCTCTTTTTTAGCAGAAGTATTCCTAATTTCCTTTAAAGGCCCTATACAACATTAGTAAAAGTCATTAAACATTCCCCAAAAGAAATCCTGCAAAGGTTTTAGCTCAAATGGCAATCCGAGAAAGTAGAAAAAGGTTTTTGAACCGTTCTGTAGTGTAACAAATAGTTTATTACTGGTACTCGTGAGTAGTAAACTATTTGGCGATGTTTGAGTGAAGATTTCTCGAGAAGTACATGTACAGCATCCCAGTCCGTAAGATTCAACATGAGGATTCTATCATGACCATCTACAATTACAAACTGTGTATTAGAAGGAAATCTGTGGACATCAATGTTTCCCGATCTTCCCAATGTTGTATTTGGCCTTTAAGATAGGCTGGCAGCTACATGTACATGTATGGGGTCATGCCATCAACAACTGCAATGCGACAGGTCCTCCCCTGTCCTCTCGCTCGGTCGTCCCGATCTGGTGACTGCTTCCCTCGACAGCTGCCAATTCTGAACAAGCTGCTGTAGTTTCTTTTGCGCATTGGGGAATGATGACAAGTAACTCAAAATCGTGTCGGAGGAGAGGCCATGGTGTTTCATTCCCAGCAGGACCTGTCTCAACTCTCAAAACTCCAATTCCATCTTGACGGAATGTAAGGAAACAAATATAAAAAAAAAAATAGTAGAGGCTGACGTTTCGATCCTAGCAGAACCTTTCTCAAAGGCCTTTTGATATTCGCTTTTTGGTAGTTTTAGTCAGTAAGCAGTTTGCAGCATTTTTGCATATTTACTAAATTGAATGTTCGGTAGGATGAGTAGGTGCTGCGGAAAATAGACCCCCCCCTCAAAAAAAAAAATTAAATAGTGTCTTGAAATTTCAGGCAATGTGGAATGGTATGCCAGTCATGTCTTGCTCTTGGGGTATTTGTGAACCATTTTGCAGCAGGGTGCTTCATCCAAATTGTGCTCTTAAAGTAAAAAAAAAAATCTACCACGAGTTCACCAACGGTTAAGACGAGATACCCGATCAACTCTTTGAGCTCTTGAGTTTGAGTTCAGAAACGTGCACTGGATGCTGCAATTATGGACGTGTCCCTGCGGGTCTCGCCTTTTCACGGGCTGGAGGGACATTGAACCTGACTGGTACAGCCAACTTTTTTCCTGCTTTAAGCCGTAGGAAAGTCTTGGAAAAATTTAGGGTGCCCGGTGTTTTGATCTTAGTGGGACCTTTCTCAGAGGCAGAATGACGCGGACAGACAGCTAGGAAATGAGTCATGAGATACGGATGAAGGGAGATGGGTAGAGGAGGGAAGCTGGTAGACAGACCAGGGGTGAGATCAAAGGGAAGGGCAAGCAGTGGGGAAGGGACCAGAGGAGGGAAGCTGGTAGACAGACCAGGGGTGAGATCAAAGGGAAGGGCAAGCAGTAGGGAAGGGATCAGAGGAGGAAAGCTGGTAGACAGACCAGGGTGAGATCAAAGGGAAGGGCAAGCAGTAGGGAAGGAATCAAAGGAGGACAGCTGGTAGACAGACCAGGGTGAGATCGTAGGGAAGGGCAAGCAGTAGGGAAGGGATGTAAGGAGGGAAGCTGGTATACAGACCAGGGTGAGATCAAAGGGAAGGGCAAGCAGTAGGGAAGGGATCAGAGGAGGAAAGCTGGTAGACAGACCAGGGTGAGATCAAAGGGAAGGGCAAGCAGTAGGGAAGGGATCAAGGAAGAAAAGCTGGAAGACAGACCAGGGTGAGATCAAAGGGAAAGGCAAGCAGTAGGGAAAGGATCAAGCTTTTGTGCAGAACCCAGCCATCTATGCTCATCAAAACCTGCCCAATGAACATTATGACGAACATTCTTACAGCGATCCGGGGTGCAGTACTGCTGACCATTATACAGACTCAGTGCATGGCCTACTCTACGGAATCCCGCAGGGGATCAAATTTGTTAAGCCTAACACTACCCCAAAAATGTCAAGATAATACAGATAAAGAGAAATGTGGTCCGCCTGTTTGCTATTGATTGTAGACAGTCCTGTGACATTGATTGCATTGTGCACCGATGAACCGTGTGACCTTGCCTGGCATGTTTGCCGGGTTTGCAGGAGATCTTTTTTGTATCGCACACCGATTGCCATCGATTGGTGGCATGATTGCGCAGGGAAATCAACACGGAGGGTCAGCCTTCCTCCGTACGAGCCGAGGCAAAGGCCCCCCCCCCCCCTCCGAAAAAAAATAAATTAAAAATTACCTGCAAATGACTATCATTCTGGAGTCACCAATGCTGGACAAAAAAAGTCAGAGGGAATCTGTATTATCACAAAGTAAAATCTCCAGTACCGGTAATATGTAAAAAAAAATTGAAAACTGCTTACTGACTAAAATGTCCAAAAAGCGAATATCAAACATTAGAAGGGCCAGACTTATCGATCCTTGCAGGACCTTTCTCAAAGGCAGTCATCAGGCCCTCCCAATATTTGATAAACTATTGTAATATCTCCACAATCAAGAGGGCCTGACTTTTGTTTTTTCACCCCAGCCAGAGATTATCTGTCGGAGGCAGCGCCTAGCAAAGGTCCTGCTTATTTTGTAACCAGTTTTCTTCCGTTTGTCGAAGAAATCACTGCTTTTTTACCTCTTTTTTTGAAAAAAAAAAAAATTGCTGCAGAATGAACACTGACTGAAATGACCTCAACGCTTATCTTAGAAATATAGAGGGCCTGACGTTTTGATCCTAGCAGGAGCCTTCTGAAAGGCGTAATGATAGAAAGGTTCCCGACGCTAATCTGAGAAATTTAGAGGGCCGGACGTTTCAATCCTATAGCAAGACCCTTCTGAAAGGCGTAATGATAGAAAGGTCCTGCTTGGTTAAAACTTCAGGACTGGATTTCAAAAAGCCTTACGATGCATCGTAACTCAACTATAACCCCGTCGTACGTTTGGACACACCGCATGGTTTCTAAGCATTGCTCGTTGTCTCGCGATTGATCGTAAGCGAAGATGAGTTTGGTGAAAATTGATCGCCGCCCTCTTCATTCATTGTTACTTCAAGAGGTAACAATGAATTTCCATGTTTGCCTTTGCAAATAAAGAGTTCTCGGGTAGAACTTGTATAAAGACATCAGTGTTATTTTGTACGAGCCCCTGAGCTCAACACCAGAAGAAGTGTTACCTTAAAAAAAAAAAAAATTAAATGAAGACTTTGATCTCAGGAGTGTCCATTTACTGACGCCGAAAATGTACATCTCGGGACTCCCCTTCCGTCGATGTCTTCTTTCTCGGATCTGCCGACAGGGGAAGGTCTCAGTTGAATTTCCCCGGGGAGTGTGCAGGGGTTTCACCCGCTACACTCGCTGCTGGCTCCCTGCGTTTTTGTGCGCCGCGTCTCGATCTACAGGGGAAGAGGAGAATGTGTGTCGTTTCTCGTTTCCTCAAGGATTTGAATCGGAGATCCTGTTGCGTTTGCGACGATGTCTGTTAGTTTAATCCCTGTTGGGACAGATGGCTTCCGGGAGGTTTTTTTTTGTTGTCCCTCGCGTGGCTTTCTACTCTTGATCTTAGCATCCCCGATCATTGCCCTAAAATGATCAGAAGATTTACTGTGAATGACATGCACTGTGTGGAATGCCGGGGGAATGGTTGAGAGAAGAAGAACGAGGAGAACAAGGTGAGGAAAGAGGAAGAGGAGGAGCAGGAGGAGGAGAAGAAAGGGGAGGAAGAAAAGATGGAGGAGGAGGGGGGAGGGAGGAAGAAAAGGGGAGAAGAAATAGAAGGAGAGGGTAGAGGAGAAGGAGAAAAAGGAGTAGGAGGAGAAGGAGAAGAAAAACAAGAAAAGGGAAAAAAGGAATAGGAGAGGGAGGACAAAGGAGCAGGAGGAGGAGGAGAAGAAGAAACACGAGAAAAGGGAGAAGGAATAGGAGGAGAGGGTAGAGGAGAAGGAGAAAAAGGAGTAGGAGAAGGAGGAGGAGAGGAACAAGAAAGGGGAAGGAAGAATAGGAGGAGAGAGGCCTAGGCAGGAGGAGGAGGAGAAGACGAAACAGGAGGAGAAAAGGAGAGAAGGAAGGCTACTGCCACTCCGACCACTAGAAGAAGGAGAAGGAACAAAAAGGAGAGAATGAATAGGAGGAGAGGGAGGAGAAGGAGAAGAAGAACAAGGAGGAGAAGGAGAAGAGGAATGCAACCTGTGAACTAAAACTTTCTCCAATGTTTGAACGGCGCAGAAATGAATCACAAGTTCCTTTCCGCACCCCTTTCTTGATCAAGGATTCTGATCGCACCACTGGAAAATTGATCGTTGGGGACGGAGGGGACGGCAGACAGAAAGTGTTGAGGAGGAAATTTGCCCTGGTGATGAGAGGAGGAGAGAGCACGGCTCCGGTGATCCATCGATGGGGGAGAGAGGGGAAGGGCGGGCGGGAGATGAAGAAGAAAGCGAGACAGCAGGGGTGCGTCAGAGGATTGATGACCAGCAAACAGGCTAGGAGCGATGGAGAGGGAGAGGGAGACAGAGAGAGAAGGAGAGAAAGAGAGAGAAGGACAGAAAGAGGGAGAGAAAGATAGAGAGTCCCAGAGAGACACACATAGAGAGAGGGAGGGAGAGAAAGAGAGAGAGAGGGATAGGCAGATAGAGAGAGACGGATAGGCAGATAGAGAGAGAGGGAGAAAGAGGGATGGGGAAAGAGAGAGAGAGATAGGGAGAGGGAGGGAGAGACATGGAGAGGGAGAGAGAGGGATAGGGAAAGAGAGAAAGAAGGGGGAGGGAGAGACAGAAAGACAGAGGGGAAGATAGAGAAAGAGAAAGATGAAGGAGAGAGAGGGGGATAGGCGGAGAGAGGGAAGGAGAAAGAGGGATGGGGAGAGAGGGAGAGAGATAGGGAGAGAGATAGGGAGAGGGAGGGAGAGACAGGGACAGGGAGAAAAAGAGGGATATGGAGAGAGGGAGAGAGAGAGGGAGAGAGGGGGGTAGGGAGAACAAGAGAGAGAGAGGGGGAGAGGGAGACAGAAGGAGAGAGGAAGATAGGGAGAGGTAGAAAGAGAAAGAAGAGATAAAGAGAGAGAGAGTAGAGGAGAGACAGAAAGAGAGAGGGATAGAGAGAAGATAGTGACAGAGACAGGGGAGAGATGCAGAGAGAGAGTAGAGAGGAGGAGAGAAGGGACGAAGAAAGTTTGCTCATAGCAGTCAACTCAAGCATGAAGATTCGGTCACGACTCATGACCCAACAACAACAAAGCACAGAAAGTGTATCGGCCTACATCAAGGATTTTTTTCGACCATCCTTCCGAAAACACTCAATCACCGTAAAACGGAATCGACAAGCCAGGAGTGGGACATAGAATCTGGGACATCCAGTATCACACAATTCAGGTTAAAGGTTTTATATTACGTGCTTGCGCTGCACACTTACAGGGTTCAGACAAGGACACTGACGTTTCCTTGTTTTTTTTTGTTTTTTTGAGTCTCATACAGCAGTGAGGTTGAAGTTCGGGTTGTTGTTGTCGTTGTCGTTGCTGTTTTTATGAAGTAGATCTACCATCAACACCAAGCGAGTAAATACCCCTGTGGACCATCACTTCAATCTCCCTAATCATTCCATTATTGACATGACTGTCTGTCCAGGGCTTACTGAGTCTCTTGGCCATCGGAAAGATGCTGTCCGCCTCAGCAGGGAGAAACTGTGGATAAAGCGTCTCCGCACTATACAACCTCATGGGCTTAACATTCAGGAAGGGAATGACTAATCCTCACCTCATTAACACACCTTTTCTTTCATCTTCCCTGTGGCTTTCCCCTTTGATCTCCCACCTCCCTCCCTCTCCCTTTGATCTTCCCCACCCTTTTGTGTGTTTTCCCATTAATCTCCCCTCCCTTTATGTGTACATCTGCATCCCACTCCCTTCACTTTTGTCCTACCTCTGTCATGTGTGTCAGGGCTTTCCTTCCCCTGACTGACTGTGTATGTCCTGGACACTTTGCCTCTGAGAAAAGGTCCTGCTAGGATCGACACGAAACGAGTTGTCGTTTTTACTCAATTTTGGAAAGAACAACATGAAGCATTAATTGCATGTCTGTAAGAATCCACCGCAAGGCCTTTGTCCCCTCATTCAGAAATCAACAGATTTACAGATTTGGTCAAATTTAGAAGAAAAAAAAGGCAAAGAAATCTTTGGACGGGGCCCAGGTCCTGTGGTTTTAAAAGTCAACTACAGGTAGTCTTTGCCGGGGTGTGGGCACCAGCCAGAACTGCTGATTTTTTTCCAAATAACATAATGATTGTGACCCGCTCCAGGAAAAGATGTTCAGTCAAGTTATATACATGACTGGAAAGCCCACATTGTAAGCTTTCTTTTGGTATATAGCAGAGCTCTATACCCCCTTCCTTTCTGTAGTTAGGACATATGACTTTGCCTTTGAGAAAGGTCCTGCTAGGATCGAAACGTCAGGCCCTCTAATTGTTGAAAATTACAAAAAAGTGATGAAACGGGCTTTGAAAAAAATCTGACTTTGCTGTGAGAAACAGAAGTGTGCGTTTTGTGAATACAACCTGAAAGTGTAAGCATTGAAGATATGATTTCAGAACCTGGGGGAAAAAAAATTAAAATTTTACGGAAAATTCCAACCTCTCAACATTGAGCGGGCCGTTGCATGCTAATGCAAAGAGCAACTTATATCACCTTTTCCTTGAGTGGCTCACAGTTAGCTTTGAAATTCATAAGAATCATATATGACTTTTCATCAAGGATATGTCTTGTCACAGGGAGTGGATGTTCACCACTGCACACTACTCACTGCATGTTTTTTCTACCTCTTTTTCTTGTACACTATCGACTTGTTTTGTCAGAATGCCGCGCATTATTTTCAAGGTGTAAAGTTCCGTTACAGTCAGCTGTCCGCAAGCATGCCAATTGATTGAATAGTTACGCGGACAAACTGCAAAGGAAAAAGATAGCAAGAAAAGTCGTAAATTGATTAATTTTACCGTATCGAATGACCACATTCCTATCGATCAATTTGAGAATGATATCGGTAAAGAAATTTAGACTTTGTAAGCGAGACGGAAATCATTTCAAAACTTATTTCAGATAAGGTTGGAAGGTTTGCACGGTGGAAGCACCAAGTGGAAGGTTTGCGGTGACGCCACGTAACGCATCTCTTTTGAAGACGGAGTGTGGCTTTGAAAAAGAGCCTTGAACTCAAAATTACTTACTCTTTTCAGAGCCACACCCCGTCTCAAACGTGATGCAAACCTTCCACTTTTTCAGAATGGATTGCAACTAGAGGATGTGTAAGTTCATTGTCCAGACGCTAGGATAGAGCAGTGGTCTCTCCTTCCTTCATGTCTCCTAATTGTCTCGACCCCCTCCGCCCCTTCCTCAACGACCCCCCTTCCCTCCCCCTGTCCACTCCCCTCCCCTCCCTCCTCTCCCCCACTCCCCTCCCTCCTCTCCCCCACTCCCCCCTCTTGCAACCAGCCACTCTGTCTGTCCCATAGACATATATACATTGTAACCTATCTACAGACGGAAAATAGCCGGCGCCAGACCGAAATGCCATGGAGGCTGCCATCTTTACAGAAGTGTGGGCGGAAGTAAAGAGCGCCATCATGTTCGTATATGGATAAACCCTGTACGTGCGCGAGCATCGCTACAGTGCTCTTTACTTCCGCCCATAGTTTGACGCTAGTCGGGTCCCCCACGGCATTACAGTATCCTGACGTCGTATCTAATAGACACTGACCGTCTATAGGTTATATAATGTCTATGATGGCAGTGCTCTTTACTTCCGCCCATAGTTTGACGCTAGTCGGGTCCCCCACGGCATTACAGTATCCTGACGTCGTATCTAATAGACACTGACCGTCTATAGGTTATATAATGTCTATGATGGCAGTGCTCTTTACTTCCGCCTATAGTTTGACGCTAGTCGGGTCCCCCACGGCATTACAGTATCCTGACGTCGTATCTAATAGACACTGACCGTCTATAGGTTATATAATGTCTATGATGGCAGTGCTCTTTACTACTGCCCATAGTTTGACGCTAGTCGGGTCCCCCATGGCATTACAGTATCCTGACGTCGTATCTAATAGACACTGACCGTCTATTGGTTAGATGTCTTTGGTGGCAGTGCTCTTTACTTCCACCCATACTTTGACGCTAGTTAGTTTGACGCTAGTCAGGTCCCCCATGGCATTACAGTATCCCGACGTCGTATCTAATAGACGCTGACCGTCTATTGGTTAGATGTCTTTGGTGGCAGTGCTCTTTACTTCCACCCGTACTTTGATGCTAGTCAGGTCCCCCATGGCATTACAGTATCCTGACGTCGTATCTAATAGACGCTGACCGTCTATCGGTTAGATGTCTTTGGTGGCAGTGCTCTTTACTTCCACCCATACTTTGACGCTAGTCGGGTCCCCCATGGCATTACAGTATCCTGACGTCGTATCTAATAGACGCTGACCGTCTATCGGTTAGATGTCTTTGGTGGCAGTGCTCTTTACTTCCACCCATACTTTGACACTAGTTAGTTTGACGCTAGTCAGGTCCCCCATGGCATTACAGTATCCTGACGTCGTATCTAATAGACGCTGACCGTCTATCGGTTAGATGTCTTTGGTGGCAGTGCTCTTTACTTCCACCCATACTTTGACGCTAGTCGGGTCCCCCATGGCATTACAGTATCCTGACGTCGTATCTAATAGACGCTGACCGTCTATCGGTTAGATGTCTTTGGTGGCAGTGCTCTTTACTTCCACCCATACTTTGACACTAGTTAGTTTGACGCTAGTCAGGTCCCCCATGGCATTACAGTATCCCGACGTCGTATCTAATAGACGCTGACCGTCTATTGGTTAGATGTCTTTGGTGGCAGTGCTATTTACTTCCACCCGTACTTTGATGCTAGTCAGGTCCCCCATGGCATTACAGTATCCTGACGTCGTATCTAATAGACGCTGACCGTCTATCGGTTAGATGTCTTTGGTGGCAGTGCTCTTTACTTCCACCCATACTTTGACACTAGTTAGTTTGACGCTAGTCGGGTCCCCCATGGCATTACAGTATCCCGACGTCGTATCTAATAGACGCTGATTGTCTATTGGTTAGATGTCTTTGGTGGCAGTGCTCTTTACTTCAACCCGTACTTTGATGCTAGTCAGGTCCCCCATGGCATTACAGTATCCTGACGTCGTATCTAATAGACGCTGACCGTCTATCGGTTAGATGTCTTTGGTGGCAGTGCTCTTTACTTCCACCCATACTTTGATGCTAGTCAGGTCCCCCATGGCATTACAGTATCCTGACGTCGTATCTAATAGACGCTGACCGTCTATCGGTTAGATGTCTTTGGTGGCAGTGCTCTTTACTTCCACCCATACTTTGATGCTAGTCGGGTCCCCCATGGCATTACAGTATCCTGACGTCGTATCTAATAGATGCTGACCGTCTATTGGTTAGATGTCTTTGGTGGCAGTGCTCTTTACTTCCACCCATACTTTGACGCTAGTCGGGTCCCCCATGGCATTACAGTATCCTGACGTCGTATCTAATAGACGCTGACCGTCTATCGGTAAGATGTCTTTGGTGGCAGTGCTCTTTACCTCCGCCCATACTTTGACGCTAGTTAGTTTGACGCTAGTCGGGTCCCCCATGGCATTACAGTATCCTGACGTCGTATCTAATAGACGCTGACCGTCTATCGGTTAGATGTCTTTGGTGGCAGTGCTCTTTACTTCCACCCGTACTTTGATGCTAGTCAGGTCCCCCATGGCATTACCGTATCCTGACGTCGTATCTAATAGACGCTGACCGTCTATCGGTTAGATGTGTTTGGTGGCAGTGCTCTTTACTTCCACCCATACTTTGATGCTAGTCAGGTCCCCCATGGCATTACCGTATCCTGACGTCGTATCTAATAGATGCTGACCGTCTATTGGTTAGATGTCTTTGGTGGCAGTGCTCTTTACTTCCACCCATACATTGTGTACTTTGACGCTAGTCGGGTTCCCCATGGCATTACAGTATCCTGACGTCGTTTCTAATAGACGCTGACCGTCTATGTCTATGGTGGCAGTGCTCTTTACTACTGCCCATAGTTTGACGCTAGTCGGGTCCCACCCATGGCATTACAGTATCCTGACGTCGTATCTAATAGACGCTGACCGTCTATAGGTTATATAATGTCTATGATGGCAGTGCTCTTTACTACTGCCCATAGTTTGACGCTAGTCTGGTCCCACCCATGGCATTACAGTATCCTGACATCGTTTCCAATAGACTCTGACCATCTACATGCATAGGTTATATGTCTATGGTCTGTCCCAACCTCATGCATCATTGCTCAGCAGGCGCCACCCTTTCATCTATTTCATTTTTCAGGATATACACTTTATCATAATAATAATATTAGGGGGAAATGTCATCTTAACATGGAAACAAAAACCAACAACATCCAATTTACTCCCGTAGGATTGCCCAAGAGAAACTAGTTTCTGTCAGGGGGCTCTCCGTACTGATTCAATGACAAAATATTAAAACATTATATATGAATATGATATTAACGCAAATTTAGCTTAAACTACCGGTACACCTTTTTCTAGAATAAACAATTGATAAAACTCAAAGTAGTAATTGCAAATTATGAATATAAATAATATATCTCGAAAAGTTACATGAGAAGTAATAATAACATGATAATATTAGGTAAAACAAAAAAAATCCCTCTTTACTTTTTTTTTTTGGGGGGGGGGGTAAGGATTACTGAAGAAGAAAATGTGTTAAATCAATCATACGGTGCTGCAAATTTAATCTGCATCCATAATTTTATAGCAGAATATTAGTATATATTCAAAAATACTTTAGATATATCTAATCAAGTGCGCGTTGCCACATACAAATTAACACGTTCAGTTAACAGCTCAGAAAATCTTGTAGTCTTCCATCTGACCAATATTTGTTCATCCTTTATTTGGATTTGTGGCGTGAATGACGAACATGTGTGCGGAAACTGAATAATAAAAAAAGAGACTTGAATTCAAGACTAATATATAAGATTCAGACGTTTCTCAAAGGCAGAGTGACTCTGTCTTTGGGAAAGGTCCTGCTACATATAGGATCAAAACGTCAGGCCCACTAATTGTTGAGATTTGCATTTTGGTAATTTTAGTCAGTAAGCAGTTTGCAATATTTTTGTATATCACTTCATATAAGATTCAGTTTTTATTAATACATTAAGACTCAGATTTACCCTTTTTTATGATTTAAAAATCAAATATCAGAAGAGGAAAACGATGAATTTCAAATTGGTAGGTTGTTGTTTAAAAAAAAAAAATGGGGCGAGATCAGCACGCACCAAATGACACACTACCTGACAAGAACTACGTGTGAAAAAAAGAATCCTCATCATTCGAAAATTTTAGAAAATCGTAATCAAACTAAAGAAAATGAAGCAGTTTATGTCAGATGTTTCTGCCACACCTGATTTCCTCGGAAAATTGGCAACTCAAAACTCGGTATCGGGTATCTTGTGATTCACAAAGTGTGCATTGACCCTAATCCTTATCTAATCATGTACAATGTACAGTATGCGGGGTGTTTTTATAATTGGATTTGATAGTAATATGCAAATCTGTTGCAAACTGCTGACTGACTAAAATGACCAAAAAGCGAATATCAAAGATAAGGAGGGCCCGGCGTTACGATCCTAGCAGGACCTTTCTCAACGGCAGATTTTGTATTCCGTGAATTCTACGTTCTATACGGTGACTGCATACATACCAGGGTTGACCCAATTTTTTTCTTCATAATGATAGTTCTCCGGATTTAACCAAATTTAATTATTTAGGTCACTCTGCCTTTGAGAAAGGTCCTGCTAGGATCGAAACATCAGGCCCACTAAATTTTATGATTAAAATTTAATTATGATATTTTTGTGTGTGTCAGCGAGAATGCAGTTCAGTGGGGGCGTGCCCTTACCCCAATGTATGATGAGCGCTGAATGCTCAGTGCTTTGCCCGATTACCAGCTAAAAAAAAAAAAACACCCAAAATCACATGAAGCCAACGCACAAATTCTGTTTTTGGAGAAAGGTCCTGCTAGGATCAAAACTTCGGGCCATCCTAATGTTTTAATATTTTCATTTTGGTCATTTTAAGCGGTCAGCAGTTTGCACATTTTTCTTTTTTTGGCAATATTGTCTGGAATTCTTCTACTAATTTATTTGCCATTGCAATTTGGTCTAAATGTAGTGCAATTTTTATTTTAATGTGAAATGAAATCGAAATAAAATGAAAAAAAAAAAATTCTACAGATAATTGGTGAGAACCCTGAAGACTGATGTCTTGTCAGTAAGACCTAAAATGAAAAACCAAAGTTTAAGAAACAACCTTTTTGTCTTTTTGATCAATTTTTTTGATTCTCTGTTGAAGCCAACGAATCATTGATCGCTGAGAAACGACAGAATGTAAACCAACTCAGAATCGGCGCAACATGAAAAATTGCCAGCACTCGTTGCCATGCCAATGGCCTCATCTAACTGATCGCAGGAATCCAGAATTGGAAAGATAATTTCTCCCCTCCCATTTTTTTTTTTTTGGGGGGGGGATTTTTTTTCTGCCACTCTTTGAAATTTCCGTCGGCCTTCCATTCCTCCCCTGTCCACGATTTTGGGTTTTTGTACTGTTGCCTGCCATTGTCATGGTAACCAGCCAAAATGGCGCCAATGCACATTTGGTCTCCAAGCAACATCGAGTCTGTTAGTCTTTTGTTTGTTTGTTGAGGTAGTCAATTTACTTGTTCATTGTTTTGTTGTTTTTTGGTTGTTTTTTGGGGGGGTTTGTTTGTTTTTTGGGGATGGGGCTGAACTTCCGTAGGACAAATAGTCAGTTGACTGGTGAGTTGATAAAAACCATAATACTTCCTCTTGGACAAGCGGAAGTTACCTCGGGCTAAAACAGGGAAAACAAAATTGACGTGCAGTGGTTGGGGGTTATCACGGTCACAAGGACAGAGCGACATCACCGCCCAGCATTTGACATCCTCTCTCCCCCCCCCCCCCCCACACACACACGCACACTCTCTGGTGGCAGTCATTTGACTGACTGTCAATCCGGGAGTCAAATTGTTTGACTTGTGTTCGCACCCTGACTCGCTGCGTGGTAGAACCGGAGTCCGGAGGTGCTGTCGTTTTTTGGGTATAGGACAGACGACACCATGGCTAGTGCTGCTGATTGCAGAGGAATCCAAGGAATGGTATTTATGAGATTTGTCATTTTAGCCTGTATGCATTTTTTTTTTTTTGCAACGTCGCTGTATACCCCTCGGAGGTGAGCAAAAGGGGGTTAGTGCACCCGCATGTGCCGGTAACTCAATCTGTAGTCGGGCAGAGCAGGCGTCGAGTGTCTCAAATCTGTTCTTGACGTGAGCCTCTTAGGGAAGTCTTCATTCTGGGCACAGCATCAGGTACTCTTGTTTTGTTTAGCAAACTTCCCCCCCTCCCCTCAGTATCAGATTGACCGTTTCTCCCAAGCCTTGTCCCACTCCCGAACAAGCTCCAGAACTGCCCGGATGCCGCGAAATAGCCCACCGCCACCGAGGGCGGTGCATTCACGGCGGCGCGGAGCAGGATATCCGCGGTCGGATTGCAGGTTGGGATTTGCGGCCCATTGTCGCACGGGGCGTCACATGACAACGGCAGTGGCTCTGCATCACCTGACTGGATATCAGGTGATGCCTTTGTGCGCGCACGGGCACCACCTGTTTGCACAGGCTACCGTGATATTGATATTGGCGGGGAGAACCTCACAGCCAAGATCAATTTCTTTTTCAGGAATATCTCAGTCCTTTTTTTCTTTTCTTTCAAATCAACAAGGCAGCTTACACTATAATTTGAAAGTAATTCAGTGAGGGTTTGCTGCACTTGATGTAGTACTTGGTTGTTTGTATCCGAATGACATGGGGGTGTGATCCCTGGAGATATACGGCTGTTAATGGTTAATTGCTTCTGACTGGCGCCCCCACCCTGGCAAAGACTAGTAGACTATTTGCAAAGGCCACCATCTAAGGGCTGGATAGCTCAGATGGTTAGAGCACTGGTACACAAGGTCTCGGGCTCAAATTCCACTCCAGTTAAAGTGGTTTTTTTTTGCCAATTTTTCAATTTGTTCCCAGTCAGTTTTTCAAGTTCCCAGTCAGTTTTTCCTTCATTTGTTGTACTTGATGTGTAACTAGTGTTTTTGGAATCCTTAGATTGTACACTTTAAATTTAGTGGGCCTGACGTTTCGATCCTAGCAGGACCTTTCTCAAAGGCAGATTGTACACTTGCACACTCAGAAAACATGGTATATGTTTCTTCGGGTCTTCTTCTTCTTGCGTATGAGGCAAGCAGCAATTAGAGGTGCTGCTGTCTCAAGTTGTTGTCGTTCGCCTGGGCTCAATCAGAAGAGTGAGACCAGTTACGAGGGCCCACCAACTAGGAGGTCGACAACATGGGCCCCTCATGGGACTGATAATGTACTCATTTGTGAGATCCATGGTTGACCCTCTCTCCCCTTCTATCTCTCTCTCCCTCTTTCTCCCTCTCTCTCTCTCGTTCCCTCTCTCTCTTTCCCTCACTCTCTTTCCCTCGCTCTCTTTCCCTCTCTCTCTTTCCCTCACTCTCTTTCCCTCTCTCTCTTTCCCTCTCTCTCTTTCCCTGTCTCTCTTTCCCTCTCTCTCTTTCCCTCTCTCTCTTTCCCTGTCTCTCTTTCCCTCTCTCTCTTTCCCTCTCTCTCTTTCCCTGTCTCTCTTTCCCTCTCTCTCTTTCCCTCTCTCTCTTTCCCTGTCTCTCTCTTTCCCTCTCTCTCTTTCCCTCTCTCTCTTTCCCTCACTCTCTCTCTCTTTCCCTCTCTCTCGTTCCCTCTCTCTCTTTCCACCTCTCTCTTTCCCTCACTCTCTTTCCCTCACTCTCTTTCCCTCTCTCTCTTTCCCTCTCTCTCTTTCCCTCTCTCTCTTTCCCTCACTCTCTTTCCCTCTCTCTCTTTCCCTCACTCTCTCTCTTTCCCTCTCTCTCTTTCCCTCGCTCTCTTTCCCTGTCTCTCTCATTCTTCAAACCGAGCTGTCCCGCGTGGCATGTTGACAGTCCCCTTCACGGCTGAAGGTTTTCGGCACGTGCTTGCATCCAACCCTCTTCCTGTCTTGCTCTTTTTTAATACATCCCTACCCCTGGTTTCTGTCTAGTGCTCTGCCAGGTCCACTTGTGGATCCGTCTTTATGACTCCCCTGGGGGGGGAGGTAGGGATGAACAAAAAAAGAAAGAAGTAGGGAAATTAGGAAGGAGAAGAAGGGGGAGGAGGGGGAAGAGAGGATGGACTATTTGCCTGACCTCTGCTTTCCTAAAGGACGGGCTGTCCTTAGTCAAGTCTTGGGGCTCTCCTCAAGATAGTTGGAAAGGGTTTAGTCCTGTTTGCCTGGCTCTTAGACGTTGCCCATCTCTGACCAAAATTCGTCCAGAATTCCTCGGGGCAGCACTCGAGGAAACGAACAAATTCTCCGCTCTGGCATGAGCTACGAGCCTCTGCTGCCCCCCCCCCCCCCCCAAAAAGGCAAGAAAAACCCTCGCAAATGCTGGTCGTCGGCTGAAATCTAACTTCAGATGTCGGCTCTCGGTCTGTGGACTGCTTGTGGTGACTGACACCATGTGCATTTGTATTTGCTTTGAGACAGTAAGGCTCTGAGAAGAGCCGGTAAACTCCAGATGAGATCTGAAGGTTGTCATGGTGGGTTCACGCAATGTGAGGGGTTTGCAGTGACACAATTTGCATTTATCTTCTATTTGAGTGAGTGAGGCTCTGAGATAAGCCGGTAACTCCAGTTGTGATCTGACGGTTTGCGTGGTGGGTTCACAGTGTATAGAAGTTTGCAGTGACACCGTGTGCATAATCTTCCATACTGAGCGAGTGTGACTCTGAGAAGAGCCAGTAACTCCAGATGAGATCTGAAGGTTGTCATGGTGGGTTCACAATGTAAGAGGTTTACTCTGACGCAATTTACATATAACTAACTTTTTGAGTGAGTGAGATTCTGAGATAAGCCGGTATTAAACTCGAGTTGTGATCTGAAGGTTGTGTGGTAGGTTTCAATATGTATAGAAGTTTGCGGTGACACTACGTGCATTTTTCTCCTTTGAGAATGAGTGCGGCTATCGGAGTAGACTAGCAACTCAATCCAGACGACGGGCAGAGCACGCACGCATGCATGCCCGAAACATTGAGCCAGCGGCCGATCCGAGACTCATTCTCCAAACGGAGAGTACACTCGGTGTCGCTGCAAATGTTCTACCTCGTGAACTCACCGAGCAAACCTTCAAATTTCATTGAGCTTCAAATACCGAACATCCGAAGAAAGAAGATTGGGGTGGAATGCAACGCCTGGCGATCTTTTCTTTAGGTTCCCCCTTACGTCCTTTTTTTTTTTCCTTCTCGGATTTTTTTCCCTTCTCGGATTCTGATTGAACTCTCACTTCCCATCTCTCCCTCGGTTTAGTCGCTGCTTCCACGTTGCTGTCCCGTCCGCTCCTGAAAAGGCCATTCAATATGAAATTGGTTTCTCATCCATCCATCTCTTGCCTCGCCTTCCCCCTCACCCCCACTCCTACCCACGATTAAGCCTCAGTCCGATCATTCTGGGAGGGAAAAAAAAGCAGAAAAAAAAAAGCAAGCCAGATCCAAAAAGTGCACCGCAGCCAGTCAAAGAACAGTAAAAAGTACAAATCACCACTTGGGCATCTGCGGATATAATTTATGAAAAAAAAAAAAAAAAAAAACCACCTCCATTTTTCCAATTGATGCAACCGATATACCCAACCTTGAACTGTGATAGGGAGAAGGTAATGCAGCATAGCAAAGCTGTGCATTAACCACGTTGCACCGGGACCTTCGAAATCAGAGCGCCAGTGGTGTTGCTATGCAACGGGCTCTGGACTATTTTACTTGACTATGTGGGAAGGCCGTCATCTAAGGCCTGGATAGCTTGGATGGTAGGAGCGCTGGTATTAGTGCGCAAGTCCCTGGTCTAGCATTTTTTTCAAAACTGAAGACAAAGGGGAACGCATCTCTTTCGAGAAGGAGTTTAACTCTGAAAAAGAGCCAGTAACTCAACATTTCAATGAGTTTTGAGTTGTTGGGCCCTCAAACCCTTTTTTGGGGGGAAGGGGGAGTTCAGGCAAGTTTTTTTACCCAACCTATCCCATTTTGAAGAGGGAGGGGGGTGTGTGAATTTTGTTGTGTTCCACATGGTCTGGGGGCTCTCATAAGGTACCTTTGATGTACCTTTGTTTGCAAGTCCATCACCTTACCTAATTCAGAGAGTGGCTTGACATTTGGCAACTTGCAACCAAATCAGATTTCACAGCTTCAGAACCTGAAGAAGAAAAAAACAACAACTACAGGGCCTGACCTTTTGACCTCAGCAGGACCTTTCTCCAAAGAAAGCAGGGCTTTCCTCAAAAGTAACCCTTGAAAAAAAAAGCTCCTGCTAGGATCGGATCATCGGGGGTCCTGTTTTCTTCCAAATTTGCACTTTAAGTCAAGATGGTGTCTGCCACTTTAAAATTAAGAGAAAAAAAAAAACAGAAAAAAATTGCTTTCAGATTTCCAGCTTGTTAGACATTTCATCTTCATTCGAGTTTCGGAAAAGGATATTAATGTTCCTCTCCCGTCTTACTTAAAGAAGGCGCCGACCGTATCAAATAAGCTGGAATCATTTCTCCTTCATCTCTTAGAGCGATTTGACAAAGAACGCCGCGGCAGGATTTGTAGACGAGTGCTTTTTTTTTGGGTGCTACTGTTTCAAATAAAACAGCACTCTTGCTGCGGATAGACATTTCCCACAGTTCGTCTGACCCAGTTTTGTGTGTTTTTTCATCCCCTTTCTTTATCGTGATTTTCCGGCTGAGCAGAAGTCTGCCCGCCGATGCGTGTTGGTGCCGTCGTGAGATCGTATCGAGTGTTTCCTCTTGCAGACCTTGTCTCTGCGCATTCTTTGAAGCGATGCACCGCGACATCTCTTCCTTTGAATCGGCTAACATCCGTATAAAAAATCCGGAAAAAAAACCCACAAAATCGGACAGACAAATAGATATATAAATAAATAGATAAATGAAATCAGACTTGATGCCTATCTAATCTCTGAGGACCGCGAGTGAAAAACAAATTATGAACCACGGTTTCAAATCTCATTCTTTTGGGTATTGTAATTTAATCAGTCTATTTTGGGCCGGGAGATACCGTATTTCTCCATGTTTCTTCATATTTCCATTTTTTTTGGTTGTTGCTTCTTTATAAATTATCTCAAAATTTAGTGGGCCTGACCTTTCGATCCCAGCAGGATCTTTCTCAAATTTTGAGATTTGCATTTTGGTATTTTTAGTCAGTATTAAAAAGCAGTTTGCAACATTTTTTTGTATCTCTTTATAAAGTAATGATAAAAATGTATAAGTTTGTGCGCTTTTTGGTTTAGTGTCAAACTGCTGGTAGATTTTGCACTAGATGCGACTTGTGCATGTGTGTGCGACTACTCATTGGTATTTTTCTTGTAACACTTTGCGTACCGCATGGTTTATTGGTTTCCGCGCGTGCTTGACCACAATTTTTTTTTTGAAGGCGGTTCAGTTTTTGAACACAGTTTTCTCAAAAAAATCGTAGTGGTGACCCCATGCACGTTACACATCAACAGAAAGCTGGGTCAACAAACTTTCTGACTAAAATCAACACAAGAGGGCGTACAGGAAAGATAATGCAAAGTCTGAAACAAACCGCACGATCTTGTCGAGTAAACTCGACAATGGTACGGAAGCAAGTGCGGCGCATTGTGGAGTAAACTCGCAATGGCACAGAAGCAAAGTGCTGCACGTTGTCAAATAAACTTGACAAGTAACGTGCGGCGCATTATGGAGTAAACTCAATGATGGTTCTGAAAGGGTTAAAAAGGATACAAAAAGATACCGGTGATCATGGTTTCCCCTGGACGGCCTGGAGTTTTGTTCGGTCCATGGTGTGTCAGTCGATTACTTGCTCAATAAATGAGTTTGACATTCTGTGTATGTGCTAGCCTGATAAGTCACCACTTGGAAACAGGGCCGAAGCACTGAAGTCTGTAAATGCATGCGGACAAAAAAAACCCCGCTTTGCCAGGACAAAAAAAAATCCTCCATGCATGACGTTGCACATGCCAAAGTGCTTCTGCATAGCGTTCATCTATCTAGCCCGACTCTGACAGCCCCCCCCTCTTCCCTGAAGTGGCATGTTTCGGAGACGAACACCTGAGGTGGCCCATCAGAAGCAGCGAGGTGGCCCGGCTCACGGTTTGAATATGCAGGGCAAGACCTTCTGCTGATCCCACCCGCCAACTTGTGAAGTCCAACAGCCGGGGACATTTCTCTTTTGCACTGTATTTGAATGGCGTAACCGAGCAAGGAGAAGAGGCAGACAGAAGCCTACGTTAGCACATTTTGTTATCAGGCAGCTTCATTTTCGGTTTGGGAGGATTTACGATACTACTCCTGTTGTGGAGTAGTGAAGTACACTTTCACCTAGGACTCTTGTCAAAAAGACCATCGGTTGGGTATCAGATGATTTGACCCGTCCGATGTCGTTTCCACCGGATAGCCATCGTGTATTTTTCACCCCAGAGTCCAGTACAATCGGCTTTCTATCGGGGGAAATTTTATCAGTCGGATGAATTCAACCGGCACTCAACCGATGATATTTTTGACAAGAGACCCTACCCAGATTACCATATGAGTTGCATACATGTATTTCCCTAGTCCCATTATTCTTGATCAACTGGTAGTGCGCCCTCATCTCCCATGATGCTTAGTGGCATTGACGCTATGGTCTTCCTTTTTTTCCCATTACAAATGGACGTGTTGTCCGAACTTTTGAGTATTTTCGCGAGTTTTTTCGTTCGCTGTTGTGCTCTGTGACAGTTTTTACGATCAATTGTAATCTAATAAAAAAAATGATCAGGTAGCTCCATTTTGTTTTTGTTCTTTTTCCTGAGAATGAATTAATGTTCTGGAATAGCATAGCATGGGAAATGCTTGATTTTTGCTAGTCACAGTGAAGCTATGAACATTCATGCATTCAAATTGCCGTATCAAGGGTTGCCGCTTGTATCCAAGAGCTAAGTGATCAAAATTGGTTTGCAGAAACGGTTGATTTACAATTTAGCAAGTGGGATTTGATTGGGTCGGGATTTGAAGTGAGATTCGAAGAAGCTCCTCCATTTGCACTTACGGAAAAAGAGAGATTCCTGAGCTTCTCTGTCAACAATGAAACCAACCCGCGTTCTCAGTTACAGGATGAAGGTGGAGGCAAAAGCTTACCCTTTAAATCGCGATTCGGACTGCACTATTAGCATGACTTATAATAATCACGTATATGTATGATGCGATGTGTGTGGGAGCAATCCCCTGAATCGCACCGTTTTTTGGGGGGTTTAAACTTTAATCCCACAATGCACCGCTTGCGCTCTGACTGACAGGAGGTTCCGTGCTTGCTTATATGTCTCCCTGCATGGCCCACCCTCAAGGACACACCCACCATTTGACCACAACTGCTAACAATAATCGGCTCATGATTTTTTTGCCCTGCGTCTTCTTGGCCTGTGTGAATGCAAGAAAAAAAAATTAGATAAATAAAATTTAAAATCTGGTTTTTGTATCGCGATTCAAATCGCGATTAATTGGACAGCAGAAATGACCCTTATCTCTCTCTCTCTTTCTTTCAACCCACCTCCGAACTCCTTGTCCATCAGCTCAGGCAATTACCTGCCCACCCAACCTCTCCGCCCATCCCCACCCCCAATCCCTGTATCAGTTCCTTCCATCCAGAACCCAAGTTGTAGAGGCAGAGATGGTGTTTTGTTTAGGGGGGGGGTGGGACCCGATCGATTGGGAGCATGTTACAAACCCTCCACATTGACGCTGAACTTTGCAAACGAGACCTCAGACTTTTTTTTTTGTCTTCCCTGTTTTGGGGGGTTTGAGTTCATTCCCAGTGCAGGTAATATCTTCTCCCTGTCGTCCTTTTCTCGTCTTCCCTTCGTCACCTGAGGTTTTACCAATCCAGACCGGGTGTTAACCCATGCCACCTTATAGCCCAAGACGAGCCGAGGTGCTCTATCAACCAGGTTCTTCTTCCTCGCCGTATTTTTGTCCGCGGATGCATCGCGCGTGCAATCTTTTTTTTTAGCTGCCAACCATTGCGTCTGTGCATCCCTTTTTGAAAACCGTAGAAGAAGAAGAAGTAAAAAAAAAAAAAAGAGCAATAAATTTCATGTCTGTTCATGTTTGATTAAACATCACTCACTCAGGTCCGTTTTTTTTTTTCCTTTATAAATTTGGAGGATTTTGGGTCTGTTTTTTTCTCCGCCTTTTTCTCATTTTTTTGGGGGGGGGAAAGTCTGGCGCAATTTGTGGATGCGTACAATTGCTGGAGGGCTGTTTTCGTCGTCCGTTTTCAGAAGAAAATTTGCCAGAGGGGGTTAGGAGTTGGAGGTTTGGAGGCAGGCAGGGAGAGAGGGGAAGGGAAAGGTAGACACGGATGTTTTTTTTCGGGGGGGCTGGGATGATAAATAAACTTACCAGGAGTTTATGAGATTTTCTGTCGGGTCCTCTGTGTCACCCTCCCCCTGCCCCCTCCCCTCCAGTCTGGTCAGGGGCCATCATCAAGGCGTGGTCTTGTCTGTTGCCGGGAGGGATATCCTCATCGCCGTGGAGATTGCTTATTTCTAACGCCCTTCTGCCCTTCTCTACATCCTCCTCCCTGTCAGCCATGTAGATTAACCTAGCCAAATACCATTCATAGCCCCATCCATTTTAAAAGAATCCAATAATTAACAAAAAGTAAATTGTAAATA
>OX465105.1:19906607-19911952 GCA_949987565.1 Luidia sarsii | reverse complement strand
AAAAAAAAAAAAAAACACAGCCAGAAAGCGAGCGAAAGTGCCGTGATCGGAAGAGTTTGCACCATTTACGCTAAGCCACTCGCCGGCCAATTGTGGATGAAGTGCTCGACTCGTCTATTGATCTTAGCGGAGGTTAAGTGACCTTCTTATCTGGAGCCCCAGGAATTCCCGCTGCTCTTTTTCTCGGCTAAAAAGGTCCGATTGTCCCCGTCTTCCTCGGGTAGTTTTTTCCCTCTTCCCTCGTCACCTCGTTTACTCATTTCTCTCTCTCTATCTCTCTCTCCCCCTCTTCCTCTCTCTCTTATTTTGTCAAGAGGCATGGCCTAGATTTGGCAGGAGCGAAATGTTTTTGCACGTGTTCTTCCTTTTTTTTCCCACACCCTATCTATCCCTCTTTCTCTTTCTCTGTCCATCTCTCTCAGCTTTTCTCTGTCTATCTTTCTGTCTCTCTGTATTTCTCTTCCCCCTTTGTCTCTATTCCTCTGCCATTCTCTCTCTTCAACTCTCTCTTCCCCTCCCTCTGTGTCTGTCTCTCTGTCTCTCCCACTCTGTCTCTGACTCTCTCCTTGCTCTCCCCTCTCTCTCTCTTTCTCTCTCTCTTCTCTTTCCTCCTCTCTCCATCTCCCCCTCTCTCTCTCTCTCTCTCTCTCTCTCTCCCTCTCCCTCTCCCTCTCCCTCTCCCTCTCCCTCTCCCTCTCTCCACCTCTCTGTCTCTCTCTTTCCTCTCTCTCCATCTCCCCCTCTCTCTCTCTCTCTCCCTCTCCCTCTCCCTCTCCCTCTCCCTCTCCCTCTCCCTCTCTCCACCTCTCTGTCTCTCTTTTTCTCTCTCTCCATCTCCCCCTCTCTCTCTCTCTCTCCCTCTCCCTCTCCCTCTCCCTCTCCCTCTCCCTCTCTCCACCTCTCTGTCTCTCTCTTTCCTCTCTCTCCCTCTCCCTCTCTCTCTCTCCCTCTCCCTCTTTCTCTCCCTCTCTCCACCTCTCTTTCTTCTCTCTCTCTTTCACTCTCTCATTGTGAAAGCACACAATATGTCTAGCGCAAAGTGTGAAATTGGTAATAATACTGCCAGGGTACCGAGTGTGAAAATGCCATGCTGTTTATCAGCAAACCTTTGCAGCATCCTATTCGAATGGAGAACCATCTTCAGTTTAATATTAAGCCAAGATGGCTTTCCGTTTTGGAGCAATCTGAAATTCTTTTTAAAAATTTTTTTTTATTTCTCTAACCTACATCCTTTTGGGGGCCTTTCCAACTGAATGCCACAAAATCCCAAATCTCAAATTCTCAAAGGGAGGGTACACCATTTGCAATGTGCTCAATTTCCCGACATTCCGAATATGAGAAATTACTTACTCATCAGGAAGTTTGTAATGATATCAGACATTCCGTGAAATTTTAGTGCTCGAAAATCTGCCATTGTTTTTTTTTAGAAAAGAGGAAAATTCCAACGATCGCTCTGTGTTATGGTCGTTGGAACAAAGAGTTCCTTTTACAAATACTGCCCTCTGTGTCTGAAAAACGTTACTATTTAATTTCGTTTCCATGGTTTTTTCTCACGACATGGTTGACAGATTGAGCAGAATCTTACGCAGGTGTGTTGTTTTATGCATATGTTGAGTTTGACAAAGTATGGAGGCGATTCTTTGGCCCTTGCAAATGGTGTACCGTACCGTTAAAATCCTACTGCCCCAGAAGTCTGAGTGGATTCAAAAGAAGCAGTTCCAATCCCGCCCCGTCGAAAGGAAGTTTAGCCGAGAAGTTTGCGGACGCACTCGAGGAAAAGTGCCCCGGTAATGGGGCGAGCCAGCGGTCCCGCAAGACAAACTCTGTTGATACAAGTTGAGTGTTTTCTTCACCGGCAAACCGGAGACTAGACACTGAAGTGTTTTCATGAATCTCTGAGCTCAAACAAAACATTCCTTAGTTTTATGGGTTTTTTTTTTTGTTCCTTTCCTCCATCTTCGAGCGGCATTTCCAAAGCTGTTTATCTTCAAGTCTCCATGTTTTGATAAGTTCAAATCCATGGCAAGTTACACATGCAATCACCAGAAATGTTTGTATAATTTTTTTGGTTTCTCTCTTTTCCTGTCTCTTTGGATTTTTTTTGTGTCTTTTCCCTCTTCGTCTTTCCTGTTCTGTTCAACTTGTTGGAAGGGTTCATCCTAGGGCAGTGACTCGTCCGCGCACAGAAATATCCGCGCGTAAAAATAACCCCCCCAACAAAATTTGGTGTATAAATTTGTTTGGGTAACGGAACCAGCCGAAATGGCACTCTAGTTCAGGGGGGGGGGGAGGTTGTCAGTCCAGCCAAGTCACGAGCAGACATTTTTTTTTAGGACTGTTGTTAAAAGGAGGGGGGAAGAGGTTGGTGAGAGAAGGGAGTTGCCTACTCCATCAGAGAGGAAATAAACACTGGTCGAGGTTGGAGTGATTTGACTAGAGTCCTTGATGAAGAATAGAGAAGAGGAAGGAGAAGGAGAAGAAGGAGAAGAATGAGAAGGAGAATGAGAAGGAGAAGGAGGAGAAGAAGGAAAAGGAGGAGGAGGAGAAGGAAAAGGAGGAGAAGGAGGAGGAGAAGGAGGAGAAGGAGAAGGAGGTGAAGAAGAAGGAGGAGAAGGAGAAGGAGGAGAAGAAGGAGAAGAAGAAGGAGAAGGAGGAGAAGAAGGAGAAGAAGATAAAGAAGAAAGAGTAGGAGGAGAAGAAGAAGAAGAAGAAGAAGAAATAGGAGGAGGAAAAGAAGGAGAAGGAGGTGGAGGTGTAGGAGGTGGAGGTGTAGGAGGAGGTGAAGAAGAAGAGAAACAACAATACTTAGAAATGCCCAAAGTATCTCATAGCAACAAGGATGATATCGGCAGAATAAATGTTTTCCCCCCTCTTCTTCTCCCCCTGTCCTCCCCATCACAATTCCTGTGGCTGGATCCCTCTGAATATTCACGAGTCGCGCTCTCGGGCAATAATCGTTGTCTGCCTGCCAGGCAGCTTCGTTTGACAGGCCGCCCATAACCCTACCCCCCCCCCCCACCATAGTCTTTCCCCGCCATTAAAAACAACGACCGAAGGGAAGCAGGGGGGGGGGGGATAGACACTTGTGAAGAGCGGGTTTCTCTTGAGAACCAAACATCTGGAAGAATGTAGCTGTCCATCAAGACTGATTTGATGCCTTTTAGAGAAAAAAGAAGCAGATCGGCGGGTCGGTTTTTTGGGGGGCGGCTATTGTATCGGCACCAGGTGCTCTTCTCGGGATGTAGAGGAATGAGTGCGCCCAGGAATGGCCGCCGTGGCAGAGCGCACCTCTCGACGGATCAGCGTGAAAAGCGCGACGACAGCCACTCACCTGCACAGGGCCGGCGAGAATATCGTAAGCGACGTTTCATGATCGGCTCACCTCCTCTCCTCCATTGTCCCAACCCCCCCCCCTCCCTCGTCCCTTTACCCTCCACATCCCCCAGCAGTGTCCGTTACCTCTTTCTTTTTCTCAAGAGGCCTGTCAACTTTTGGCCGTTCATCTGGAGAGTGGAGAGCAGTGTCGTTCAGAGGCTGGCATGCAGCACTCTGTAAAAGTGCTTTAATAGCGGATCCGTTCAACAGCCCGGTACTTTGTCGGTGGCTGCCTGTCCAGTCCTATCAGTTCACCTGGTGTCCTTCGGCGTTTGACACTTCGCCATGAAATTGCCTCTCCACCACCAGGCTTGGATGAATGGATTTGGTGCGAGCGCACAGGATGCCTAACAGGCTGTTGTGCACCTCCAATCTATCTGTCCTGGGACATCTACCCGAGTGCATTCGTGGCATTGCCGAGAGGGTCTCGCAGCGCGTACGGCTGCTTATAAGCTGGCAAAATTGGAAAGTCTGTGCGGCTTTTTGTCATGCTGCATGTTGTTTTGTAGTGGGCTGTTTTTGAGAGTCTTTGTTTTTAAAACTTGGACAATAGTTGTGTACGGATTCGGAGGGCCCGTAGCATAGCAACACCACTGGCACTCCGAATTCGGAGATCCCGGCGTTAAGTGGTTAAAAGCCCAATACAACATTGGTAAAGGTCAAAAGATTGTCACAGTCTGTGTGTTTAACCATGAAACATTCCCAAAAAACAATACTGCGACGGTTTGAGCTCAAATGGTAATCTGAGAAAGTAGAAAAGTGCAACAAAAAAAACCATCAGGGTTTACACAACATTCTGTAGTGTATTACTCGGCAGTAATAAACTAATTTGTCGATGTTTGAGTGAAGATTTCTCAAAAAGTACAGCATCCCAGACCGTACGATTTCAACATGAGGATTCTATCATGACCATCTACAAACTGTGTGTAAATTAGAAGGAAATCTGTGGACGTCGATGTTGTATAGGGCCTTTAAAGATACAGTTGGCTGTTTCTGGGAATTACGGAATACCCCTCATTGAAGGGAGGTATAGCTAAGGTGTAACAGTGCCAGACGTTAAACTAGAGGTGCAGATGTAAAATCCAGTCCAGTGTAATTCTCCTTTCTCTATTTTCATTAAGCTCTCGTCCCAAGATGTTGCAATTACTGCACGGCTCAGTAGTTTGCCCATTTGCCTACTCTGCGTAAAAAAATTTTTTTTTAAAGCAGCTTGGTGGAAATTCCATCACATTGTCTAAATAAAATAAGCCAAGTAGTATCCTTTTTCATTTCCATTTTTTCGAAAAGCAACTTCAACAGAACTGCCGATCAATCAGCCTCATCCCTTCAATCTGACATCCCCGCCCCGCTTAAATAAAATGGTCATTCAATAAGCCTATCTCTCCGTTCCCCCTCCCCAAACAATCCTCTCTGGTTTAATTTTCCCAATCACCACGGCGTCGCCTAGCAACAAAGGCCAGCATTATTTCCTCCCTCCCTTCCTCCACAAAGGGATGCATTTTGTTAGCGCCAGCAAGCATCGAGACAGTGATATTGCCGTGGGTTGGTGATTTTGAGTTTGACTGTTTGAGGGTAGGGCAGAGGTCGTTACCAGTTTACAGAGGTCATTAACATTAATTAACCACCCTCTGTCCCTTGCACATCGAACCCATTGCTTCCCTCCCCCCTCGAAAGCCTGTCGTCTGTGCTGTAATAGCGACTCCGCCGTTACCATGGCTACGGAGGGCAAAATGATTAACAGGCGAGACTGCCTGAGTTGCACGCCTTGCCAAAGATCAAATACATATCGATCACAGTCCATTGTAAGTTTGCCATTTAATCCGACATTTTCAGGGTGGTTTTTTTTTGTGTGTGATGGTTTTTGCCTTGCATGTCATGAAGGTGCATTTGCGTTTGAAGTCAATCCTGTGAAGGAGAATTTGTAAGCGTGGTGCTCAGGGGACTGGGTTTGCTCCGAAATTTAATCAGAA
>OX465105.1:19886607-19904107 GCA_949987565.1 Luidia sarsii | reverse complement strand
CCTTCTCCTTCTCCTTCTCCTTCTCCTTCTCCTTCTCCTTCTCCTTCTCCTTCTCCTTCTCCTTCTCCTTCTCCTCTTCCTCCTCCTCCTCTCCCTCATCCTCCTCCTCCTCCTCATCATCATCCTCCTCCTTTTCCTCCTCCTCTTCCTCCTCCTTCTCCTCCTCCTCTTCCTCTTCCTCCTCCTTCTCCTCTTCATCCTCATCCTCATCCTCATCCTCCTCCTTCTCCTCTTCCTCCTTCTCCTCTTCCCCCTCCTTCTCCTCTTCCTCCTCCTTCTCCTTCCCTTTCCTTGTCCTTGTCCTCCTCGTCCTCCCCCTCCTCGTCCTCCTCCTTCTTGTCCTCCTCCTCCTCCTCCTCCTCCTCCTCTTCCTCCTCCTCCTTCTCCTCCTCCTCCTCCTTCTCCCTCCTCAGCTCAGGCAGTCTGCCTGGCAACTCCCACCACAAGCAGACAGACAGACAGAGACAGACACACACCCTCCACAACCTTTTATTAGCCAACATTCCCCGGCCACCAAATGAGTCGGTCGGGGTTGATGGGCCGTTAAAAGAGAAAATATGTTTAACCCCCCCCCCCCCATCCCGAATTCCTGCAATCCTAGGACGGGAAATAAGCAATCCTCGACTCC
This sequence comes from Luidia sarsii, assembly GCA_949987565.1. Lineage (NCBI taxonomy): Eukaryota > Metazoa > Echinodermata > Asteroidea > Paxillosida > Luidiidae > Luidia > Luidia sarsii. The sequence continues at coordinate 19,903,479 of OX465105.1, read as the reverse complement.
TTCTCTGATCAGAAGGGGGTAATAATTAATAAAAAAAAAATAGTAATGCCCCTATGATCACCAAGAAGAGGTTGTTATCTGTCAGCAATTGTAGACCTTAGACCAAATATTAGAGGATTGGTTTTCACTAAACTCCCGGCTTTACGATCGTCGGTGTTCTACATGTAGCTGCTCCTCCTCTCAAGCTGCAAATCTATTGCCATGACGATGATGCCTTCCAGTCCCCAATATGGATCCCAATCATGTGATAGTTTTTTCTTGGTTTTCCCTGCAATAAGCAGATTAAGCGACATTTTTTTTGGGGGGGGGATTTTGATTTGCTTCTTTCATAAATTGACAAATAAAAATCCGAGGGCCCAGCATTGGGATTTTCAAAGGGCCTTTCTCAGAGGTATTTGAGAAAGGTCCTGCCAGGATCCAAAATGTCAGGCTCTCTGGATTTCTGACACTCATGTGATTGTGATCATTTAAACAGTAAAATTAAAATTGTTTCAATTGAAAAAGCTGCATCCACTTTGTGCCATCGCCAAACTGCTGAAGCGAGGCTGTGCGACAATTTGTTGTTTGGATCTGAATGAAAACAGGGTTGTGATCCTTGGAGATATGCGACAGTTAATGGTTACATGCGTCTGACTGGCGCCCCATCCCCGGCAAAGACTAGTTGACTATTTGGGAAGACCACCATCTAAGGGCTTGATAGCTCAGATGGTAAGAGCGCAGGTACACAAAACCAGAGGTCTCTGGTTCAAGTCCCGGTCCAGTCAAAGTTTTCCTCGCCATATTTTCAGCTTTGTCAAGTGTTTAGTTTTTAAGAGTTAGGTTTTTTTTTCTTCAGAGTTACTTTGTTTTTCAAAATAGTTCCCAATCCCAGTCAGTATGCCATTAATTCCATCAACCTGAATTTAAAAAGGTGCATCCACTATTTTTGTATTACGTTCACATGTTGTTTCCATTATTTTTTTTCAATTGTTTAGTCAGATTTCTCAATGCAATTCTTTTTTTTGTTTTTTTCGTTACAGGAGGTAGAAGTTAGCCAGCAGAGGCTAGCATGTGAGAATCTCGAGAAGGCGCTCTCAGAGGAAAGAAGAAAGTACACTGATTTGGTGAGTCCACGTTGTCCCGGCCCGTCTTCCGTCCGAAGTCAAATCTCAGCTCTTTCCAGGAATCCCTTCTTTCGAAGAATCCTACTCGGACTATTTTTAAATTTTTTTTTTTTTATAAACGTTTACAAAAATGAAGGCTTGGGCTCGGGCTAAGGCTTCGGTCACATTTTTTTTACCCGTTAGAGTGTTCGCAGGCATCAAGAAACGAGCGTTTGGCCCCAGTTTCTTGGTGAATACTCTGTACTTATCAAGCCAACAAACCTTCAAATTCGCATAAACTTCGGCGATAAACCACAACCTGGATTCTCGGGTTTCTGTCAGACGGAGACGAAGCCTGAGCCCGAGCCTGATATTGATATCAGAAACGGAAGGTCCGATCGGTTTTCATGTGCTGAATCTGATTGCATGATTGATTTTTGATCAAATATGCAAATTTGGGGACTAATTAACTATTCATAATGAATATCATAGTGTTTGTTTATGTTAAGAGGAGTATTTTGGCAGAATGTTTTTTTGAATAAGACTTTAAGGCTTTGCATGGTGGCCGTCATCAGAAGAATAACAGCCAGGGCATACTGGCCAGAATGTCGAGTTATCACTCGGGTTCTTTTCAGAACCACACCTCTTCTTTAAGAGACCTTATACATGGTGTCACCGCAAACCCTCCTATAGGGTTATCACTCGGGTTCTTTTCAGAACCACACCTCTTCTTTAAGAGACCTTATACATGGTGTCACCGCAAACCCTCCTATAGAGTTATCACTCGGGTTCTTTTCAGAACCACACCTCTTCTTTAAGAGACCTTATACATGGTGTCACCGCAAACCCTCCTATAGAGTCATCACTCAGGTTCTTTTCAGAACCACACCTCTTCTTAAAGAGATCTTATGCATGGTGTCACCGCAAACCCTCCTATAGTCATCACTCAGGTTCTTTTCAGAACCATACCTCTTCTTTAAGAGACCTTATACATGGTGTCACCGCAAACCCCCCTATAGAGTCATCACTCAGGTTCTTTTCAGAACCATACCTCTTCTTTAAGAGACCTTATACATGGTGTCACCGCAAACCCCCCTATAGAGTCATCACTCAGGTTCTTTTCAGAACCATACCTCTTCTTTAAGAGACCTTATGCATGGTGTCACCGCAAACCCTCCTATAGAGTTATCACTCAGGTTCTTTTCAGAACCATACCTCTTCTTAAAGAGACCTTATACATGGTGTCACTGCAAACACTCCCATATAAACTCATTGTTTTTTTTTTAGACTGTCCTGAAGGATGAACATTTAGAGGGCTGAGAATTTTCGATCCTAGCAGGGCCTTTCACACGGGCAGAATCTTTTATTCCATGTAAGTCTGGCGGAAATGACACAGAATGAGCACGTTTCTTTGTTGTCTTCTAATCCCACCCCACCCTCTTCATATCCTGTTTCTGTCGCAGACCTCGGACTACCAGAATGTTATAATCAAGAACACTGCCCTCACTCGCAAGAACGCAGACCTTCAACAGAAACTGCAACTTCTTGAGCATGTAAGTCACCTCACTCAGTTTTTCCCCCTGGCGTCCCAGACAAATTACTTTACAATAAAGATAGACAGACCGGCAAACCAGCGATTAAAAACTGTGCACCAACCTTACAGACATACACACAACAAGCCTACCAACAGACACACAGACACTCCCAATAAGCAAACAAATGCAATGAACGGTCGAATCACGTGAACACTGTCAGTGCCGAAAATAAGGAAGGCTTTCACAGACAAAGCCTTCACGATTGCTGGCCCGAAAGTTTGGAACACTATACCCACCAACATCAGATCGCTGTTTCTAATTATCTTGTGTTGCTTAGCGCCATGGTCTAGATGGAATGGCATTCTACAAAATCCTATTATTGTCATTATTAGATGCTTCTGACTGGTGCCCCTACCCTGGCAAATATTAGTGGAGTATTTGAGAAGGCCGCCATCTAAGGGCTGGATAGCTTAGACGTTTGTTTGCAAAATCGCCCAAAACAAGGCTGAAAAACCACTCGAGGTTAGACGCTAAAGAAAGGAGATAGAGAGGAACTCTCTAGTAAGACTAGGAGTACTGATGCGCAAAACCAGAGGTCTCAAAACTAGGATCCATTCAAATATTCATTTGGTAGTTTCATAAATCGGAAATCTTTTGCCACAAATTCCTTCCATATCAGATTCCTTTTCAGTTGGACCTAATCTCTTGTGCCATTGAATGATTGAATTGATCCTGTGCAGCTTGATCCCGGATTATTCCCAGCCCCACACCCCTCAAACGATCGCGTCTATAAACCACGTTGCGATGATCAATTCATGAGATCAAGAAATATTCCTTTTTCGCGGTTTGTTTAGAAAAACCCTTACCCGTCAGTCTGTTCGTCTGTCCGCCCAAGTTAACGCCCGTCCTCCGCTCGTATGGCCCGAAGTAACGCGCTCTTGATTGGAATATTTTAAGCGCGGGCTCGTCGTAATACCACGGAACGTATGCGCAGGCACTCTTGGAAACTGCGGCAAAACATCGAATGTAGGAATCTTGGACTCTCAAGAATTTAGTTTTAGATTTTTTCTTATTTTTTTTTGCCGTGGGGGGGGGGGGGGGGCGAGGGGAGGGGGGAGCAATATTACGAGCCAATTTACCTTGTGTGATATCGCAGTCGTTTGCCAAATATCATCGCCTGAATCCCTACCTTCCCTATAAAAAAAATAAATAATAAATACTCGCACAAAAACAGCATCAGCTCTCTCATGAATAATTCTCTTTCTTCTCCAATTATATCGTAGGAGGAGAAGTGTGTCGTTGTCGCTGAGAAAAGCCAGCTAGAATCCAAAACCTATTAAGAGTGGATCATTCCCCTCCATTCTCGATGATCGCGGTGACTAAAAATAAAATACAGATGTAGAAGAAAAATAAGCCTAGGGTAACATACAAAAAAAAAAAAAAAGCCTGAACCATTTAGATTATAATCGTGCGACTTTAATTGCTGAATACATTAGGCATCTCTCACCCTTTCATCTTTCTTTGGCTTGATTCAACTGTTTCCATTTTCAATTTTATTCGTGTTTGTCTGTACAATTGTTTGTTTCGTCAAAGCCGGTACTGAAATCGGCTCGGACAGTTTGCAATTCTGGCTGGCTTTTGATCCAAACACAATAGAACAACGAAGCAGGGACAATTATAAAAATCCAATCACTTCAGAAAGTTAGAAAAAAAAATTCCCTTCTTCAAATGGAGGGAAAAATTCATCAGGAGGGAAATGAAATTATAATATCCTTTTGGAATTCAGCACAATTGTTTGATCCAAACTCAGGGAACACCAGGACAGGAAAAAAAAATGATGATAAAGTCGACAAAGACGGATTGGAATAAAAAGAAAGAAAAAAAGAGTCATTTTTTCTTCTTGAAAAAAATTGGTAAAAAAACGGGGTATTCAGAATAAGGAAAGGCAAATGCAATGTGGATATTATGATTCAGGAGAACGTGTCTTAAATGAGGATTCATTTTAGCATTCCAAGCATGCTGCTTTTTTGTATTCAATCAGTAGTATGGAGGCCTGATGCCAATATTCTTATTGTATTTTTTGTACGGTCCCGGTTTTTTCTTCTTCCATTATCGCAAACTATTTGAATGTGATGCACGCCTGTGCACAAAGGCTGAAGACTTTGAAAACTAAGAGACATGCATGGGTACCAGGGAATTTTGCACAAATTATATTGCAGTGGAACTATAACGAACATCCCGGGATCCATGGAAATTGTTCGGCATAGCGGTCGTTCATTATAGCAGTTGCAGCCACGTATCTTGTACACAAAAATCCGGAGCCAAAGGGCATGTTCTTTATAGCTGAATGTTCAGTTTATCAGCGTTTGTTATAGCGACAATGTCCATGTACATGTATTTACAAGTGAAATAGTTGTGACTTTCCACTGTTGGAGAATGTTCTCTCGTCATTAGAATTCCATCCCTCATCCAAAGTAGGGATTTGTTTCTATTTTTGAACTGCCACGGGTAACTGACCAGGAGGAGATTGTACAAATAGCAGACAGTTTGAGACGAATATCCATATTCGTGTTTTAAAACCAAGTCACGTTGATATTGTCACTGATATTGAATAAGATTAAATGCAATGCAAAGGATTGCCTGTAATGACGGAGACAGAAGAAACACATGTCTGGCTGTCTGCTCCGTCTTCGTCGCGGAACAGTCTTAAGCCGCTTCCGCACTGGACTTAAAATGGTTAAACTAACCGAGCAAATGGGTAAATTGACCATTTTAAGTTCAGTGCGGACAGCCCAGGAAGTTTTTCTCCCAGGTAACTTACCCGACTCCAGTGGGTAGTTAAATTGACCAGGTCAGTTTAACCGAGTCAATAAGTCCAATCCGGACACGACGTCTCAGTAAATGAGTCGGTAAGAAACCCACATCCGGCGCCCCGCACGTTACGTTACTGTTTGAAAGACTCGTGCGGGCGCAGGGTAACAACGTGTTTGTGTACCTAGAGTACATGCACATGTACATGAGTCGGTTAGTTTTACCCATCGTCTTGGTTCGTTTACCCGAGTCGAAAAGTCCAAGTGCGGATGCCGGGAAGGTTTACCCATTGGAATGTTACCCACGGGCTCGGTAAAAAATAAGTCCAGTGCGGACACAGCTTTAAACCACAGTGCAAAATTAATTGTACCTGCGCCGTATGCGATTTAAATAATAATGGCTGAGAGTGATTATTCATATAAATGTAAATTGCTTCATGAATATGAATGAGCATATCATGAATAGTACATATATAGCACTAGAGAAAATAATCAAAGTGGGGTATATTTTTAACTCTCGTCACAAAATAAAAACAATTTCCACCAAGTCAGGACCTACATTTATACCTGCTTGTCTTTTTCAATGCAATCAAATGAAAAGTGGTAGATTTTAAAAAGAAATATTAGATAAAGTGTTAGATTTTTAAAAGAAATATTACATAAAGTGTTAGATTAATTTCATCTTAAATATTAGGACTGACTTTTGGATCCTAGCAGGACCTTTCTCAAAGGCAGAATGCCTTTTTCATTCCGCCTTTGAGAAAGGTCCTGCAAGGATCACAATGTCGGGCTGCAATTTCTGGGGGGATTTGCATTTTGGTCGTTTTAGTCAGTAAGTAGTTTGCAACCTTTTTACGTATTGCTTGAGTTAATCTGGTATCTAAAATCAATTTAGAAAATGAATTCTGCCCAATCATGGATGTGTCATGTCAGTTATTCCATTATTTGACAAAAATGTAGCATTTTGGGTTTTTTTTGGCAACTGTTTCCTGCAAAGCATTGCCATGGTGATGGAGGGTCTTGGCGCCAGAGCGAGTGGCCGACGAATGAATGAATTTTGTTGTGTGCAAAACTCGCAATCGTTTGTGTCGTAATTCAATCAAGTCGAGGAATCAACATTCACGCCGGCCAGAAAAAAAAGTTATTTCTTTTGAATTATCTCCCCCGCCTCCTCTCTCTCTCCGTTTTTTCCTTCTTTTTCTGCCCTTAAATCTCAAATGTGATTGTATCGGAATACAACAAGGCATCACGGCGACCACAGATTCGACCTTGACCGTGGGGTTATCCCAGCATTTGCCGGCAAGAAATATGTGGAAAGAGAGAGAAAGAGATTCCGTCTGTCAGTTTGCAACCGAAAAAAGCGTAATTTCCCTCAGCGAAGCTTGACAAATTTGATAAACAAAAATGTTGCAAACTGCTTACTGACTAAAATTACCAAACTGCAAATCTTAAAATTTAGTGGGCCCGACATTTCGATCCTTGCAGGACCTTTCTCAAAGGCAGAGTGACAAGGACAAAACAGATACATGTACACGAAGGAAGGGGGAAGAGAGTGAATAGGACACAGATGAGAAACGAAGGACAAAGAGTAAAGCTGGTAGGGAGAGATCAAAGGGAAGGGCAAGGAGTAGGGTAGGGATTAGTGAGAAGAGGAGGAAAGATCAAAGAGAGAAGTGTGGAGGAGTGAACACAAATGAAGGATTATCAGAAAGCTGCATGGTGTTAGTCATTACACTCCTGGATGTTGAGACCATGTGGTTGAATAGTTTGAAGACGCTTCATCCACATTTTCTCACGGCTAAGATGGACAGCATTACTACGGTGACCGAGGGATTCTATGCCCAGTACACTCATATCTGATATCGAATGATCAGGGAGATTGAAGTGATACCCAACAGGGGTGTCCATTTTACCGGTTTTGATTGTTGACCTATGGCCATAGATACGTTTTTTTTAGGGTGTTTTTGGTCTCGCCAACATACTGAACATTACAAACTCTACATGAGATGAGGTATATGATGTTTGAGGTAGTGCACGAGATAGAGCCATAGGTCGTGTGGGTAGTTCCAGAAGAATGTCCATTGAAAGAGTCTATTTCCTTGACATGTGTCTTGCAAACAATGCATTTCGAGGTACACTTAAATGTACCAAATTTGACAAATTTGATGTCTTGCTTGTGAGCACGGCATTCGGTTTACCGTCCAGACTCACAATCCCATCACCACGAACCCACCCGATCTGTGTGCAGGTGGAAAAGCGTGTGTCAACAAAAGTATCTGTCAGATGGAAAAAAATATGTCATATTTTGTTCCCCAAACAATTTCATCAATGCTTTTTCGACCACATGGTCTAAAGTTGGAGGAACACTTACCACTTAGCATCAAGGAAGTAATATTTCCTGTCAGCCATGATTATATTGAAATGCATGAAATAAAGGGATCCAGCAATTTTTAATTTTTTTCAAAAGGAGACAAATCTTATCACAGATTGGCATACAGTATTATCATGGCATAGTTTTTTATAAAAGCCCCTGCACAACATTGGTAAGATAAAAAAAAACCCAGAAATGTTCACAGATTTACATGAAAACTTATACAGTTTGAAGATGGTTATAGTAGAAACCTCGCACTGAAATATTTATGTCTAAAATGTTTTTTTTTTTAGAAAAGATTAAAGAAATCATTTATGTCTCACCCCTACGTAGATCAAAACGATTTTTCGGAACAATTCGTTGAATGCTGGATTTTGGCGAAACAAATGAAGCAGTTTTTCACGATTTTCTCGAGACTCGGTCGGCGGATTGAGCTGAAATTTTCACAGGTGTGCTATTTCATGCATATGTTGGATCAGACAACATATGGATGCTATTCTTTGACCTCGACCAATGTTGTGTTATCCCTTTAAGTACAGAGTCGGAATGGTTGTCAGCATTTGTCCACAAGATGTTGAAATAAGCAGGGGGGGTGACCCTTACTTTTCTGATCATCACCTGCGCGTGCAGCTTCGCACGTCTGCCGTCGCAGCGCATAGTCCAATGACCGCCCACCAGTTTTGCACTAAGAGTGGGAAAAAAGCATTTGACAAAAATGTGTTCAGATGGGCGAACAAGGGGGGAAAAAAGATAGTCGATCCGTAAATAGAAAAGAGCTTTTGTTTGTTCCTTGCCTGACGAGGGTGAATTGATTCATTTCCCCTTGCGGAAGGTGGTGTAGGGGTTCTGGATAATGCAGTGCGTGTATTTGGTCCCCTCGGGGCAGAGCGGACAGAGTGTCCTTGCGATGACAACATCATAGTGGTAGGATAGCACATCACTGGGAAAAGCCCCCCCCTGGCAGAGTCCATGATCTCTCTTCCTCTCTGCCTCTGCCTCTGCCTCTGCCTCTGCCTCTGCCTCTGCCTCTGCCTCTGCCTCTGCCTCTGCCCCTACCTCTGCCTCTGCCACTGCCCCTATCTCTGCCTCTGCCTCTGCCTCTGCCCCTACCTCTGCCTCTGCCTCTGCCTCTGCCTCTGCCTCTGCCTCTGCCTCTGCCTCTGCCTCTGCCTCTTCCTCTGCCTCTTCCTCTGCCTCTGCCTCTGCCTCTGCCTCTGCCTCTGCCTCTGCCTCTGCCTCTGCCTCTGCCTCTGCCTCTGCCTCTGCCCCTGCCTCTGCCCCTACCTCTGCCTCTGCCACTGCCCCTATCTCTGCCTCTGCCTCTGCCTCTGCCCCTACCTCTGCCTCTGCCTCTGCCTCTGCCTCTGCCTCTGCCTCTTCCTCTGCCTCTTCCTCTGCCTCTGCCTCTGCCTCTGCCTCTGCCTCTGCCTCTGCCTCTGCCTCTGCCCCTGCCTCTGCCCCTACCTCTGCCTCTGCCACTGCCCCTATCTCTGCCTCTGCCTCTGCCTCTGCCCCTACCTCTGCCTCTGCCTCTGCCTCTGCCTCTGCCTCTGCCTCTGCCTCTGCCTCTGCCTCTTCCTCTGCCTCTTCCTCTGCCTCTGCCTCTGCCTCTGCCTCTGCCTCTGCCTCTGCCACTGCCTCTGCGTCTGCCTTTGCCTCCGCCTCCGCCTCTGCCTCTGCCTCTGCCTCTTCCTCTGCCTCTTCCTCTGCCTCTGCCTCTGCCTCTGCCTCTGCCTCTGCCTCTGCCTCTGCCTCTCCCTCTCTCTCTGCCTCTGCCTCTGCCTCTCCCTCTCCTTCTCCCCCTCCCTCTCTCTCTCCCTCACTCTCCCTCTCTTTCTCTCTCTCCCTCTCTCTCTCCCTCCCCTCTCCTTCTCATACTCCTTCCCCTTCTTGAACATTCTAGCTCTTTAGGATTCACAGGCTTTGCAAAATGTAATTATTTTCTTCAAAACATGCTTACATGTGACGTCACACACGTGACAACCATATTTGACTTTTGACCCTGAAAAACAATCTCAGTATAACAAGTAAAATGTTCACCTGATACAGTTGAACATATACAAGGTACATGTAGAGTAAAAAAAAAGATATTTCTACCATGCTCTCTGAAATAACACAGTATCATTCCCCATTATTTTGTGAACCCGCATGACTATAAATAATTGGCCCGATGATTGTTACAGCCCAGGCTCTGAAAAAAAAACGAAGAGAGAAAAATGTCGACCACAGCGATTATCGCTTCTTTTTCCCCCCTTTTTCATCTTAAGTGCTTTGAGGGGGAAGAAGACACAAGAACGAATGAGAAAAACAACTGGAACCTTTGATAGTAGATGTAACGATCAATCGGCCGGGCTCGTGAATTGTGATTTGATCTAGAAGGAGAGGGGTGAGAGGGATTTACTTGGAAACATTGTCACAGGATATTGTAATCGGATGAGTGTTTGCTGTCTCCTCGGAATAAATTGGTTGCTAAATTGATTTTTTTTTCTTCTTCTTCTTTTTTAAATTTTCTGAGGAGAAAAAATGAGAGGTTTGTTTTTGGGGGCAATTTGAGAGAGACAGAAAGGCAGACAGGGAGAAACAGACAGATCAGAAGAGAGATAGAGAGAGGCAGACAGAGAGAGACCGGGAAATAGAGAGAGTCACATAATGAGACAGACAGATAGACAGACATGCAGTCATAGAGATACAGAGAAAGAGACAGAGAGAGCCAGAGAGAGCCAGAGAGAGTCAGAGAGAGCCAGAGAGAGCCAGAGAGAGCCAGACAAAGAGACAGAGACAGACTGAGAGATAGAGAGTCAGAAAGACAGTCAGACAGACATACGGAGAAAGGGACAGAGAGAGACAGAGAAACAGACACAAACACAGAGACAGAGAGAGGCAGAGAGCCAGACAAAGAGACAGAGACAGACTGAGAGATAGAGATTCAGAAAGACAGTCAGACAGACATATGGAGAAAGGGACAGAGAAACAGACACAAACCCAGAGACAGAGAGAGGCAGAGAGAGCCAGACAAAGAGACAGAGACAGACTGATATATAGAGAATCAGAAAGACATTCAGACAGACACACAGAGAAAGGGACAGAGAGAGAGACAGATAAAGATACACGAGCACAGAGAAAGAGAGAGGCAGACATAGCGAGACACAAACACACAGACAGAGAGACAGACTAACAGAGAGAGAGAGAGAGACAAAGACAAAGAGACAGGGAGACAGAAACAGCGATGCAGTGAGACAGAGAGATAGACAGAGGAGCAGAGAGACAGACAAGGAGAGGCTGAGAGACACAGCAAGAGAGTTAGAAAAGGCACAGAGCTGGGGAGAGACACGAAGACAGAAAGAGTAAGACAGGAATCAGACAGAGGCAGAACGACTTGAGGTTGAGACAGACATGGACAGAGACAGAGACAGGGATGGCAAGACAGACAGAGAGTAAGAGGCTTAGTCAGAGAGAAAGAGAGAGAGAGGGAGAAAAAGAGAGGGAGAGAAAGAGAGAGAGGGAGAGGGGAAGAGAGAGAAAGGGGAGAGGAATAGAGATATAGAGAAGGAGTGAGAAAGAGAGGGAGGGAAGAGGGAAAGAGAGGGAGGGGAGATGGAGAGAGGAAGAAAGAGATGGGGAGGGAGAGGGAGAGAGAGAGAGGGAGAAAGAGAGGGGAATAGAGATGGAGAAAGAGTGAGAAAGAGAGGGAGGGGGGGAGAGAGAGAGGGGAGAATGAGGAAGAGAGTGAGAGACAGAGACAGAGACAGGGGAGTTTGAGATAGAAAGAAAGGATGAGACAGGGAGATGCAGAAGACGTGACAGAGAGCGAGACATCGGCACTGCCTTGCTGCCATCCAATCCAGGGTCTCCCAATAAAAAATGCCCCTTGTGATTGATAGCCCAGGAACCTGTCCACAATTAGTTCCTCCTCAGCGGAGCTGTCTGGGGTCGTGATGACTGACGAGGAAGGGGAAGACAAGAAGGAGGGGGAGGAGGGGGGGGGGGGAATATTCTTCCATGATTGGAGGAAAACAAGTCAAGGGTAGAAGTCCCACGGTAGACGCTCAAAATCAAGAAAATTTATTGACGTCACAGTTGAACCTAGTAAGACAGTATTTGGAAAGAATAAACAAGTCAAAAAAATTCTGGTCAGAGTCCTGGTACTTTTTTTTGGGGGGGGGGGGGTGGGGTGGGGTGGGTATCGGATGAAGTAAACCATACGTTAGATATTTGACACTTGAACACCTGTTGCCTGGTAGTACTAGATCCCAATTGTGAAGATGCTGCACTGGCACATCTGAGGTCATGGGTTCAAATCCCACCGTGCCCCTTTCTCTCGTCTTCTTTTGTTTCACTTTTTTTTTTTCATTGCTCACGTAAGCCAATTGGCTGGCTCAAATCGATTTAAAATTGACCGCCGCCTTGCTGTAAGAGATTTTTTGTCCCCCCCCCCTAACAAAATCACAGGCACTGAGTTGCCAAAATCTCTTTCGTAATTGAGAGAGAAACGTTCTATTTGTCTTCTCCGCTATACCCACACACAAAAAGTGTACTAGAGCTGAGATTTTGTTTTGTGTGTCTGGTTTTTCTCCCCGTAAATGGATCAACCATTGCACCAATCTCGCCTGCAGTAGTCCAGACAGAGAAGTGTCCCAAAGGGCGAAAGTGTTCTTAAGGGTCACACCTTCTCAGAAAGTCTTCACCGGCCAACTATTAGCAGCCCCGTCTCTTGATAAATTTTGACAAAAAAAAAAAATTATAAAAAATAAAAAATCCACTGCCCGAGGGCTCTGAAGCTAAATCAGATTACCCCGAGATAATTTATTCATGGTTTTTTTTCCATTTTTTTTTTATTGGCCGCTGTTGATGGTCAGTTTTAGCACCAGATTGGCAAACTGGTTGCCGTGATGTTTTGTTTTGGACATTTTAAGCAGCAGTGGGGGTATATTTTGTGAAGCAAGTGGCAACTGCTGAAACGAGAATTATATGAAAGGAAAGGCTAGTCAAATTGGCCGCTGAAATATCGACGCAGGGATTTTATGCCAAGTACACTTACATCTGATAAACGATTGAATTCCTATTCATGATGTCGTTTTGGATGGTGGGGACCGAAAAAAAAAAAATGGATGTGAGGGGTTTTTTTTTAGGGGAGGAGGGGAATTGGTCAGTGGGAGAATTATCAGGCAATCATGAAATGTCTGTAAATGCATCCAAGCCTTTGGGGAAGAGATGCTATCACTCGAGATGGTATCTGATGACTAGATTAGTTTTTGCAGTAAGACTCATTTCTGAAGGTTTGGGGAGATGTCGCGAAACTGAAAACGGATTTCACAGAAGTCAAGTACCGTACACGGAAAATCTAAATCAATCCAGAATATCGCAGAACCTGCTTACATTTGCCAGCATGAGAGGTTTTTTTTGTGTGTGGGGGGAGTCAGAGTTTTGCAAGATTTGCATATTTTTTGGAGGGATCATCCAGTCAGCAACATGGACGTTTTTGATCAAATTTGAGCCAAGATTTATTTGAAAGGAGTATAATTGTGTGCTCTGCTCAAATGATGATGGCGGCGGTAATTATGTGTTGTCGGCACGGTGTGTTGTCGGCGAGGTGTGACATTTATACGCAGGCCAACCGGGAAAGGGCGCGCAATAAATGTTCACGTTACGAGGTTATCAATCATTTTGCTCCGTCTGTCCCTTGCGCGCGAGAGGAAGGGCTGTCTCTCTCCTGAAGGTTCTTCTGATTCGATGAGTCTGAGGCCAGAACCATTAATGATAATATTCCAGCAAATAGCGATTCAAAGAATAGGGGCAAACTCTCATTGAATTACACTCTCCAAAAATCAGATCACGTCTGTGATTGAACACAGTACCCATGCACCGCTATCCAGAGTCACGTCCGCCACGCGACCTCACAACCGGCTCTGTGGTCGTCGCGTGGTTGAGACGTCTGCACTGGGAAAGCAGGAGTCGCAGTCTGAATCCCGCCCAAGCCACCTGGATCCTTTTTTTTCTTTCAGAAGGCAATCGAGAAGAACGCTGTGCATACACTGCCGATTACACACCGGGTAGGGCATACCCTCGTTGAAGTTATCGTGATCAGTTCCATTGTCCGTTTTTACCAAAGTCGTTGCATTTTCCGACTGATCGTGAGACGGTGAGCGATGCAAGGAGACTGCAGGGCACTGGTGGACCATCTATCGTAACCTCAGTAAAGGATGATTCCTAAGGCTTTGTGATACTTGGAAGCACATGAATTGAAAAGATCTTTGGTCTCTCCCTCTCTCCCTCTCTCCCTCTCTCCCTCCATCCCTCTCTCCCCTCCTCCCTCCCTCTCTAGGTCAATAAGGAATGTCAAAAGCTACGGGTCGAGGTGAACGAGCAGCACCAACTTTTTGACAACACCACCCTTGAGCGGGACATTCTTCACGAAAAAGTCAACAAGCTGGAGAAAGACTTGTCGGTGAGTCCTCGTTTAACATGATGCTCTTTTCCCCTGTTTCTTTCTCTGTCCGTCTGTCTGTCCGTCTATCTGTTTCCATGTCTTTGTATCTCTCCCCTATAGTTACCTCTGTCTCTCTGACTGTCTCTGTAGTTCTGTCTTTGTCTCCCAGCTCTCACTCTCTCATCTCTCTCACTCTGTCACTCTCTCTTTATCTCTCTTGTCCACTCTTTCCCTCATCCCCCCTCTCTCTTTCTCACTTTCCTCTCTCCCCTCCCCTCTCTCTCTCTCTCTCTCCTCACTCGTCTCTCTCTCCCCTCTCTCCTCTTTACTCTCTCCTCTCTCTCTGCCCCTCTCTCTCCCTCTTTCCCTCCTCTTTCCCCTCTCCTCTCTCTCCTCTCTCCCCTCTCTCTCTCTCCCTCTTTCCCTCCCTTTTCTCTCTTTCCTATATCCTCTCTCCCCTCTCCCCTCTCTGTCTCACTGTCTCTGCCTGTCTGTCTCTGCGCGTTTCTGTCACTATCTCCGTCTCTGTCTGTCATTGCCCCTCGATCTGTCTCTCTGTCCCGCTCTCTCTCCAGTGGCTGAAATTGTTCACTTGCTACCTTATGAGATGGCGGAGTCTTTTTCTATGTGTGTTTTCATTTTCACATACCAGCGCCCTATCAGGTTCTCCAGACGTCTCCACTGGGATAATCTCCCCAAATCCAACAAACTGTTGATCGTTTCATCTGTGCGTTCATTTCTGTCGCCTATTTTTTTCCCCTCCCCCTTTATTTTTTTGGGGGGTTTTGTTTCATGGGAGACAGTGACAGTGCAGAGTGTGACTCCGCATACGTCTGGCACTACGCCATGAACTGACTGCGGGGAATTACGCCGCCGTTTTTGACAGATTGCCCCAGCAGGCTAGGTGCCAAAAAAAAAAAAAAAACCTCTGCAGGGAATAGGAACACTTTGACTCCAAGCATGGCGACAGGTTTTTTTTTTCTCCTCTTGCTGAGGGTAAAAAAAAGAAGACTTGTTGGCTAATGCCTTTTCATCTTCCAGAGAGCTATTAGGTCCTTGCGTGTGCATTGTTCCGCTTGATTTCCCCGTCCAATACCTCAGCCCCCCCCCCCTTCTCCCTCTCTCTCTCTCTCTCTCTCTCTCTCTCTTTCTTGCTCTCACGCTCAGCCCTCTTCTGGGACCTTCCTGGTAAATGTTTTCGCTGCCGTTAGTCTGTCGGTGAATTAATCGTCCTGTCAATGCACTGCGCCGCGCTGCACCAAGGCACACTTTGGGAGTCTAGTGCAACCGCAAAATCGATCAGATCCAATCTGATCGGAGACAGAAGAGATACAGAGAGACAGACAGAGAAAGACTGGAAGACGGAGAGACAATGAGACAGAAAGACAGAGAGACAGAGAGACAAACGGCAAGATGGAGAGACAGAGAGTGAGAGAGTGAAAGAGAAAGAGAGAGGGGGAGTGAGAGGGAGATAGTTGTGGAGAGAGAGTGAGAGAGCAAGAGAGAGAGAGGGACAGAGAGAGAGAGAGAGGGACAGAGAGAGAGAGTAGTGGAGAGGGACAGAGATAAGCATAGAGAGAAAGAATAGAGAGGGAGAGAGAGAAATACAGAGAGGGGCAGATGAGAGAGAAGGGACAGAGAGAATGAGCTGAAGGAGAAAGAAGGAGATAGATTGATTGACAGAGTAAGGAGTGAGAGGGAAGATGAGAGAGGCAGTCAGAGATAGAAAGATGGAGAGAGAGTGACAGAGAAAGGGAGAGAGAGAGATGGAGATAGTGGGGGAGAGACAGACAGAGAGAGAGAGAGAGAGAGAGAGGGAGAGAGAGAGATAATCACAGAGATAGGGAGAGAGAAGGGGAAGAGAGCAGGAGAAGGAGATAGAGTGACAGAGAGAGGAGAAAGACATACAGAGAGACAGAAAGAGGCAGAGAGGGATGGGAGGGTCAGGGGGCATGACAGCCACAGTCATCTGCTCATGCTGTCGGCTGGACTTGAAAAGGAGCAGCTTCTCCCTCGACGGCTCCTGTCACCGACGATTTGGGAATTTCCCTCAGCCGAGAAGGCTGAACCGACGAGGAAAGATGTTGATTAGCAAAGAAAGCGGAAAATAAAACCCTCCAAGAATGTAATGTCAGCTCTTCAGGTGCTGTGCACTTTCATATTTTTTCCCCAGCATAAAGCCCCCCACCTTTTTTTTCCCTTCAAATTTGGCCGGAGGTTGGGTAAAGTGAAATGTGACTTTGCGGAGAGACTTGCCTGAGAAGTGTGAGGTGGGAGGCGGAGAGGGGGGGGGGGGGGGCGTCTTATGTTTCTTCTTCTTCAAGCTCACAGGGATGATGATTAACGAGAGACTGATCGGAGAAGGTGATTGTCGATGCCTTAAAGAAAAGAAAGAGAGAAAAAAAAAAAAAAAACCGAGAAAAATACACCTCACCGCGGCCACGAGCAGACGGATCAGATTTCTTAAGCTGTCCGTGGCTAAGGACACGGACAGAAGTTGTTCAGGATTTCTGTTTTATCGCAAATGGAGGACTCAGGAGTGAGACGTATACGTGATCTGGATCCAGGATGCTGATTGGGACCGCTTGTATGATTTTATGTTTTTATTATTAAAGAGATGCTGCTATGTTAGAGGTGATGGTGATTG
>OX465105.1:19774664-19886407 GCA_949987565.1 Luidia sarsii | reverse complement strand
CCTGCATCATTGTCACCTTTGTTCGTCTCCGTCAGTGTTTGACACTCCCATCCCAACATAGGCAAACATCCCAAGGGCTGAACATTCCCCCTCCCCTCTTCCCTTCCCCCCGGTGAACTTGTCCCGTTTCCATAGGACATTTCCCACTATCCCGACCGACGACAGGATGCTAGCCTGTTATTTTTTCATCACCTGTTCAGGTCTTTTCTTCCTCCCCGACAACTGCCCCCCGTCTCCCCCTCCTCCTCCGCTTCCATTCTCCCCGTTCCTCCTCTAACGGCCAACCTGCCACCCCCCCACACACACACTGGGCTGAATGGATGACCCATAAAAGCACCAAGCAGGTGGTGGAATTAAAGAATCATTTAAAAAAAAGGGGGGGTTGAAAAAAACAAGAAGAAATACCTGTTGGCTGTGAGAATGTGCAATAGTAAACTGGCTTGGAATTGACAATGATTCTTCCCAATGTGGCCCTGAGGTCTCTCTGCTGAAAGCCTGGCCTCATTCTGTCTTCGGGAAGAGCTGCCCTCTCTCTCTTTCACTACCTTCTCTCTCTCTCTCCATCACTACCTTCACTCTCCTTCTCTCTCAGTTTTCCCTGTCTGTACCTCTGCCCTCTCTCTTTCTCTCTGCCTGTCTGACTTTCCCCTTTCGTCTTTCTCTCTCTTTTATTCTTTCTCTCGTCCTCTCACTCCATCACTCCCTCGTTTTATCTCCCTTTCTATCTCTCACTCTCTCTTTCTCTTTCATTCTCTCCCATTCTCTGACCATCTCTCTTTCTCTCCCTCTCTTTCCCTCTCTCTCGATCTCTCCCACTTTCTCTCTCACTCCCTCTCTCTCTCCCTTTCCCCCTCTCTCACTCTTCCCCCTTTCCCTCCTCTCTCTCTTTCTTTCTCTCCCTGTGCCTCCCCCTCACTTTCCCCTTTCTCCCTTTCCTCTCCCCTCTTTCCTCTCTCTGTCTCGGCCTCTGAATCGGTCACTCTTCCCCTCTTCCCCTCTCCCTTTCCCTCTCTTCCCCACCCTCTCTCTCTCCCCCACCCTCTCTCTCTCTCCCTCTGTCACATTTGTTCCCCTGCCATTCATCTACAAGTTTATAATGCCCCCTCTCTCTCATTTTGCCGTGGATGGCTTTTACCTCTGAGACCGAAGATTGGCACCACCGCTTTAACATTTTCCTCTCAGAAGAGATTCAATTATGTTTTATTGTACAGTTAGGTGGTGCCCGTGGATGCTTGTCTCCCAAGTGGATTGTCTGTCACTCCTTATGCTGTGAAAAATGGGATGTTTTCGCCATTAATGTAGATATCCTGAAGATTAAAACTATGTCTGAATACATAAAGAGTGTGTGGTGTGGGTTTTTTTCGGGCATCTTCTCATTTCTCTCTGTTTCTTTTTGTCTCTCTGCTTCTCGGTCTCTCCTTTTCCCTGTCTCTGTCTGGCTTTTCGTCTACCCTATCTGTCTGTCTGTCTCTGCCTCTCACTGCCACTCTCTGCTTCTCTCTGCCTCTCTCTTCCTCTCTCTGCCTCTCTCTGCCTCTCTCTCTCTCTTTCTCTTTCTCTCTCTCTCCCTCTCTCTGCTTCTCTCTGCCTCTCTCTTCCTCTCTCTGCCTCTCTCTGCCTCTCTCTCTCTCTTTCTCTTTCTCTCTCTCTCCCTCTCTCTGCCTCTCTCTGCCTCTCTCTCTGCCTGTCTCTACCTGTCTCTACCTGTCTCTTGGTCTCCTGTTTTACTGTCTCTCTGCCGTTCTGTCTTTAAAGACTCTCTCTCTTTCTTTCTCTCTTTCCCTCTGATTCTCTCTTTCTTTCTCTCTGTCTCTCTATTTCAAGTGCCCAGACTAGCCGACCCAGAAGAAGTGCACAGACACCATTCCTCTCTCTCTCTCTCCTGTCAATTTGCAGTGATAAAAACAGACAGACGAATAGAAAAAAAAAACCCTTGCATTATGTAGATTTATAGAGGCCATTAAAGCTCTTGTCAAAACGGGGCTCTTTTCGTTTTGAGCTGAATTGATGACTGCTCTTAACATCTCCGGTTGAGATTTTGTTCTTGTCATTTTTTTTTTCATTTTTTTTTTCACAGGAGCAGCAGATGGCCAAAAGAGACCACCATGAGTCCGTCTCGCGGCTGGCCTCCAAGGTCAAGGACCTGGAGCGCAAGTGCGACGAGCAGAGCAGCAACTTCAGCCGGCTGTCCAACGAGCTACTGGCCTTGCGCAACGAGGCCGGTAGCCAGCTCTTCACCATGACGGCCGGGGTCGGGGTCGGGGCCGGGGCCGGGGTCGGGCCCGTGGGACCGGCCAACGCCAAGGGCAGGCCCGAGGCCTCCGTCCGGCCGGCGCCGCGCCCGGGCGCGGCCGGCCACGCCCGCGGCCACGCCCCGCGGCCGGCGGGCGGGGAGAAAGAGGAGGACTGGCGGCGGATCGCCGAGGAGGCGGCCGTGGCGCGGGCGAGCGCGCCCTCGCTTGAGGCGTCGGCCGCAGCCTCGCCCTCGCGCAGGACCGCCGAGCAGCAAGTCACGAGGAATAGCCTCCCCAAAGGTAAGCAGGGCCCCATCATCCACAAAGAGGTGAAGACACTTTGAGATGCTGCCTCGTGATGGCAAATATGCCGGTTTTTTTTAACCACTTCAAGCTGTGAGTGTTCAATGTCCTGTTCTCTGTGCGTTTACGGTCTGCCAAATCATTGCATGCTGTCATTGGTTTCTGTCGTGTTTACATGTCACCTCGTCCTTGCTGAACCCCGCCCCTCTCACCACATCTGTAGACTCCTCCCCCTCCTCCTCCTCCTCCTCTTCTACCGACCTCCTGTCCGGCTATGACATCATCAACTCGGACGAGGATGCTGATTGGTTGCTCCTGGACAAGGAAGCCCCGCCCCCTCCGGGCAAACTAGACCCGTCCTGTTGCCATGACGCAGGTAGTTTATTCTTTCCCACGAGAAGAAGTCTTTCGGATGGTCTTAGTTAAATTATGCAGCACTTGTAATGAATATTCAAAGCACATTTGCATATTAAGTAGCACCCACTATCCATGGCCTCACTTTGCAGCTTTTAATGCGCAACGTGCCAATTACCCTCAACACCCAGCATTCATATTCACAGACTAACCTCCATATTTGGAGAAAAGTGCCATGGTGGGACCTGATTGGCTGGCGCCATAGCAACAACCAGTTCTCCCTTTTCACAGGATGGAACCCAATTGGCTGGTGCCATAACAACAGGTAGTACCTGTTTTATAGGATGGACCTGATTGGCTGGTGCCAAGAGCAACAGGCGGTAGTCCTTTTTAAAGAATGGGACCTGATTGGCTGGTGGCATAGCAACAGGCAGTTCCCCTTTTTTTAGAATGGGACACGATTGGCTGGTGCCATAACAACAGGCAGTACCTTTTTTGATATGGTGCCATAGCAACAAGCAGTAGTCCTTTTTATAAAACGGTACCTGATTGGCTGATGGCATAGCAACAGACACTCTCCCTTTTTATATGATGGGACTTGATTGGCTTATGATATAGCAACAGACAGTTCCCCATTTTTCTTAATTTTGAGATGTTGAGCTTTCGGAACTGTGGTGTTGTTCACTAATCCGTTTGTCACATATCAAATGAATATACAGGCATTACAAATGAACTGGTTACCATGGTTCAATAGTTCACCTTTTTAACACTGGACATCATGTATAAACAAGCATCAGGGTTGTGCCCATCTTAACAAGTCCATGCACCAACAATGACAGTTGATCATCCACTTTCCCAAAGGAAATTGACGGATTAAATTCTTGCAAAGCAGGTTCCCCCCCCAAAAAAAGAAAGAAAGTTAGAAAGTGTCGATTGAAATCCTTGAGCAAAAGAGGAGTCACTCCAGAAATAGCAGTGAAGCCTGGGTCGTTGCCAGTGGAATGTGACCCTGGTTGACACGGCCTCATGACAGGAAGTTGTTTTTTCCACCGGTAGCTCTGCCATTCGGAACCCGGACGGAAACTTGTGGTGTCACCTTTACACTGTTGTTTTACCAAAGACAGTGGAGCTTCCTCCTTTTTTTTGGGGGGGGGTTGCATTTAAAGAAATTTTTACCGAGTGACTTCATGGAAGGTTTGCGGTGACACCATGTAACACTTCTCTTTTGAGAGGAGTTTGGCTCTGAAAAGTGCCGGTAACCCAACATTTCAGGTAGTGTGTTCTCTGGATAAATAGGTTTGCGGAGACACCATGTAAATTCTCTTTTGTGAGTAAGTGTGGTTCTGAAAAGAACCGGAGGAACTCGACGTTTCGAACAGTATACTCTGCTCGTCTTCAGGAGAATGCTGGATTCCAACTGGGAGTGGGGCTTATGTAGTGTGGAGAGGGATCCTGGTGAGGGGATTAGCTCAGTGAAGGGTGAAGGCGGGTAAGGCGGGAACAAGGGATGCTGCACAGGATCCTGGTTCTCCTGAAGACGAGCAGAGTATACTGTTCGAAACGTCGAGTTCCTCCGGTTCTTTTCAGAACCACACTTACTCACAAAAGAGAATTTACATGGTGTCTCCGCAAACCTATTTATCCTGATATTCTCACCATGCAAACCTTCAAATCTCATTAGTGTGTTCTCTGCCCGCCGTCAGGAGACTGCTGGAGTCCAACTATCAGCGGTGTTTAGTTGGAATCTAGCAGAGAGCCACACTCCTTCTCGGAAGAGAAGTGTTTAACACACTGTGTCACCGCAAACCTTCCACTCGGTATTTCCACCATGCAGACCTTCAAGTCTTATCAAAGTGACCCCAGTATAAACCCAAATTCAAATCTAAAAAAAAAATCATTCAGAGGGTCTTACGTTTGGATCTTTCGCAAAGGTTGTCTGCCTTTCCAAATGGTCATGCATGGAATTGACCCGTCTGGCTCTTCAAAATGTTCAGCTTTACTCTTTCTTTTTTTAATAATGTGAGACAAATTGAAAAAAGAAGAAGCTGCATCCACTTTGTGTGCGTGATCCCCGAGCTTCTGCCGGCAGGTTTTCCCGTCGGCACTTCCTTTCTTTGTTTGACTTTTGTGGGGTAGAATAATACCAGTGAAAAAACTGAGGTCATCCCTGTGTCATTTTATGACAGTTCAATGCCAATGGTCGTTAATTGCACATCACCCACAAATCCGTATTTGTTGTATATGATAACAAGAAGTCAAATCTCAACACTTACCCTAGTTCATTTCTCCTTCATCATCGGGTCCCTTCTTGTACACTGAAGAAACGAATCTGAAGTGATACTTGATTTAAATCTTCAAGGCAAAGTTTTTTTTATCCCAAGGCACCCTCGCTCTACTTTTTTTTTTCGGCAAGAAGTCAACCTCAGCACTTCCCCCCCCCCTAGTTTCCAGCTGTTTTCTCCTCCGAGTTTTGGCCCATGTCGTCGACCTTTCCAGTATCGCGTAACGTCCCATCGCATTTTCCAGTTGTCCTCGCAAAAAAAAACAATAAACAGGTCAACTGCCCACTCCTCTGGGCTTCCGGACTCTTTTCAGAGTCTCTCTGCAAACTCAAAAACTGAAAAGCTTCTTTTGCGAACCCCCTCTCCCCCCGCCCCCCTTCTCCCCAACCACCAAACCAAAAAAAGAAAAGGTGAGGGAAAAAAAAAACCAATTGACCGGAGAACAGGAGTGCTTTTACACCAAACATCTTGCCATCTTCCTTGGTCTGAATCGTCGGAGAGGGCTTCCTTGGAGAGGGATGATTTTTTTTTTAAGGAGGATTTCTTTTTTATCTTGGTCAGGCTTGGTTCGGGTCTCCAGTGTGCTCTGCTTGGAGAGCCATTTCAAGGGAAGGGCTTCGAGGGAGAGAGAGAGAGAGAGAGAGAGAGAGAGAGAGAGAGAGAGAGAGAGAGAGAGAAAGAGGGAGAGAGAGAGAGAGAGAGAGAGAGAGAAGAAGGAGTGAGAACACAAGCCAGAATGGACCCCAAATTGGCCGTGATTTTTCCCCGGTCGACTCTCTCCGTTGCAGAGACAAATAATCTCGGCGGGAGTGGCCACTCAACGGCGGCCTTCCCTGGAGCCATTTTTCTTGAAGGAGATGGCAATTTGTTTTTGGGTGGGGGGGGGGGGGGGGAAGGACGTCTCTGTTCTAGCCCATCTCCTGAGCGGTACTTTTAAAGCTATTTTCTTTCTGAACAGATGTACCGATTTCTTTGTGTTTACTTCAAATCAAAAAAATGTTGCCAACCACGCCCTGGATTGAACGTCCCAAATTGAAAAACCTGCCATTTTGATTTAAGCAAGTCCGTGCTTGGATCCTGAGTTCGGACTCTGTAATTTTTTTCCAGATTTGTATCATTGAAGTCAGTAATAATCAGTCTACAGCAAGTTTGTTACGAGATTTGAGATTTTGAGGTTTCATAGATATTATATGCTGTTTGTGCCGAGGTAAGGAGAATGTAATTCAATGAGGGTTTGCCCTACTGTGTGCTCAGTTCTTTGCCTGATTGCCTGCTGTAAAAAAAATAATAAATTCTGCATCTGTCTCTTTGCCATTTTCCTCCTTCTCCTCCTCCTCCTCCTCCTCCTCCTCCTCCTCCTCCTCCTCCCCCTCCTCCTCCCCCACCTCCTCCTCCTCCTCCTCCTCCCCCTCCTCCCCCTCCCCCCCTCCCGAAGAAAAATATCTCGGTCAATCATCAGCGTGCCAATTATTGTTGAAAGCCTGCATCTGGCCCGGTCTTTTGATTGAGACGAATGGCCACAGACGTCCCGTCTCTAGAGAGAGAAAACACAAAATGCCTGAAAGGAAACACTTTCCACTGGTACCCTGTGTCCCTGGTGTCATGTCCTGCCGGGCAGCCATTACAGCAGACACATGCCGGTACACATACCAAGTAGGGAGGTTTTTCAGTGGAGCTGGCTGAATCTGGAGCCATCAGTTTTCATTTTGGGAAGGGATTTGTTACAATTTCCCCCCATTTTAACACTTCCTGAGGAGTGTGGTATGGATCGATTTGTTTTTATATCCCCACCCCCCTTTGGAGTGAGTTTTCTTTTTCTTCATTTTCAAATACCTAGCTGCCAGTTTTGAGCTTTGTTGGAATTTGGCCGTATATTTCTTGTTGTAAGTTAGGTTCTAGGCCGTGTTATAAAATCAGGAAATGGTTAGCGGGCAGCCTTCTTGTTCTGTCTACACCTTTGAGTTTGCTTTCCCTTCTCTGATCCACCAGCCCCTAGTCCTCCTCCTTACTACTGCCTGTCGACCTTCGAGGGACACAGGCCACCAACCAGTGCCGGTTCCTCTTGCTTCCTTTAACCAAGTCCGAAGGTTACTTTTACCGAGCAGTCTAATGAAAGTAACTCAGTTACTTTGAGTGATTCAGGGAGGGTTGGCCTTACTCGATGTTAATGAGTGCTCAGTGCTTTGCCTGATGGCCTCGCACATTGTACTTGCAGTATGACCAGGATCTCTTGGGAGATACCGAAGGGATGCTGCTGCTACCAGACAAAATTGCTTCTCTGGCCCAAGACCGTAGCAGTTGGAGAAAGTTTGTAGTCGCCCGCTCCGCAGCCGAATGATGATAAGGAGGATGACAACTCATTGGGATCTGTTTATTCAGAAGCAATGATTCATCCTTTTTTTAGAAGCGTTAACTGCCACGGGCCCCAAGTTTCAAGCCCAGTGAGTCACGCAGTTGTGGTTAAATGCATGGAAAAGTGAAACCGAAAGGTGAAACCTTGTTCTCGAGGTAAAGCAAACAATGCGGTCACATCTTGGAAAGCGAAAGCGTGCAGACAATAATTTGCGAAAGTGAAACGTCATATCCCTTCCTCTCTGATGCAATTGAAGGGGGGAAAAAACCCAGCTATTTGTCTGTTTTTAATTCCATTTGTCCCTTTCCTTGTGTTGACCATTGGTGCACCAAAGAAACACTGTTGACGGCCTTTCTCCAAACTTTCTGTCATTCTCGGGGTCTCACTCAAACCAAGTCATGTCCATTCTGCGATGCCATTCCCCCCTGTCAGAATTTACAGCTATTAAACCAGCTATCAACCTCTGCCAAGCACATGAACCAGATCAACTTGCCATCTGTAAAGCTCCTTTTTTCTTTTTTTTAGTGTTTACTCCACAATTTGCTTATTTTGGAATCAGCAAGAATGAGCACCAATCCTTCTCGTCTGATTGCTTGCCATCTTTCCCCTTCAGGCCTTCTGTCCCCCAATGACCAGGGAAAGAATCAGCCGGCAAATTGATTGAAATGAGCAAAGATCATTTATTCATTTACCACGTCCAACGGCTGAAGGACGTCCAATAACAGAACTAAGATCATTAAGTATAAATGCAATATTTCTCATCTGTAAGTCATTTAAAACAAGCGTAAACAAAAGTAAATACGTGTCTTAGAAATTGGAAACAAAAATCAAATAAATAACATTATCACATTTGATAACAAATAAATATTTCTTAGCAAAATTGCACGCATTTGATTGTAAGTAGAACATTCAAAAGCAAAATTCAACACGATTTAAAAAAAAAAAATATATATATATTTATACTTATTTTTTTTTTAGTAATCTTAGGAAGAAGGAAGAAAATGTAACAGTTAAAGCTCACCAAATTTTGTAGAGTAGGTATTTATAATTTTTCATTCACGGCTTGAAGAACATACCGGTATAAGAGCATGGTAAACCTGTGGCAACTTGCGTCAAAAAGGGTGTTTGTACTGATTCGTATTGCTTTATTCTAAGCTGAAAAGAGTCTTTGTTTAGAATGTGGACAATAGTGGTGCCCGGATTTGGAGGGCTCCGTCGCATAGTCAAGCCAATGGAGCTCCGGATTCGGAGGTCCCGGTGCGAAGTGGTTAATGAAAAGAAGTATTGGGAGGTGCACCGAACACATCACATTTCCCATGGAGCCCATTGAAGGTGGAGGACATTCTTGAGATAAAGCCACCCTTTATCACCTCAATGCGACTCCATGGGACATGGAGGATGTGTTTGTGCACATACCGTGTCCGTAGTTACTGGAGTGTGTAAGCTAAATGGGTCGGCATCCGTAGAAGATGTCATAATAGTTAGTGTTTATACATGTACAAAAGCAAATATTTATTGAAATCTCGTCTGTGTTTTAGTGTCGGTAGTTCGTACAGGTCACAGAGTTCAAGGTTGTCGGGATAGGTATGGTTAGCATTACAGATACTATTAGTTAAGTTCCTATACATGAAGTTGAGAAAGCCATGATGAACTCTCTCAATGCTATGAGCCTGGTATGACATCTGTGTATGAACACCACTGTACAGTACTCTAGATGGGATCTAGTAAGTGAACAATATAGAGTACGAAAAACATATTATTTTTTTCAGAGAGCGGAAGTTACGCCAAATTAAGCCACACATATATGATTAGCTCTGATTTATTATTGAGTCAACGTGAGGAATAAAGGTCAATTAATAGTATCAATGGAAATTCCCAGATCGTTTTGGAGGGTAACTCTCTTAAGTACCGTACATCAGGAGTATAAGTTACAATGACTGATGCCTTTTTAAGTGACAGCGACAGAACACTACATTTACTTGCATTAAGAGACATTTTTCCAAGTTTGAGACTAAGCGATTATTCAAGTCCTCAATGGCGACCACCCGAGTCAGACTCCCTTGACGGTGTCAGTGCTCAGCGCAACCCTGTCGCTCGCTTTTGAGTCCTCCCCCGATTTCTCCTGGCGGGAGGGGACGGCGCGGGTGGCCGAGGTCATTGCCGGACAGTCGGGGGAAGAGGTGATGGTGGCTTCGGCCTGTGAAGGCAGACCTGTAGCAAGGGGAGCCTCAGGTGCTGCACCTAGGTGGATCTGTCCAGCTGGTGGCACCTTGTTAGGTTCCTCAGGTGCAGAACCCAGAGGAGACTGTGCAATAATGGGTACCTGGTAAGGCCCTTCAGGTGTACTGGGATACTGTCCAGCAGATGGCACCTTGTCATGTTCCTCAGGTGGAGAACCAGGAGTCTTTGCACCTAAGGGTACCTGGTAAGGCCCCTCAGATGCACCACTGGGAGACTGTCCAGTGGATGGCACCTTGTTAGGATCCTCAGGTGCAGAACCACAAGGAGACTGTGCAACGAATGTCACCTGGCCCTCAGGTGCATTTAGAGACTGATCAGTAGATAGCACCTTCTTCGGTTCCTCAGGTGCAGAACTACGAGGAGACTGTGCAAGGAAGGGCACCTGGTAAGGTCTCTCAGGTGCACTTGGAGACTGTCCAGCAGATGGCACCTTGTCATGTTCCTCTGGTGGAGAACCAGGAGTCTTTGCACCTAAGGGTACCTGGTAAGGCCCCTCAGGTGCACCACTGGGAGACTGTCCAGTGGATGGCACCTTGTTAGGATCCTCAGGTGCAGAACCACAAGGAGACTGTGCAACGAATGTCACCTGGCCCTCAGGTGCATTTAGAGACTGATCAGTGGATAGCACCTTCTTCGGTTCCTCAGGTGCAGAACCACGAGGAGACTGTGCAACGAAGGGCACCTGGTAAGGTCCCTCAGATGCACTTGGAGACTGTCCAGCAGATGGCTCCTTGTTAGGTTCCTCAGGTGCAGAACCATGAGAAGACTGTGCAACGGAGGGCACCTGGTAAGGCCCCTCAGGTTCACTGGGAGACTGTCCAGTGGTTGGCAGCTGGTAAGATCCCTCAGGTGCACTGATGCCCCCTCCGCACTGCAATCCCAGCAGCTCCTGGACCTCGTAAGGCTTCACCACCATCCGGACGTGGTCGTCGGAGATCTGCTCGTAGAGCAGCAGCTTCTTGCGGCTGAGGCGATGGCCGCGGCAGAGGGAGTCGTAGGTCTCCTCAGCCAAGGCCCTCAGCTCCGCCGCTTCCACGGTGCGGCGCGGGGACAGCTCGCCGCGGTCCAGGACGTCGTAAGCGGGCTCGGAGGCTCGGATGGTGATCTCGATTGTCTGGAGTCCCTGCTGAGATGTAGATTTTGGCTTAGCAATGCCAGCACTGGTGCCTGCCTGCCTGCGAGTACCTGCCAGGCTTTGGTACTGGTTCAAGACCTGGCCGTCTCGCTGCGCAGTTTTCATTTCATCAGCTTCCCCTGCCTCTGAGCCATCCTTCACTTCGACAGAGGGTCGCTGGCCGGAGCTCCTAGCAATGGGATCTCCTGGGTCCAGGCTGCTCATGCCCTGTGTCTCAACCTTGACCTCCACCATCTCTAAAGTGTCTCCCTCTTCGTCGCTGTTGTCTGGGGTGCTGGCTCCGGGCTGGAGCACGAAATAGTGCGGAGGTTCCCCTGGCAGGCTTTCTTTGCCTGGAGATAGGATTGTGGGAAACATGGGGATTAGAGATTTTCCTTGCCCCAGCCCCAGCCTTAACCCCAGCCCAAGCCCCAGCCCCAGCCCCAGCCCCAGCCCCAGCCCCAGCCCCAGCCCCAGCCTCAGCCCCAACCCCAGCCCCAGCCTCAGCCCCCAGTCCCCAGTCTCCAGCCCCAGCCCCAGTCCCAGCCCCAGTCCCAGCCTCAGCCCTCATCCCAGCCCTCATCCCAGCCCTAATCCCAGCCCTCATCCCAGCCCTAGCCCCAGTCCCTGCCTCAGCCTCAGCCTCAGCCTCAGCCTCAGCCTCAGCCTCAGCCTCAGCCTCAGCCTCAGCCTCAGCCTCAGCCTCAGCCTCAGCCTCAGCCCCAGCCCCAGCCCAAGCCCAAGCCCAAGCCCAAGCCCAAGCCCCAGCCCCAGTCCCAGCTCCAGCCCCAGCCCCAGCCCCAGCCCCATCCCCAGCCCCAGCCCTATCCCCAGCCCCATCCCCAGCCCCATCCCCAGCCCCATCCCCAGCCCCAGCCCCAGCCCCAGTCCCAGCCCCAGCCCCAGCCCCAGCCCCAGCCCCAGCCCCAGCCCCAGCCCCAGCCCCAGCCCCAGCCCCAGCCCCAGCCCCAGCCCATCCCCAGCCCCATCCCCATCCCCAGCCCCAGCCCCAGCCCCAGCCCCAGCCCCCAGCCCCAGCCCCAGCCCCAGCCCCATCCCCAGCCCCAGCCCCAGCCCCAGCCCCCAGTCCCAGCCCCAGCCCCAGCCCCATCCCCAGCCCCAACTCCAGCCCCATCCCCATCCCCAACTCCAGCTCAATCCCCTCCCCATCCCCACCGGTTACCACTTGTAAGCTTACCACGCATGTCCGCCGCACCCACTGCCTGTCCTTCACCCAAGCCTGCATCTGTGGATCCGCCGGGGGTGGTGCTGGGTGGCTTTGCCCCGCTATCCCCCGGCACCGACGGCTGTCGGAGCGGCAGCTGTGGTGGGATCAGGGATAACGGTATCTCGTGGTAGAGGCGCTCGACGGGTCCCTCTCCGCCCGGCCGCCCGGTGCCGTCGCCGGTCTGCCCAGGCCCCGGGAGGGCGTCTGGCGGCGCCGCCCCCTTCTCTCCCTGTCCCCGCCGCCTCCAGGCGACCGAGGCCAAGAGGGCAAGCAGCAGGAGGAGGAGGAGGAGGCCCAGGACGGGGACGCTCACCTTGACCACCAGGGTGTACACGGGCGTCGGCGGCGGGGTGCCGGTATCGGCGGCCTGGCTGGGCAGGGGGGCGGCGCTGGCACCACTGCTGGGCGGGATCGCCGGGGGCGGGACAACCAGGGAGCATCTCTTGTTCGATGACGGGATGGTGCAGTTGTAGACCACCCGGCCCCAGGCCGGGTCCAGCGGTGCCAGATGGGTCACGTACCGAGTGAGCGAGTGCTGTTGCCTGGGACCGTCCAGCTTGACTTCCTCCTCCCAGAGAATGGCCTCGGGCGGTACCCCGACGCTAACCCGGGTGTTCTGGCTCCAGTAGGTGCAGGAGAGATTCAGGGACGCACCCGCCGCCAGCGTGGACTCAGGCGGATCCCGGGAGCACTCAGGCTCCCCAAGAACTCTCAGCCTCACCTCGTCTCGGACGGAGACAAGCCGGTTGTCCTCGCACAGGAAGCTGGCGTTAAAGGTGTACAGACCGCTGTCCTCTCTTACGAGTTTCTCTCTGACAAGCTTGATCTCCACTTGCGTGGAATCGTGGGAATTGGTGATCTCGGCATTGCCAGTTTTATTCAGATCCACTGCCCAGTTTTTCGCACTGTTAACTTCATTGAAGAGCATCTTGCCATCCTTGAACCACCGAAAGTGGATTGAATCCGGCATGTGCCCGCTCACATTCGTCATGGTGTAGTCCAGCTGGAAGGGGTTGCCCTCGAACAAGTTGACTGCCGTCTGATTCTCCGCTCTCTTCAGTGAGACGCAGCTGTCCTCTCCGTGCGAGCCTCGCACCAGGAAGATGGCGAGGAGCTGAAGCAGCATATGATGGCGGTCCATTGCAACCCCAGATCTCGCCTCCCTCCCACCAACGAAGCAGGCCTCTTACCAGGGGAAACAAAAATAATTTAAAAAAACACGTAGCTCCCCCCCAAAACAAACGAAGAACGAATGAGCCTACTGACCCCCGACGCGACTGCACTGCCTTTTCAGAGTTTGGTCCAAAATCACTTGCTAGAGCTAACAGAGACTGCGTCTCTCTCGGATCTGCTTGGCGGGAAAACTGAAGAGGGAAAGAAAACAAAAGACGAGAAACAATCCAGTCTTTAGACTCGGAAAGAGTAGAGTCAGCCTTGTCTCCGGGGAGCTTGAGTGGATGTCCTTTTTTTTGGTTTTCCGAAGGGAAGGAATGCCCTGTGATGGGGATTGCATTTGCACTGTTTTACTTTCCCCTCTGCTAGTGCGAGTGAGTGTATGATCAGGCATTAAGCCGCCTTTTATACATCTGACAGGAAGTTTGCTCTGGTTCTGTCGCCCCCCCCCCACAAACACACACACATTTTAACAGTATCCTCTTTCCTGCTTTAAAAAAAAAAATCCCCTGAAAGAAATTCAATTGGAAATAGACTAATCACTATGTTCAACGCAAGGCCGCCCACTAGAAAATCTATTTAATTTTTGTGAGGGATGTTTACTGTAGGACGTATGAAAGTGATGTCATTTGTGTTGCTCCAACTCTTGGCGAAAGGCCGATTGAACAGGAGCTGTATTGTGTTTTATGTCAGTTGGTACTAATTATGCACAGTGCAGACACGCCATTGTATTGTTTTCGGTTTGTCCCTGTCCGGTCAAAGTTTTCTTTGCCAATTTTTCAATTTGAAAAATTGGCAAAGAAAACTTTGACTGGACCGGGACATGAACCTGAGACCTCTGGACTAACGTAACGGTACCAGTGCCCTACGATCTGAGCTATCCAGCCCTTAGATGGTGCCCCCCCCCCAAATAGTCAACTAGACTTTGCCGGGGTGGGGGCGCCTGTCAGAAGCAATTCAACCATTGTTCAAAAGTTCCAGTTTTTCTTTGTTTATTTGACTTCTATAAATGACTTCTTAGTATTTTGTGTATATGAATGACTTCTTAGTATATGGTGCATATAAATGCTTTTGTATGTAGTGTTTATAAATGACTTGCTTTATCAGGGCTTGTACCAAAGAATTAGTCAATAAGACTTTCAGCTATGCATTGTGGATGTATACTGATCATAAATGTTCGCGGTGACACCATGTAAAGTGTGGTTCTGAAAAGAACCGGACTGTATCACTCGACATTTTCGATCAGTGTGCTCTGTTTGTCTTCAGGGGGGAAAAAGACCAAGAGTCTGCAAGGAGATCTCTTTCTCCTGATCGGAATGTCGAGTGAAATCCTCCAAGAACCACACTCGGTTGCAAATGAGCGTACCCTTCACATGGTGTCACCGAAAACCATAATTTAAAAGGGAAGTTTATTGGCAGATATAAGTACGTCGGTACATTAATGCTTCTGTCATGCTTGTTCTGCCTTTGAGAAAGATCTTACTAGTATAGTAACTTCTAGTTTTGCATACTGTTGACCCATTTCAGTTAGTATTAAGGCAGTTGACAGAATATTTATACAGCTTTGAGAACTTCAGTGCACTCGTGCATGGTTTCACTACAAATAAGTGGAATGTCAGTCGCAATGAAATGGCAATTTCTGGCCATTCAAGAGATTAAAACAAAAAACATGTCCCTACTTCCTTGTTGTGCATTGCCTTAACAGTTACTGCCAAACAGTGCGCCAAGAAAATATAAACACATCCTGTGTTTATTCAGCAATTGTTTCCTTTTGTTGGGTGAATGAACATCCATGTACCGGTACATCTCTTTGGCAAAGGCAAAATGGCAAAGAAAACTTTGACTGGAGTGGGACTTGAACCCGAGACCTCTGGTTTTGCGCACCAGCGCTCTTACCATCTGAGTTATCCAGCCCTTAGATGATGGCCTCCCAAACTAGTCATAGTGGTAAACCCGGATGTCAAAGTGGTAAACCTGGATGTCACAGTGGTAAACCTGGATGTCATAGTGGTAAAGCTGGATGTCACAGTGGTAAAGCTGGATGTCACAGTGGTAAAGCTGGATGTCACAGTGGTAAACCTGGATGTCACAGTGGTAAACCTGGATGTCACAGTGGTAAACCTGGATGTCACAGTGGTAAACCTGGATGTCACAGTGGTCAACCTGGATGTCACAGTGGTCAACCTGGATGTCACAGTGGTAAACCTGGAGTCACAGTGGTAAACCTGGATACAGCAGCTCCAGGATCACACAAAGTGGATCCAGCTTTTTTAATTTTTCAATTTAAGTCAAACAAGTAAATGAAAAACTGGCTTTATTTTATATATTTATATAACTGTACCGTGATCTTTAACTTGAGACCTCTGGTTTTGCGTACCAGCACTCTTACCATCTGAGCTATCCAACCCTTACGGATGGCATCCTTCCCAAAAAGTCAACTAGTCTTTGCCTTTATCTTTATGTACATCTTTTTAAAAGTCAATAACATTTTTAGCTAGGATCTTTCTTTTTTGTTCTCCGAAACCCTGCTTAGGCTCCATGCCGGCTTTGTCTCTGTTATCAAAAAGCTACAAGTACTGAATGGGGGTTCTTTGTTGAAGTTAAAGCTCTGGACTCCTTTTTTAAATTTTTTTTTTATATTCTATTCAATACAGAAGTGTCAAAATTTAGTGGGCCTGACGTTTCGATCCTAGCAGGACCTTTCTCAAAGGTCCTGCTAGGATCGAAACGTCAGGCCCACTAAATTTTGAGATTTGCATTTTGGTAATTTTAGTCAGTAAGCAGTTTGCAACATTTTTGTATATCACTTTAAGTCAATTCAGAAGTGGGTAGTGAATTCTGAGTATTTATCGGGGCAGACTGTCATGGGGATTTTTCACGGCCTGTTTGGCCGTAACAGCTTGGCGCGGTCCAGTTGTCACTGTCACACGGCGAATCGGTGGCATGCTCCAGTGGCTTGTACGCTTGGCCAAGTCTCCGGGTGCGCTCTAGTCAGCGTCCTAGCACATTTCTGCGATCACCTCCACTACCCTTTTATAGTTGGAATCCGATAATCTCCCGGCACCAACATTGTTGTTGCTGTTAGCATATTTTAGTTGTTGCTTGTCTGTATTGTTGCTGTTGTCATTGGTGCTGTTGCCGCTGCCGCTGTCAGTGTCACTGTCATAGTCACCGCTTGTGGTCACTCTCGCTATTGTCATGGTCACTGTCACTGTTGTCACTGCCATTTTGGTCATGGTCACTGTCACTGTTTTCATTGTCACTGTCACTGCCATTTTGGCATGGTCACTGTCACTGATGTCATGGTCACTGTCAGTGCTGTCAGTGCCAAATTTAATGTCACATTTCTATGCCATTGTTATTGCTTTCGTCACTCACTATTGTCCTTGTCACTGTCATCGTCACTCACTGTTGTCATTGCCATTGTTATTGTCACTGACTGTTGTCATTGTCACTCTTACTGTTTCACTGATGTCACCATCATAACTCTACATGATTGGCATAATGTTATCAACTGGAGTTTCTTTTGCCCTGGATTTATCGTGTTGTTTTGTTTTTTTGTTTTTTTGTTTTACTTTTGTCGCAGGCGGTTTACTGCAGAGCAGGGTCGGGACGGAGGGGGCAGGTGACAAGAGGCCTGGCCAGTCCACAACCACTTCCATTACCACCAGCACCACCACCACTTCCACTGCTGCAGGGGCCAGGAAAGCAGACCCCTCTAGAGGGATGGAGAATGGACAGGTACAGAGAGAGATGGGAGAGGGAGGGAGAGATAGAGAGAGAGAGAGAGAGAGAGAGAGATAGAGAGAGAGATATGAGAGGGAGAGATCGAGATAAAGAGATGGATAGAGAGAGAGAGAGAGATAGAGAGAGAGATAGGAGAGGGAGAGATAGAGATAAAGAGATGGGTAGAGAGAGAGAGAGAGAGAGAGAGAGAGAGAGAGGGAGAGATAGAGAGAGGGATAGAGAGAGAGGGAGAGATAGAGAGAGGGAGAGATAGAGATGGAGAGATAGAGATACTGTAGAGATAGAGAGATAGAGGGAGAGGGGAGAGGGAGAGAGAGAGAGAGAGAGACAGATGAGGGAGGGGAGAGGGAGAGAGTAAGAGAAGAGAGATGGAGGGAGAGAGAGGGAGAGATAGAGAGAGGGAGAGATAGAGAAATATATAGATAGAGAGATAGAGAGAGAGGGAGAGGGAGAGACATGGAGAGACAGATGAGGGAGGGGAGAGGGAGTGAAAAAGAGGAGAGAGAGATGAAGGGAGAGAGAGGGGGAGATAGAGAGAGGGAGAGTGAGAGAGAGATAGAGAGATAGAGAAATAGATAGAGAGATCGAGAGATAGAGATAGAGAGAGAGAGGGAGAGGGAGAGAAATGGAGAGACAGATGAGGGAGGGGAGATGGAGAGGGAGAGAGAGAGATGGAGGGAGAGAGGGGAGAGAGAGAGGGGAGAGGGGGAGGGGGAGGGGGAGGTAGAGAGAGGGAGAGATAGGGGACCATTGAAGAAACAGTTATAAACCCGAACCAGAACAGAACCATGTTATTAACCGGAACCAGAACCAAGTTGATAACCACAGCTAAAACTAGAAATTAATCATAACCAGAACCAAAACTGATTTCAGAAATGTTACCAGAAACAGACAACTAGAACCAAATGCAGGCGAGTTATTGAGAACGGAAGGCGGTCAATTTGGTCAATGGAAGGCTTGCATCGGTCGTTTGTCTGTCCCTCCAGCTGGACACCAGCGATGCCGAGGATCTGATGGAGGACCTGAGTGACCGCATCGACTCGGCCATCTTGAACCAGTGGCTGCAGCCTTCCTCCCTGACCACCATGGGTCCGCTCATCAAGCTGGCCGTCTTCATCGCCAGGTAGGCATCGCCGTGGCAGGCGGAGGGGCCAATAACCTTTGAGAACGAAGATGCGAAGGCTCCAATGAATGGTGGAAATGTTTAGCGGAAGGTCTGCGGTGACACCATGTGACACTTTGTCTTTCAGGAAGGGAGTGTGTGGCTCAGAAAAGAGCCGGTAACTCATCGTTTCGGGTAGTGTGCACTCTGCCCGTCTCCTGACGACGGGCAGAGTACACAAGCATCACGTTATACATGTATCTATGATAGCTCATGTGGTTTGAGCACTGGTACTTTAAACCAGAGGTCTTGGGTTCAAGTCCCGATCCAGTCCGATCTTATTTTCTATTTTAGTAGAACATTCTTCTGTCAAACCCCCCCCCCCCCAAAAAAAAAAAAAAAAAATGAAATAAAAATAATAAATTAACAAGCTAAAAAAAGGACATTTAAATTTACTGGGACTTTTGTAAGAATTTAATTTATTTGTTGTATTGATTCTTTGGCCAACACCAGGTATAACTACGACCCGTACCGGGACTCGCCAAACGACAACCCAGAGGCAGAGTTACCCTTCAAAGCCGGTGATTACATCTATGTGTACGGTGAACCAGATGAGGTAAGCCCAGGGTAGCATGAGCCCACATGCATGCACCACAGCCCTTAAAACAAATCTGTGACTTCTGCGGTGGATTTCACCAAGCTTTAAAGCCCCTACACAACATTGGTAAGATTGAAAAATGGAAATGTTCACAGATTTACATGAAACTTATACAGTTTGAGGATGGTTATAGTAGAAACCTCTCACTGAAATATTTCTGCCTAAAATGTTGTATTTTGGGAGATAAGAGTAGAAGAAATAGTTTACGTCTCACCGAGATCTAAACTATTTTTTTGGAACAGTACGGCGTTAAATGCTGCATTTTCGCGAAACAAATGAAGCGGTTTTAACGATTTTCTTGAGACTCGGTTGGCGGATTGAGCTGTGATTTTCACAGGTGTGCTATTTCATGCATATGTTGGATCAGACGACGTATGGATGCTATTCTTTGACTTCGGCCAATGTTGTGTAGGGGCTTTAAGATGCGTCGTACGATGGATAACCCGTCGTTAGTTGTGATAGGCCGTGTGGTTTCTGTGCATCGCTCATCGTCTTGCTATTGATCGCAAGTTACGATGAGTCTACTGAAATCGAAGGCAGGAATTCTTCTGGCAAAGCATGAACTCCACACGCATGCACTACAGCCCTTTAGACAGGTTAGACCCATTGTCTTTCAAATTTGTGACTTCTGCAGCAGATTTCATCTAGCCTTACGATGCGTTATACAGGTGTATCTCAACTTACGATAGATAACCCATCATAATAGGCCGTATGGTTTCTGCGCATTGCTCATCATCTTGCAATGGGTCGTAAGTTGTGATGGGTTTGCTGAAAAGCAAAGGCTGGAACATCAAGCAATCACGTCCACAGTATGCCGCACGCATTCATTGAGCTAAGTTATTGGTCACAAATAGTTTGCAGCCATTCGTCTAAGTCCTAGTCAGATAAGACCTGAAGGTTTGCTTGGTGGAAATACTAATTGGAAGGTTTGCGGGGACACCATGTAGCTAGCATTTCTCTTTGGAGAAGGAGTGTGGCTCTGAAAAGAGCCGGTAAAGAGCCGGCTCTTTTCAGAGCCAAACTCTTTCTCCGAAGAGAAGTGCTACATGGTGTTCTCGCAAACCTTCCAATTGTATCCTTGTCCTGTTCATCCTGAATGGACCAATTTCCTGTTTGATTTTTTTCCCCTTTTTGTTTTTTCCTACCTTTCTCTGAAAATATGAAACTGCTCCAAAACAGACAAAATAGTTTCTTCCTGTTTTTGCAGACTAAAAGAAAAAAAAACAAAATATTAATCTTCCTGTCATCGTCAATATCCTTCTCAGAAATACTTCCTCCATCTTGATAATCAGTTCCAAATCCTATTCATTCTAATGTTTAGGGGTGGGGAAATGAAAATGTTTGAAATGATAAGCAATCAAATTTTCCAGAATTCACCCCTTTCACTCTTTTCCATTCCAATGCTGCCCTCCATTGCTGTGGCCTCCACTTCCCAACTTTTCATTCAGTTCTGGGTTTTTTTTAAGTGCAGTTGAAGACATTGCCATAATTTTGGATGGGTAATTCCATAAATCAGTTGCCCAACTTGCTTCTGACAGGCACCCCTACCCCGGCAAAGACTAGTTGTCTATATTAGTGAAGGCCACCATCTAAGGACTGGATAGCTCAGATGGTAGGGCACTGGTACGTTAATCCAGAAGTCTCGGGTTGAAATCCAGTCAAAGTTTTCTTTGCCAATTTTTTTTTCATTTTGTAGAATAACGTCATTAGAAGCTCGTGGTGAGATTTAGTGTCTTTAGTTCCTTTATTGTTTTATCTGTTCTGGAATGGGGTAGTATGCAGACCGAATGCCATGAAAGTGAGATCAGGGTGTTTTAATTGAGGAACCTGTGAACTAATCGTTGTCTGAGAGGTCGATTTAGTAGGGCGCCCTCATCCCCTCGTTTCGGGCATGACCATTGGTTTCATTCATTTGTTGTTTTTCTGTCGCATGTTGTCTCTCTCTCTCTCTCTCTCTCTCTCTCTCTCTCCTTCCCACCTAAGGACTCAGAGTGGGTGAGTTGAAGACAGCATTACAGCCCCAGTTTGCTTTAAAAAAAATTGGTCTCTCGATGTCTCAGTTGTCTTTTATCTTCTTACGTCTTTCTCCTTTTTGTTCCACCAATTTTTCTATCTTATGGCCTCACCGTAAAAATCCGACCAGGCCTGTTTGTGTCCTGTGTGTATGCATGTGTGTAGGATGTCAGAGATCAGAACCCGAGTTTGTGTGTGCAGCAGTGGGCATGACAGAGTTCTGAGTAACCTTTTTCAGTTTGCGACTCTCCGTGAACAGTGCCACAACTGCTCTATGAGGTTGCCACCACAAAATGGAAAGATATCTCAGTTGCTGTCTCTCCTTCTCTCTCTCTCTCTCTCTCTCTCTCTCTCTCTCTCTCTCTCTCTCTCTCTGTCTCTCCTCCCTACAATGTACCTCTCTCTCTCTCTCCTTCTCTCTCTCTCACTCCTATCTTCCCTTTCTTTTTGCCAATTTTTCTGTGATGGAGACAACACTCAGTATCTCAGCTAGGACTTTGGTTCTTCTGTTTAACTACATTCATTCGTTATTTTCTTGATTGCGAGAGTGATTTCAACATTTCATGCACACTCTGAACTCTTTCACAATCTCCTCCTTCATATTTTCGTCTCTTTTCCTAGTGCACACTTGTTGCCCCGGCAACTGATGTGGTTGCTGTGGCAGCCATTTTCTTGTACAATTTTGATTTTTGGGGGTTTTTTCTTCGTTTGATTCCAACTTTTATCCACTTCATCAGAATTGTCACAAAGAGACGGATTCACTTCTACAAATGAGTATCAAATTTGTCTCTCTGCCCAAACTCTGGACATTTATGCACTGATCTGACATGCTTATTTTCCACACAGCATTTTAATTTTTAAAGAGAACCTGCACTCTTTATTATAGAGAAAATAACTTCAAATGGTAACTTCAAAGCAGAAGGGTAGTTTGACATTTGTGACCCAGCACAGCGACATGAAGAATATCCCACCAAAACACTTTTCGAATAAACAACGCCTGAAGTCAAAGTATCATCTCAATTCGATTAAAAATCTTTTTTTTTTTTTTTTGTATTTTCAGAAAGTTAATGTATTAGAGGAAATTATGTCCTAAGGATTTTTCCGAAATCTGTCTCTAAATGTTGAAAAACGAGGATTTCGGGGGAGTGTTTGTATACTGTTTTCATGAAAATGTAAAGTTCGTGCTCTTTTTAATGGCCGCTTTCGAGGAGTTCGAATGGCGCTGCTATATTGTGTCTGGTACCAAATGAACGAACGAAGTCCCCTTGTACTATTTACAACAAAGTTCACACGAAAATAATTTTGATATCATTTGAAAGCTAATGGTATACTTTTTCACATCATTAGAAAATCTCAAAATCTCAAAAGTGGGGGTTATTCCTCATTATGCTGTGCCTGGTCACATTTGCTTTTTGCATTTCAAATGCAACTTACAAGGCATTAGTTTCGAAGAAGTGTTGTGATATTTGATCTCCTGGAAAGGGAACCCCTGACCACTCGAATGCTGTTCCGGTGGTCTACCAGCAGTGATGAATTGCATAATATTTGTATTGACTTATGAGTCATTTTATTGGGCCAATGCAAAGCAAAGATCTCGTAAAAAGCCTAATAACCATCTGTAAAATCTCTTGCTTGACAAAGTTATCTGAGAAACATGATCTTTTTTAAAGGGAATAAGAAGGGTGCATCCTTTCTCAACAGAGAAGATCGTTTTCATTAAAAAGGTGAAGTAACTGTATTAATTATCTGTTCTCTTTTTTTATGTCTATTATTCCTCCCTCAACAGGATGGGTTCTACGTTGCTGAGCTGATGAACGGGCAGAGGGGCCTGGTCCCCTGTAACTTCATTGAAAGAGTGGCAGGTAGGTGCACGGTTACCAGTGAATTGTGTATAAGGTGGTGTCTGAATCCATTGGCTATAGCTGATCATACAGCACACAAGTCAATGAGAATTGGCTATGGCTACAAGTGTACCCACCTAGCCACTGCCCTAGGCTCGCGTGTGATTTGAAGCCGTAGCCAATGAACTTGGAGCAGGGCTGACACTTGAACAAATACTGATACAGTAGGCAACAATTTTCTTTGATGTTTGAGCAAAAGGAAGTGTTTGGACAGAAATAAATAATCTGACATATTTCAAGAGTTTGGAAATCTAAGAAAGAAAAGACTTTAGAATATTTTATCACAAATATGCCTTTTTATCAGTTTATAGGAGGGAGAAGGGAAGTCACTTTTGGGAAAGATGGGAGGAAAATGTTGCTGTGAAATCTTTTATTATGATGGCGGTCTTGTACCTGGAAGCATTTACATGTCAGGCATACGCATTGCTGCATTGGCCCCTTGTTACCAGACTGAAGTCCACTGTGTTCATACACGTGTACATGTACATGTACTGTACAACAGTTTTAGCCTTTGGGAGATTTTTGCACATGGCTGAAACAGCCAAAAGGACAAAAGCGCCCTCTATGGCTAGTGCACCAAGCCAATACATGGTATCATGTATTCTAAATTGCTGATTGCTATCTTGATACTGTACAATTTGATTTGCTTTGTTTTTACACTAAAGACACTTTTGCTAATGAAGCATGTCACAAAAAAAAGCAATTCTTCTATCAGTTCATCCAACTGTCTCCGTATATTTTTTGAATCCCTGCAACACTGAGCAGTTTTTATTTTCTGCTTTACCCCAAAAACGTAGAGGAATTAAATGTTTATTATTTTTGGTCTTTCTTTTCTAAGTTTGTTGCTGACCGAATTTTCTGTGGTTTTCCTTTACCCTTTCTCCTCCCTGTTGTGGTTGTTTGTTTGTCTTTATGTTTGTCTGTTTGTCCCTGTAATGTTTGTCTTGCATCTTTTCCTTTTTTATTTGTTTGTGCCACTCAATTGCGTCGTTTAAAAACCCCCCAAAAATCCAGACACCAGAGATTTGAATGACCTCCAAGGTAAAAAATAAAACAAAAAACCTCAGTTTCAATTTCTTATTTTCTCTCCGTGAGAGATAGGAGTTCTACACTGAATGCGTTTGTCTCAATTCCTGCATGCTGCACTCAATCATGCATGTCGCATCGGTAAAGTGAAACATTCTGGGACCTGAACGAAACTATTGAAAAGAAGAACATGAAACAATACAAACAGTGCCAGAAAATGTAACCCGGACCAGGAAAAGGTGATATAAGTCGCGCTATGCATTTGCATGCAATGGCCCACTCAATGTTGAGAGGTTAGAATTTTCCGTAAATTATTATTTATTTTTTTCTTCTTCTTATATAATAATCAATAAAACGTGTAAAGTAACTCTTTCAACAAGCACACTTCTGTTCCTCACAGCAGAGTCAGATTTTTCAAAGCCTGTTTTCTCGCCTTTTGTAATTTTAACTTCATGGACGTAATTATTATGCAGATATGTCATAACGACAGAAAAGAAGGGGGTATAGAGCTCTGCTATATACCAAAAGAAAGCTTACAATGTGGGCTTTCCAGTCATGTATATACTGTTACTTGAACCCCCCCCCAAAAAATAATAATAATAATAATAATAAATATATATAATAATAATAATAAAATAAAATAAAAAATAATAATAATAATATGTTTGCAACTTAAGGTGATATACAAAAATGTTGCAAACTGCTTACTGACTAAAATTACCAAAATGTAAATCTTAAAATTTAGTGGGCCTGACGTTTCGATCCTAGCAGGACCTTTTTCAAAGGCAGATGTTTGCAACTTATATCAAATTTTCCTGGAACAGGTGACAAATAAGCAATGTGAACACAAGTTAAACAAACAAAGGAAAAACTGACTGGGAACTTCAGTTATTACTTATAGCTACTTATCCTTTGTTTTGCATGTGCCTTCCAAAGTTGTTAGGCATACATATATGTAGCTGCAGATGTGTGTTAATTGTCACTTTCTCATCCCTTCTGTATCCCGTAAAATAAGGACCACAAGTAATCTTTTTTGAAATTGCTCAAGAAGTGGCAAGGAAAATTTTTGACTGGGGAAGGGACTTGAACCCACGATCTCTGGTTTTACGTACCAGCACTCTTATCATCTGAGCTATCCAGCCCTTAGATGACAGCCTTCCCAAATAATCAACTAGTCTTTGCTGGGTTGCGGGAACCAGTCAGAAGCAATTTAGTGGGTTTTTTTTAGGGCTGGATAGCTCAAATAGTAAGAGTACTGAAACATATACATGTAAGGCATACCGGTATATACATAATAACAGAGTTGATGTGTTTTTTTTCAATTTAGAACTCCTTCCTTTTTATTCCAATGAATTTTTAGCAGGTTGTGGTGAATTGTGATAGACTGTGGGATTCTGCTGGGTTTGGTGGGATTACTAAGGATTCCAATGGGTTTCAGTGGATTCTTATGGGTCTGAATGGATTTCATTGGAATTCTCTTTGTTTCTTATAGTTATACTGGTAGTTAGACTCTTGAATTCTGTAAGATTTTGACATATTCCAAAATCTTGAACCGGATTAGGGTGGATTTTGTTGGATTGTGTTGGATTGTGTTAGATCCTATTGGACTCTTGATTTTCGTGGGACTCTGGTGGACTCAATTCTGTCAGATTCTCTCTGACTCTGTGGGTGTCCGATGGTCTTTGTCAGATTCTTCTGAACTCAAGATTCTGGTGGAAGTAGTGCACGTGCAGTCCATCCGGGCCGCTCTGGGTTTCCGTGTGAAGTTAAAAAATTTCCCGTCCCTCTCACCCCGCTTTGTGCCCATCACATCACCACAAAGTTGTCTCAGTGCGTCGCTTGTGCATAGCTGGTGTGAGCACTTGTTGCATGATATGCCTCACGGCCACAGTCCTTTAGTGCATGCCATACACCCGACACTCTCCGGCACCAATTTCTATCATGATGATATAATTCACAGCACCACCTCTCTTTTCAATGAACTAATTTCCATGTAGTTGAAGGAAAACAAGTGAAAAAGACCGGTAACCTGTGACCAAATTGAAAAATGTCAAAGAAAATTTGGACTGGGATTTGAATTTGAGACCTCTGGTTTTGCGTACCAGCGTTTTTACCTTCTGAGTTATCAAGCCCTTAGATGGTGGCCTTCCCAAAACTGCCAACTAGTCTTTGCCGGGGTGGGGGGCGCCAGTCAGAATCAATTCAACCTTTAGCTGCCGTATATCTCCAGAGATCACACCCACTTTCATTCAGAGGCAAACAACCAATTGTTGTAAACCTGGCTACAGCAGCTCGGGATCTTACAAAGTGGATGCAGTTTAATAGTTAAAGTTAAAAATGGAAATGTTGCCAATTTGAGAACATAAATATTTAGAAAGTGAGGGTCTGGGATTGGGAGATACAGAAAAAGACAGAGACATACATGTAGACAGAAAGAGATGGAGGTGGAGACAAATTGAGAGACAGAGTCAGGAGCACAGAGGGAGATACAGAATAAGACAGAGAGACATAATGAGACATAGAGATAGAAACAGAAAGAGGGAGACACAGAAACAGAAAGAGAGACATAGAGACAGAGAAAGACACAGACAGAGACAGACATAGAGACAGAGACAGACATAGAGACAGAGACAGAAAGAGACACAATGAAAGACACAGAAAGAGATGGAGGTGGAGACAAAGGTAGAGACAGAGTCAGAAACACAGGGGGAGACAGAGACAGAAAGAGACATAGAGACAGAGGGAGAGACAAACAGAAAGAGACAGAGACGGGAAGCGACAGAATGAGAGAGACATAGAGACAGAGATAGACAAAGACAGAGAGAGATAGGAGTGGCAGAGACAGAGAGAGACCGACACACAGAGAAATAGAGATAGACAGAAAGAGAGGCAGAGAGACAGACATACAGACAGACAGACAGACAGAATCTGCTGAAACTGAAATTGTTCCTGCCCTTGAATCATACTCAGAGAGGGTGTTACTCACAGTCTGCCTCAGTTCTTGCCAAATCCCCGGCACGCAGCAAAGAAAAATTGTTTTTTTTTTTTACAGACAATTGGCGGCATGTATTTCTTCCCCATCTCTTTTCCAGTGGATTGGATGTCTTGCAATAAGGATGTCTTGCAAAATGCCCTCCCTCACTGAGGGGTGAAATCCAAGGACATTGTCTCTCGCAAATTAGTTAAGCTTGGCTATTTCAACGCCCCCACCACCCCACCCACACACTTATAAATCGTTCACAGCTTCTGCTCAACATAGTCTTGATAAAATTCTACATTCATAAAGCGCTGGATATGTTCAGTGTATTTCTAAGCCCGTTATTGCTTGACTGATGTAGTCTTTAGAAAAGCAATTACGATAATAATCTCATAAAAAATGGAGGTCCTCGTGTTTTGATCATAGGAATCTGATAATAAGTTAATATGAAATCATTTTGATAAGCAATCAGTTTACTTTTACATATCAGGAAAACAGATTACAATTGATCTTGCAGTGAGTATTTCATAGTGATTTTACACGATGAAAAGAGATGCACTTTTGAAATAGTGATCAATGCATCATTTTCTTCAACTTGGGACTGAGACAGGGTTTAATGACAATACTGACAGACTTGAATGTTTCCCGTGCAGAAAAAAAAACTGCCCTGAAGCCCTGTCCGCACTCCGCACTGGAATTTATTTTGGATAAAACTTACCGAGATGATGGGAACTTTTTCACATTTTGAGTCTGGTGCGGACGGCCTTGGATGTTTTCCTCTCGGTTGATCTCCCGAGTCCAGCGGTTACTTCTACCGGCTAAAATTGCTGACCAGGAAAAGTTACCTGGTCGCTTTTCCGGAGAGGATAAGTCCAGTGAGGATTGTGCAGCGAGTTGGTGAAAGCGGCACATGGGAAAGTGTACCTCCGGCCCTGCATCCACGAGATCATGCTGCATAGGCCACCACACATGCGTTCAGCATTGTTTTGAGCCATTATACTGCCATCTCGATTTACTTCTACCACGGTCTCGGTAAAAAATTTCCCATGTTGAAAGTCCAAGTGCGGACAGTGGTTACATTTGACCATATTTCATTTGACCATCATTTCGGTAAAACCTTTCAACAACAAATAGTCCAGTGCCGACACGGCTTTAAACTATTCCCCAAATGAATCCGGCTATCTTCCCCTTCTCCTCCCCTCTGTCAAGCATCTTTGAAGGCAACTGTTTTTTTGTTGATTTATTTTTCTGCATGTGACGACAGCATGTAGTTCTGCACTCCCCTGATATCAACCGAAAAAAAAAAACTCGACTTATTTTATTCCA
This sequence comes from Luidia sarsii, assembly GCA_949987565.1. Classification (NCBI taxonomy): domain Eukaryota; kingdom Metazoa; phylum Echinodermata; class Asteroidea; order Paxillosida; family Luidiidae; genus Luidia; species Luidia sarsii. Next base: position 19,858,375 of record OX465105.1, on the reverse strand, counting down.
ACCCCTTCACACCGGTCCACTTTTCATTGCCGCACCGGCAATTTCGAACAATGCCCTTCTCAAATTTTGTTTACACTAAAATGCAAAATATGTTGCAAACTGCTTACTGACTAAAAATGACCAAAATACGAATGTCAGAAATTAGGAGGGCCTGATGTTTCGATCCTAGCAGGACCTTTCTCTAAGGCAGAAAATCTAAACTTAGGAGGGCCTGAGATTTCTATCTTTGAGAAGAGGTCCTGCTAGGATTGAAACATCAAGCCCTCCTAGACGAATCATATATCTGTGAAATAAGATGGATCATAGTGGGGTATGCGTAGCTGTGAGTAAATCCTGGCTCTATAGCGCAATTGTTGCTGATTGGCAAAGTAAAAAAGAAAAAGTTTCTCATCCCCTCCCACTTTTTTTTTTTGTCGCCGCATTAATTTTTTTTGGGGGGGAATAAAATGATAAAAAGACAAAAATTCTATTGATTTTTGCTGTTTCCAGCGGTGTACCTCGCACATGCACAATCTACATATCGTACCATACTTAAAAATGACTGGAAATTAGACTACCCTCTTCAGGGGAATTTGTTGTTTTTTGAAAAGCAAAAAAAAAAAAATAAAAAAAAAAAATCCTTTTTTCAAAAAAGTTTTGATGAGAAACTAATCATTCTTTTTACTTGGCCTCAACTGGCAGTTCAGCTGACTGCTGATGTCTCCAAATGTTTGTGTCATTAAAAAGCGTCTTTCATTTCAAAATTCACAGCAGTGAACCTATCCAGAGGCATTTGCACCACGAAGTGAGAGCAAGGCTCCAAAAGTCTGTGTGAAGTGGTTGAAAGAAACTTGGGCATGCCTATTAAGTTAAAACCATGCACTTTGTAGTCACGGCCACCCAAACGAAAAGAAAAAAATATGTCCTTTCTTGCCTAATTTGTACAGTAAAGTTTCCCACACTGGCTGAATTTGTCCATCCAATGTTTCATTTGTCTGCACGTTTTACTGTTTGCTTGGGATGAAATTCAATGTGCTCTGTTTTGTTTTTGTTTTTTTAGTTTGCCCGAGTTAAGAGAAAACAAAATTGCGGAGTGTATGGGGGCACTTCCTTCCTGTGAACCCAGTTTTTAGGTCATTGACACTTGACCTTTGCCTGGTGAGGGGGTCAAGGGTAAAGATAGCATTTTTTGTGCTGGGAAGGCAGGGGATTGAGATTTCCGAAATCTGTTTGACCTTTGGATCTCTGACTTGACCTTTGACATTTGATTTCTTGTTACAGAGGAAGACATCCCTGCCTTCATCAACAGCAATGGAATGGAGAGCGATGGTAATGAAACAAAAAAATGTCATTATTTATATTTCAATCTAGATTTGACTTGTTTCTTTTTTCGGAGTGGAGGGACACTCGACGGCTGTTTTCAAAATGGAGGCTTAGGCTCAGGCTTAGGCTTCGGTCATATTTATCTTACTCGTTATAATATCACAGGCATCTAAATGCAAGCGTTTGACCCCAGTTTCTTGGGAAATATCAAGCCAGCCTATCAAGCCAGCAAACCTTCAAATTCGGAAACAAACCACAACCTGGATTTTCAGGTTTTGTCAGATGCAGACAAAGCCTGAGCCTGAGCCTATGAAAATGGCCTATGTTTCTCATCACCCAATAATTGGGCAACTGAGCCTTGAAATGATGCATTTAAAAGCAGGAAAAGTAAATCAGAACAAAAAGCTTGTGGACAAGACTTCCGTGGTTTACATAGTTGAATCAAAATGTGGAACGTTTGTGGTGACACTGTGTTAAGTCATCTCCAGGCAGATCACACACGCTGATGATTCAGATTCACTTCTCAAATGCAGTGTGAGAGCGCCCTCTTCAGGCCAAAACGAGCAATGAGATCAGACATGCCCAAAAAATAGTGCCTCCATAGCCCATAATGCTTCCAGAACTACAGCAAGGGTAGTGCTATTGTCCTTGCATCTCCGTGTATTTCCAATAGGGGGAAGACCTTGACCTACTGGTAGCTCTAGACGCCCGTTTCGGACACGGCCTCACATCCCAAGGCTTGTTGCGCTTCCACTGTTACAGTGTGCAAATGGGCAACTTCACAAACATCAGGGTTAAGGTTATACAGTTTGTAAAACATGCTTCTTCGCAACTGATTTTTGAACTGTTTTCTCTTCGTGATTTTTTCATGAGGTCTGAAGAGGATTTTCTTTTTGTAATCTTCATCCACCCCGCCCTCCCCCCCCCAAAAAAAACCAACAACCTTCAACCTCGCCTCTCTCTCAGCCTCCAAACTGGACTCCCTCGCTGCCGCCTCCTCTTCCTCTGCCTCCGCCTCCGACAAGTTCTCCCCGGAGGCGGCCGCGGCCCTTCCCCCTCCCCCTAAGTCGTCGTCCTCCCCCTCCCCTTCCTCTTCCTCTCACGATGCCTTGCATTCCGACACGCCCCCCGGGGCCGGCCTGACCGAGGACGCCGCAGGTGGAGTCCGGGCGCCAGACTTGTCCAGCCGGAAGGACAAAGGTGGCTTTGGAATTGCTCTCAGATCGCTCGCTTCACCGTTGTTGTTGTTGTAGTACTGCAATAGTATTGTAGTTGTTGTTGTTGTTGTTGTTCTGGTGGTTTGTTGTTTATTTTCGAAGTTATGTTTTCCATTTTGCCCTCCTCTATGCAATTAGCACTGAGCGCTCAGTGCTTAGCACAATTCCCTGCTGTAAAAAAAAAAAATACTGGCAGCTGGGGCGGAATTCGAACCTGCGACTCCTGCTTTCTAGTGCAGATGTCTTCACCACCGGACCACCGAGCTGGTCGAGGTCGTGTGGCTGATTTGAATCTGTAAAGTGGCGGGTACTGCATCGTATCTGTATGTATATAATATGTTTTCCTGATCATTACAGAGTATTTGCTCCGAAACTGGTGGCCCCCTCAACAACAAAAATGGTTCTTCAACCATTTTGCAGGGGGACATCTGAATTCGGAGCCTCTGTCTTGTTGCTATGTGTGGCGCCCTCTGGATTCAGGCTCCACTATTGTCCATATTTTCAAGCAAAGACTCTTTCTGGCCTACCTACTGTACAAGTGCTACTTTAGCATGAAGCACACATCTTTGTGACATCAATGGCCAGTGCTGCTTTTGTATTGCCTGAAATTGGGACGAGCCGTCGTGATTGTCAAGGACAGAGAAGACCATTTCTGTAATGAGTCATTGTCACGTTAACATTCCCAGGAAAAGTTGGCAAAATTGGCCAACTTTGAGAACTTTCACTGGACTGAGACTTGAACCAGAGACCTCTGGTTGTGCGTAGTACCAGCGCTCTTACCATCTGAGCTATCCAGCCCCTAGATGGTGGCCTCCCCTAATATCCAACTAGTCTTTGCCCGGGTGGGGGCGCCAGTCAGAAGCAATTCAACCTTTAACTGCCGGATATCTCCATGGATCACACCCCCACTTTCAGTCCGATGCAAGCAACCAATCGTTTCTACAGCAGTTCGGGAATCACACAAAGTGGATGCAGCTTCTTCTTTTGTTTCCTATTTAAACTTATCTGAAAAAGCTGTGGACTGTGAAAAAGTAGTTGCTTCGTTGTTGTACAGTGATCATGTTGTCCATTCAAGTTTTGATGGAATTTGCATGCCTCACAAATTCAGGAAAGTGTCAGCATGGTCAGACTTACTTTACTTTTAGTCTGTTATCCTTCCAAGTATGTTGTAAGCACTGTGTATTTAGTATTGTAAAAAAAAAAAAATATATGAATCTTAATTTTTAATTGTTTTATCCTTTTTGGTCCACATAGGCAAACAAATTGAGTCGCAAAAAAACGCGAGCCAATTGTGATTAGCAGTTGTGGTTAAATGTTGGGTGTGTCCTTGAGGGTGGCCCATGCAGGGAGACACGGCATTTTTGGGAGACATAAGCACAGCATTTTCTGCCAATCAGAGCGCAAGCATTGCATTGTGGGATAAAAAAAACCGGTTTGATTCAGTTGAGCATTCCCACATCACATCGCAAATAAATGCGATTATTTTAAAAAGTCTTACTCTTAGCGGAGTCTGAATCGTGATTCAAATCCCACTAATAATCGTGTTTATTGTGTCCCCACACACCCCAAAGAGTGGAGTTTGAATCCCCATTCAAATCGCGACCCAAATCATCATGTTTATTTGGTGTAGTGGAAATGGCGCTAGTGGTACGCTTTGGTTTGAGTTTGTGTCCTTGGAACATTGCAAGTTCATTTCAATAGTTATGGTTTTGTCTTGAATGCTTTGTTAAAGATTTCTCTTTGATCGCACGATGTCATCACGTGACTTATAGTGGGTATTCCGGTAAGGTCTCGGATTCAAACTCGGGAATGTTCTGCATAGATTTCGAGAAAGGAAAGCCTCGATCAAACAAACTAGTGCAACAATCATCGTGTAGCGGCACCCTGATCTTGGGGGCCGCCATATTTGGTGATCTCAAAATTAAGTGGGCCTGACGTTTCGATCCTACCGTAGCAGGACCTTTATCAAAGGTGTTCGGTGATCGTTTGATACCCACTATAGGTCACCTGACCTTTAGGACGCAATCGGTCGATCGTTGTAAACTTGGCTGCAGCAGCTCGGGGATCGCACACAGTGGATGCAGCTTTTTTTTCTTTCTTTTTAAGTAATCTTGTTTTTTCTTCTTCTTTAGACGAGATGAAAGAGTTGGAGTTTGACAGCGAGGAGGAGGCCATGAAACAGCAGACCAACCTGAACCACTTTGCCGGCGACCTCCAGAGCTTCAGCCGCAGCGGCGAGCACCACAGCGACCTGGAGGACATCCCCGAGATGGACGAGGACAATGGGGTCAAGGGTCAGGGGTCGCGGTCGGCGGGGGTCGGGGCCGGAGCCGGGGCAGGGGTCGGGGCTGGGCCAGTGCCGGAGGAGGGGCTGTCTTCGCTCAGCGATATCGGGACAGACTACATCTTTGATGGTAAGTTTAATTTTTTTGGAAGGGGAATGCTTTTTTTTTTCGGGGGGGGGGGGTACAAAAGATGTGGCCACAACTGCTATAACGAGAGACTCTATGCCCTGTGCAGACATGTCAAGAATGGAATGATGAGGGAGATTGACGTGATGGCCCACAAGGGTATCTACTTCTTCCTTGGAGTTGATGGTAGATCTAGGACCATAGAGTCATTTCTTGAGGCTGTTTCTGGTTTCACCGTCATATTGAATTGCAAGAAATGAGATATATAACATTAGTTGTTTTACAAGTCGTCAGGTGCGCTTTAAAAGGGCACAACAGCCTTCTGCCGGGAACAAATTCAGTCTGGTCCAAGTTTTACCTTCATCAGGACGTAATATTTGAACACAGAATGTGAGAGGATTGGAGCGTGTAAAAAAATTGAATATTAATGAGTAATTATGAAGAAAAAAATTACCTTAGTGACCTTCCTTGGCCCTTATGCCCTTCTGCAAGGCACCTGACAAAGTGATCATTCCATTGGTCCTACTTTTTATGTCACTGGTGAAAACACTGTGAAAATGCCGGTGAAAACTATTGGCTAACCGTACGCCGTGAAATAGGGGTGAAAACACTGTGAATTTTCTTTTTGACGGCTGAATGACATTTTCACCCCGTTTTCACGGTTTAGATGTTCATATTGAATTGGTGATCTTCCTTTGCCCTTATGCCCTTCTGCAAGGCACTCGACAAAGGGATCATTCCGTTGGTCTTTTTTTTTTGCGTCACGCAGTGCCCTGCCCAAAGAAGCTGACCCTGGAGCGGCAGCTGAAGAACAGCGTGGTCATCTCCTGGATGCTCCCCGACACGGTGGCACCGCAGGACGTCCAGGAGTACCGCGTCTTCGTCGACGGCCAGTTCCGGACGGCCACCAAGTGGGACGCCAAGACCAAGGCCCTGGTGGAGCGGATCCGGCCGCTGGAGACCTACCGCATCTCCGTCCGGACGGTGACGGCCCGGGGGATGTCCGAGGACGCCGCCTGCACCATCACGATTGGACAAGGTGAGTGGTGGGGAGGCAGAGTCTTTTGCACGCCTTCTCATAAGAGGAAAAAAAACCTGACCCATAACCCTGCTCCCTCATGATTGGACAAGGTTAGTGGTGGAGGCGGAGTTGTTTTTGGCACGCCCTCAACGTAAGAGGAAAAAATACCTGACCAATAACCCTGCATCCTCATGATTGGATAAGGTGAGTGGTGGGGAGGCGGAGTTTTCATTTGCACGCCCTCCATGTAAGAGGAAAAACCCCTGACCCATAACCCTGCTCCCTCATGATTGGAAAAGGTGAGTTGTTCAGGTGGAGTCGTAGCCAGCTAGTCTTTGTTGGGGTGGGGGCGCCCTGTCAGAAGCACTTCAACCATTACCTCACATCGATCACACCCTGGTTTTCATTTATATGCAAACAACCAATTGGTGTTTACCTGGCTACAGCAGTTCGGGAATCGCACAAAGTGGATGCAGCTTCTTCTTCTGTTTTATCTAATTTATCTGGAAAAACAACAACTGTGGACTGTGAATAGTAGATCCGTCATTGTTGTCCATTTAAAGCCGTGTTTCCATAGGACTTAAAGTGGTAAAAGTAACCGAGACTATGGTTACTTTTCCCATTTTAAGTCCAGTGGAAACGGCCCAGTTAAATTTCCTCTCGGTTACTTTAAACCGAGCCGAATGGTTACTTTTACCGGCCAACCTCTGCCCAGTCAAAGTGACCAGGTAAGTTTAACCGAGCCGATTAGTCCAGTGGAAACGCACTACTCGGTAAAACGCGACTCGGCGTACATAAACTGTGCACAAATAATGTTTGCCAGCTCGGTTACTTTAACCATCGTCTCGGTTAAATTGACCGACTCAAAAAGTCCAAGTGGGAACGCTGGTCAAATTTGACCATTGGAAATGTAACCATCGTCTCGGTTAAATTTGAGTCCAGTGGAAACGCGGCTAAAGTCTTGATTAACCGGTATCCAGTGGTTTGCCGCAGCTCTGCCACCAAACTTGCAACTCCATTGAGCCTCACTTCTTTGTCTGCGATATCTGCGATGCTATCCTCCCTTCCCCTTCCCCCCTCCCCCGCAGATGCCAGCGCCGCTCCCAGCGAGCTGAAGGCCTCCAACGTGAGCCCCACCTGCGCCGACATCAGCTGGTTGCCCGGCAACAGCAACCTGGCCCACATGATCTCCGTCAACGGCAAGGAGGTGCAGACGGTCAAGCCCAGTGTCTACCGATACACGCTGACAGGTTGGTGACAAGAGCCAGGTGCCCAAAAAATATAGTGCCAACTGCTGACTGAGCAGGGCTGACCAAAAATGCAAATACACAGGGATGAAAGATTTCCGGAAATGTCCTGATTTTAATTTTTTTTTATTTTTTTTTTATTATTATTATTATTCTTTTTCTGTGAAACAGATTTTTTTCAGACTGCTCATTTTTTTTATCTGTTAGGATTACTAACAACACTGTAGTGTGATGTCAATTGCTTGTAACTTGTATTCCACTATTCTGAGCACGAATCAAAAGTGATTTTTGGATTGGCAAACTAATCCTATGAATCACGACTGTTTCTGCTTAAGCCAATTTTGGTGCTTGAGAGGCCGTATGGCATTGGACTCCAGTCATCCTTCCTGTAACCCTCCCCACACATTATCTGTACCGAGTCCCGACTGCTGCTGTCCCATGTGGTTGCCGAGTGGTCACCAGCCCCCGTCTTTGTCCCGTGCCCCCCTTGCAGGTCTCGCCCCCCTCTCTGTCTACCGGATCAATGTCAAGGCTAAGAGCCGCAAGACCTCGCAGGACAACCACGCCCGGGAGAAGCTGTCGGCTGAAATAGAGTTCAAGACGCTGCCAGGAGGTAAGACTGGACAGTGCTCCCTGACCCTTTGACCCTTTGGTCTTCCAGATTTCTGACCTCATGACCCTTTTTACCCTTTTACCTTCACACCTCCTGGCTCTCTGAATCCTTAACTTCCTCTGGTTTCCCCAAATTTTGAAAATTCTGACCCACAGACCCTCACCTCCTGGCCCCAGATCCTCTGGCCCTCTGGCCTTTTGACCTTCTGACCTTTTGACGTTCTGACCTTTTGATCCTTTGACCCTCTGACCTTCTGACCTTTGAACCTGTGACCATCTGACCTTTTGAACCTATGACTCTCTGACCCTTTGAACCTATCACCCTCTGACCTTCTGACCCATTGAACCTATCACCTTTTGACCCTGTGACCCCTTAAACCTATGACCCTTCCCTCTGAATACTGATACTACTCATGCTGTCCTGCTTAACCTTTGACCCTCTGGCCCTCTGACCCTGACACTCTGGACATCTGACCTTCTGTCCCTTTGAACCTGTGACCTTCAGACCCCAACCCTGATTCTCTGATCCTGTGACCTGACCATTTCAACCTCCGATCCTCTGACCTCATCCCTTGACCCTCTGAACCTGTGACCTTCTGTCCCTTTGAAACTGTGACCCTCTGACCCTGATACTCTGGACATCTGACCTTCTGTCCCTTTGAACATCTGACCTTCTTTCTCTTTGTACCTGTGACCTTCCGACCCCCAACCCTGATTCCCTGAACCTGTGACCTTCCGACCCCCAACCCTGATTCTCTGAACCTGTGACCTAGCTTCTGACCATTTCAACCTGCGACCCTCTGACCTCATCCCTTGACCCTCCAACCCTCCGACCTTCTGACCCTCTGACCCTCAACTATCTTTGTAATTTGGACCTTACACCATACATTTCAAATTCCAATTAAAGAAAAGAAATAATCTGTGTGCATTTGAAATTAGGATATCATCCCCCCCCCCCTTTGTAAATGTATTATATTCTCAAGCGTTTTTTTTTTTCTTTGTTTTTCCGATTTAATTTCCCCGATTTTTGTCCCCCGACCTTTGCCTCTGATCCCTCAGACCCCATGAGGGCTAAAAAGAAAAGGACTTTACCCTGTAAGTAACACAGACTTTGGTTTGCCCGAAAGCTGACAGAAGCAAAAACCACGAGCAAGATTGTGTACAATCAACGTATTATATTTACTCATATACGCAAATCCCCCTTATTTACAGCCTCGTTTTCTTTTAATTTGTGTCTTTTTTAGCGGTCGTTTTGTTTTGTTTTCTTTGTTTAATACAACCTTGTTTGGATGGTAGAATGCTAGTACTGTTACCCCAGAGTCCAGGACTGGAATCCCCATCCAGTCAGTTTTCTTTGCCCTTGAATTTTATGATTATTTTATTGAGTTTTGTTTGAAGAAAAAAAATTGAATTTTCCCCTCTTGTATTACCCCGTCCAAAATTGGAGGGATTATATGCAAATGCCCTCGTGTGACCCTAGCACCCTCCCTTTTTAAAAAGGAATTCTCCCCAAAACACTGAGCCGCAAACCCCATTCTCCCTTTCCCGTCTGTGTTGCCATGGCAATATGTGAACTGTTGTGACTCTTCCCCCGCCAATTCCTTTTGGGAAAATGTCGCCCAAACTTGCCTGGAAAATAGAGATGAGTTGGGCCCACGTTCGAATGCGTTGCTATGGCTCATACCAGCAAACAAGCACTGAAATTACCCACATTTTACAAATCTAAAAAAAGCAGGGGAAAAAAGGCAGCCTGATGTTTGTATCCTAGTAGGATTGTTCTCAAAGGCCGTTATCTTTTCTAATCCAGATGGATTTTCTCCGAAGCTTTTCAGAAATGTCTTGCAAGGAAGAAGTGTCAGGCTGTCTACTTTGCTGAGATAATCATTTTTGTTTTATGAGGCTGCAGTCTCATTTAAAAATGTGCGTCGCCATGGCAATAGTGATTCTTCTGTCTGATTAGCTGTCCCAACCAACCTCTGCTGCCGTCCATTGTTTGAATGACCTGAAACGCCTTATTTTTCACCCCCAGTAAGGAATTGTGTCTCTATGGCAACATGTCCCCAATTATTTGTTCTTGTTTTGTGTTGATAGCAATAATCCACTTTATGTATTTTTTGCGGGTCAGAAAAGGAGGATATTTGGGACATGTTTGTGTTGTGTTGCCTAGAGAAGATGATGGCTCATTTCCGCCTTGGCCCATATTTTCATTCTGAATTAGTTACAATGGGCCCCAAAAATGTTTATATTATTACGTAGAATTTGTAACTTGTATATTGTTGTGTGAAATTTGATAGAATTGTAATCTATACAATAGTACACTAATCTGTATGTACACTAATCTCTCTCACTAACATCTTGGTTAGTATTGGTATCAGCCACTTTCTGTATATACTACATTTTCCTCAAAGAATATCAGATAACAATTTAGCGAGCTTGATGTTGCATTCCTAGCATGCCTAGCAGGACTTTCTTACTTTGATCTTTCCTCCTCTGATCCCTACCCTATGGCTTGCCCTTCCCTTTGATCTCACCCTGGTCTATCTATCAGCTTTCCTCCTTTGATCCCTTCCCTACTGCTTGCCCTTTCCTTTGATCTCACCCTATTCTGCCTACAATCTTTCTTCCTTTGATCCCTTCCCCACTGCTTGCCCTTCCCTTTGATCTCACCCTGGTCTGTCTACCAGCTTTCCTCCTTTGATCCCTTCCCTACTGCTTGCCCTTCCCTTTGATCTCACCCTGGTCTATCTATCAGCTTTCCTCCTTTGATCCCTTCCCTACTGCTTGCTCTTCCCTTTGATCTCACCCTGGTCTGTCTACCAGCTTTCCTCCTGTGATCCCTTCCCTACTGCTTGCTCTTCCCTTTGATCTCACCCTGGTCTGTCTACCAGCTTTCCTCCTTTGATCCCTTCCCTACTGCTTGCCCTTCCCTCTGATCTCACCCTGGTCTGTCTACCAGCTTTCCTCCTCTGATCCCTTCCCTACTGTTTGCCCTTCCCTTTGATCTTGTCCTGGTCTGTCTACCAGCTTTCCTCCTTTGATCCCTTCCCTACTGTTTGCCCTTCCCTTTGATCTTGTCCTGGTCTGTCTACCAGCTTTCCTCCTTTGATCCCTTCCCTACTGTTTGCCCTTCCCTTTGATCTCACCCTGGTCTATCTATCAGCTTTCCTCCTTTGATCCCTTCCCTACTGCTTGCTCTTCCCTTTGATCTCACCCTGGTCTGTCTACCAGCTTTCCTCCTGTGATCCCTTCCCTACTGTTTGCTCTTCCCTTTGATCTCACCCTGGTCTGTCTACCAGCTTTCCTCCTGTGATCCCTTCCCTACTGTTTGCCCTTCCCTTTGATCTTGTCCTGGTCTGTCTACCAGCTTTCCTCCTTTGATCCCTTCCCTACTGCTTGCCCTTCCCGTTGATCTCACCCTGTTCTGTCTACCAGCTTTCCTCCTGTGATCCCTTCCCTACTGTTTGCTCTTCCCTTTGATCTCACCCTGGTCTGTCTACCAGCTTTCCTCCTGTGATCCCTTCCCTACTGCTTGCCCTTCCCTTTGATCTCACCCTGGTCTGTCTACCAGCTTTCCTCCTGTGATCCCTTCCCTACTGCTTGCCCTTCCCTTTGATCTCACCCTGGTCTGTCTACCAGCTTTCCTCCTCTGATCCCTTCCCTACTGTTTGCCCTTCCCTTTGATCTCACCCTGGTCTGTCTACCAGCTTTCCTCCTGTGATCCCTTCCCTACTGTTTGCCCTTCCCTTTGATCTTGTCCTGGTCTATCTATCAGCTTTCCTCCTTTGATCCCTTCCCTACTGTTTGCTCTTCCCTTTGATCTCACCCTGGTCTGTCTACCAGCTTTCCTCCTGTGATCCCTTCCCTACTGTTTGCCCTTCCCTTTGATCTTGTCCTGGTCTGTCTACCAGCTTTCCTCCTTTGATCCCTTCCCTACTGCTTGCCCTTCCCGTTGATCTCACCCTGGTCTGTCTACCAGCTTTCCTCCTGTGATCCCTTCCCTACTGTTTGCTCTTCCCTTTGATCTCACCCTGGTCTGTCTACCAGCTTTCCTCCTGTGATCCCTTCCCTACTGCTTGCCCTTCCCTTTGATCTCACCCTGGTCTGTCTACCAGCTTTCCTCCTCTGATCCCTTCCCTACTGCTTGCCCTTCCCTTTGATCTCACCCTGGTCTGTCTACCAGCTTTCCTCCTCTGATCCCTTCCCTACTGTTTGCCCTTCCCTTTGATCTCACCCTGGTCTGTCTACCAGCTTTCCTCCTGTGATCCCTTCCCTACTGTTTGCCCTTCCCTTTGATCTTGTCCTGGTCTGTCTACCAGCTTTCCTCCTTTGTCCATCTTCTGTCATATGTATCCTATCTCTCCATTCCCCTATGGTTTTGTCCTTTGTCATTCTACCTTTAAGATAGGTCCTGTTGGGATCAAAATGTCAGACCCTCTACATTGTTAGGATTTGTCAGTTTTGGGTTATTCCAGTCTGTGAAATGTTCGTTGACACACAAACATTGAGATGTTTACCCTGTCAGATACTTTTAGATTTGCACTTATACATTTGAGCATGCCTTTCAATGTAGAGTTACTCACCAGATATTATGAAGGAAATTTCATGTCAGTCTTTTGCCCACCATGTTTCGTTTACATGGTAGGCTTATGTCCACATTTTATGGATTTATTTTTAATGGCCAAGGATTTGTCACTGGTGATAAAGTGATCAAAACTCTCTCTCTTTGTCAGACATTCATAAGTCTATCTTGTACTTATTGGATCTCACTTACAAATTTCTGAATCTATAATGATTGGAGTACAAAGAATTTGGTTTTGATTCAAGTGATAGTGACTACTGTGCAAGACTCTCTGTGACCTCTGTTATGGATGTTGATCTCCGCTGAAACGTACTTCTTTGTTTTAGAGTCGTCGTTAGGCTGGAATGTCGCAGTGCATTGATGTGGGCCTTTTTTTTCCAAAACCCGGCTTAGGCTGTGGCTCCAGCTTCGTCTCTGTTATCGGAAAGCTAAAAAAAAAAACACCCAATAGTGGTAGGGTGGTAGGAATGGCTGCAACACACTTGGCTTTGTGGTTGTCTGTGTTTGCCTGGATTCGGAGGGCCCGGCACTAAGTGGTTATAGCGGTAAATGGATGGAAGTAAATGGGGACAGAGCCTGAGCCTAAGCCGGGTTTTTGAAAAGGGCCTTGTGGGAGTGAAAGTTCTCTGTCTAATGAGGCACTGCGAAATGAGAAGTATGGAGCCACTTAGTGAGCACATTCAGACAGCGTTTTAAATTCGCTAAAACTACCGTTTTAACCTGATCGGTTTTACCAATTTGTGTCCAACACCATTTTAAATTTAGAATCGATCCGGTTTAACTCGTTGCTAAAACACAAATTTAAAACTGCTTGAGAGGAGGGTTCAGTACTAAAAACTTCCCTGCCCTGGTAAGAAGGCATTTTAACTTGATTGGTTTTAAACTTACACGCTGTCTGTACGTAGCCAAAGTGTGGGTCGATTGGGGGGGGGATGATTTATCAACAAAACCACAGAAGTGGATGTGTGGTTGAAAGTGATACTTAGTCCTTCCGGTGTTTCGTCGCTGTGCCATGAAATTGTACAATGTGTAATGGATGAAGTCTTAACCTGTGAGTACGTGTAGTATAATGTGTGTAGATAATCAGCACGGCCAAAGCACCAGTGTTTTCCCTTCCGTACAAAGTGAGTGTGAGCCAAACTGAGGCTGCGCAGGCGGATTTAGTCTGGCGCCTTGCCCGGAAACGTGGACATTTTGTGCCGTTCACCAAGCGGCACGCGGGGAACGTTGCAAAGACGGCCGCTCCATGCCGTCCGATGTATATTCGGCAGATGCGCGTTCGCAAATTTCCCGTAGGCTTTCTTCCTCTGAGAAAGGGATCAGGTTGACGGCTGACTTTGGTGGAAATGATGGCAGACACATTGGCCAGCTTTGAGGAATGGTCGTGTAATCAATCATTAGGCCACATCATTTTTTGGGCTGTTTTTTTTTTTTTTTTTTAAAGATGAAAGTTTGATTGATTTTGGCTGTTTCCAGCCATTAAACCTCTCACATGCACGGCCTAAATATTGTACTGTACTTAAAAACGACTGGAAATTAGACTATCCGTCTTTAGGGGGAGAAAAAAAATTGAAAAAAAAAAAGAAGAAAAAAAGTTCAGTCAAAAATAACTTTTTGACTGAACTTTTTTTCTTCAAAAAGTTAGGATGAGAAACTAAGAATTATTTTTACTTATTACATGACAGCAGGATTTTGATTTTAGTGTTGCCCCCATGGCTAAGTGACCATTGACATTGTTGGCCGTCCCAATTGTTGGCCGTCTTCAACTGGACCTTTCTCAGAGGCAGAAATGCTAGGATCAAAACATCAAACCGGCTACTTTTTTTGAGATTTGCCTTCTAAAATCAACGTACCGGTATGCATGAAATGACACACCTGTGTAAGTTTTGGCTCAATCTGGTCAACCATGTCACGAGAACGATCCGGGATACGAAATAAAATGCTAACTTTCTTCAGACATAGAGGGCGGTATTTGTAAAATGAATGCTTTGTTCCAATGATCATTCCGCAGAGTGATTTGGCAATTCAACAAATTTCCTCTTTAAAAAAAACAGAAGGAAGATTTCCGAGCTCTAAACTTTCACTGAATGTCTGATACCATTACAAACGATCTGATGTGCAAGTAATTTTATCAAATTTTGTACGTCCGGAAATTGGGCACTTTGCAAAAAAGGCCTACCCTCCCCTTAAGTCTTGCAAGCCATTGGCCACATCCCTGCGTCTCATTGCGCGTCTGTCTTTCTGTTTGTCTATGGCGGACAGGTCTGCCGGACGCTCCGCTGGACGTCCAGGTGAAGGCCGGGACGTCGCCGGCCGCCTGCGTGGTGGAGTGGCTACCGGTCACCATCTCCACGTCGGGGCTATCCAACGGCGCCGTGGTCACCGGCTACGCCGTCTATGCCGAGGAGAGCAAGGTCGCCGAGATCCACTCGGCAACAGGTGAGCAGAGGGTCAAAGGCTTCCTCCAGCTTCTGTCTTTTATATTGTGGCGGTCTATTATCGGTGATCCGATACGCAGTCCTTCTACCCAAGCAACCTAGCTGAAGATCAATGCCAGCAGCCAGGAATGCAGGTCCGTTTGGATGGAGATATACCGCCCCATACGCGTAGCGGCATTCACCCACGCTCCTCAACCCTCGGGGTGGACAAGGACAGACAACTACACACAAGAGTCAATGTCTTCCATTAATGATTGGTATGAGTTTAATTGCAAAGGTTCATGTCATAATTATGATGGACCTCCCGTTTGATTGCACTACAATGATTATTAGCCTCCAAGTGATTGGTCCCTGAGCCTCTCAATGATTAGCTCTGTGAAGGGGTAGCCTCGCATTAGCTGCTACGGTAGGGTAGTGCTGGGCAGCACGGCAATGCCTGGCTGGGGATAGCCTCGATCCGAGTCCCGGGTAAGACCCGTACGCCTCTCGCGTTTCAGTGCGCCTCCATTCCCCGCCCTCGACCATTTCCCGTCGTGATCCTCCCGCGAGGCGGCGGGGAGAGGAGCGCACCCTTCCGGCTCCGCTGCGAGACGATCGGCCGATCGCCGTATGCCGTCCCGCCTCCAGTAGCCTCCACGGACTCCTAGCCTCCTTATGCCAGCCCGACTTCACCGCATCACCCAGCACACGCCCGTCAGCGCGCGCAAGCTAGTTAGCCTACCGTCTCTTCCTCTATCCGCTGTCCTGTGCTGTCTGGTTCAGTGCCGTGGAGTGCCGTACAGTGAGTGACTGCTTGTGACTTCCAGCGAGTGACCCCTAGCGAGTGACTCCTGGCACCAGCGACTGCCCCGGGCTTTATATAGGGCCCCAAGCCGCGAGTGCGCCCTCTATAGTCTACGCTGCACTATAATTTGCGCCACAAAGCCTCCTTCTTAGCATGAACGCCCTCGTTCATAACGGCTAAAGAACTGATATTCAAAAGCAAATTACTCAAATCTTCCTAATCAAAGCTTTAATCCAACAACGAGAAGGTCCACAACCTCAATACGTCGACGCCTCTTTATACATGCGCCTCATAAAGAACAGTAAACTTTTATAAAACTATGAAACACTTTATAGAAAACTTATATAAAACTTGTAGAAAACTGTATAACTTAAGAAAGCCTGAATCTTGGGAACCCGTACGAAACACGTTGCCTCCATGGTCTCTTGGATGCCCTGTTACTTCTGGCGGAAGTCTTGGTCGAACTGGACATCGTACACCCTCTCCAACCGCTGCTCACTAACCACCACACCCTCCTTGTACTTGAAGGTAGTCGACACCTCCTTCACTCGGGTAACCCTGCCCCTCAGTACCTCTTCCAGGGAGGTCACGTGGATCGGGTATAGATCCTCGCGGATGTGGGCAGCTGCTCCGATGTTGGGTGCTTTCTCCTCTTCACTGCTCTCCACGTGATCCTGCTGGGCCATAAGGAGCATTCCTAGAGGCTTACCACCAAGCGGTCTGTGCACTGGGGCTGACACATCCTCCTCTAGCAAGGACGCAGAGGCAGGTGACAAGGACAGTCCTTCGCCTGCCTCCAGTCCTGCAATCGAGAGATCCAGGGGGGCTCCTTGAGTGATTGTACTCTGCTTAGGAGACTCCTGCTTGGCTGGCGGTCCCTCCTGTGCCTCTGGCTTACTTCCAGCCAGCCGCTTCTCACCCCGTGGTTGTTCGTCGATGCCGCCCTCCTGGTGGAGTACACGTAGGGCCTCTGCCCAGGTCTCAGCATCTCCCAGATCCTTCACCTCCCGTCCTTCCGGCTTCTTCACCACCATCCGTCTGGTCTCCTTTCCCGCTTGCTCTCCTCCTGCCGAACGTCGCCTCCGCGTCCGTTCTCTCTCGGTCTCCAAGGGGAGAAGATCCACCTCATGGATGTGGGCCTCGTGATTCTGCCGGTAGTGCCTCCGCAAGTTGTCCTTCCTCGTGCTCTTGAAAGGACACCGCACGCACCAGGTGAAGATTTGGGACGGACCATGACACACCTGTCTGTGTCGGGTCAGGCTGGTCCTGTGCTGAAACGTCATCAAGCACTCCTCGCATTGGAACTTTTTCTTTCCGTGCTCCCTCATTGTGTTCAGGGGTTCTCACCTAATAATTATGATCAATAAAACAAATTGGTAAGTTACTGAATTTGTTACAGAATTATATACTGCCTAACGGAAACGGAAAGGTAGCCTCCTTTCCCTGCGTGGGTTCCTTCGACTCTGGCTTTCAGAATCGTCCCCCGTGTTCGGCATAGTCTCTGTAACCCCGTCTCCGTCAATGCTTCCTATGTCAAATATTGGGTCAGTTTGCGTGTCTTCCTCTACACCTCCGTAGGGAATCGTTTCCTCATCACTCCTCTGGTGATGCCTCCCTGCAGGCAATCGCTCCGGATCCACGTGAGGCGGAGTTTCAGTGACTTGTCTCGGAGGTTCTGTTTGCCAAGACTCCATAGGAGTGCCTGTGTAAGGCTTCAGCCTATCGAAATGAACCACACGCATCTTCCCTCTGGGTTTGTCTTGTATCCTGTAATTCACGTCCGACAGCTTCCTTATGATGAGGTACGGCCCTTCCCATCTTGAAACTAACTTTTGGGAGGCCCCTTTCTTCCTTGTATGGTTATACAACCAGACGAAGTCACCTTCATCATAACCTGCACCCTGAACTCGTCTGTCATACGACGTCTTTTGGCGTCTAGCACTAGTCTTGGATTGTTCTCTGGCTCGTTCGTGGGCCCTTTGCATCCTCCTGCGCAACTCCTCCCCAAAGTCTGTCGTCGGTTCCATAGCCTCGTCTTCTGGAGGAGGCGCTTCTATAGTAAGGTCCACCGGCAACATTACCTCCCTGCCCAACATGAGCATATTTGGAGTCTCGCCCGTTGATTCCTGTGGTACCGATCTGTAGGCGAATGTAGCAAAGGGGAGTTGCTGGTCCCAGTCTCTCTGGTTGCGGTGGGGGTCTAGCATCATCGCCACCGTATCGATAAGTGTCTTGTTATACCGCTCCACTAATCCATCTGATTTGGGGTTGTAGGCAACCGTGCGGGTTTTCTGAATGCCTAGTATCTGACACATCTCGGCGAAGACGTCCGCCTCGAAATTGCGACCCTGGTCTGAGTGCAATTCCTTGGGTACGCCATAACGGCAAACGAATTTCTCCACAAATGCCCTGGCTACCGTCTCGGCCGTACTGTCGGGAAGGGCGTACGCCTCCATCCACTTGGTGAAATAGTCGGCTATAACTAGAACCCATTTGTTGCCTTCATTCGTCTCCGGCATAGGGCCGACGAGATCCAACGCCACCCTCTCCATCGGAGCGCCGATTCGGTACTGCCTGAGTGGTGCACGCCTCTTCCGAGCAGGCGACTTTCGTTTAGCACAGTTATTGCATTTCCTGCACCAGGCTCTCACGTCCGCTGCCATTCCAGACCAGTAATACCTCAACCTCAATTTGGCTAGTGTGCGACTGATTCCAAAGTGTCCTCTGGTCTTCCCTCCATGCAACTCATCCATCTTCGCCTCTCGGAGGCCGACTGGGAGGACTATCTGCCACTTTACTTCCTTACCGTCATTCGATTCCCATCGTCGACATAACACCGACTGTCTCACCTCTAGCTGGTTCCATTGCGACCAATAAACCTTGGCTACAGTTGCACGGGAGGACATGCTCTTCCAATCTGGCCTCTGACCCGACTCCTCCTTCCCAAGTACTACCCAGGCAATGGAGGGGTCTTTCAGTTGACCCTTCCGCAATTCGTCTGTGGTAACGTTTGGCTCGGCGACAACCACTCTCACATTCGCCGGCACAGGTGCCTCAACCGTATCGTCGTCCACTAGTCCGCACTGCTTGCAAGGTCGACGTGACAGGCCGTCTGCATTTCCATGTTTCTTCCCAGGGCGATGCACTATCTCATAGTTGTACTGCCCGAGCACCTCAAGCCACCGAGCGATTTGCCCCTCTGGGTTCTTGAAAGTGACTAACCACTTTAATGCTGCATGGTCCGTTCGTACAGTTATCTCTTGTCCATATAGGTACTGCTTGAAGTGTTTAAGATAGACAATGATTGCAAGGAGCTCCCTGCGCGTCACGCAATAATTCCTCTCGGGCTTTGAGAGTGTACGGCTCGCGTAGGCAATAACGCGCTCCTCTCCATTTTGCACTTGCGACAGCACAGCTCCGATGCCGACTCCGCTAGCATCTGTATCCAATATGAACTTGCCCTCGGGTTCTGGGTATGCCAGTATTGGCGCCTCTTGCAGGTGAGTCTTCAAGGTTTGGAACGCCTCCTGGCATTCGTCACTCCAGTCGAAGGCACGTGCTTTCTCAGTCAGCCTATGGAGCGGACGAGCCACATCAGCAAAACCTCTGATAAATCTTCTATAATACGAGGCTAACCCAAGAAAACTCCTCAGTCCTCGTATGTCAGTCGGAGTTTGCCAAGATCTTATCGCCTCCAGCTTGTCTGGATCGGTAGATACTCCCTCTGGGGACACCACATGTCCCAGATACTTAACCTGCTTCCGGAAGAGGTGGCATTTCCCTGGCTTTAACTTAAGTCCAGCCCCACGTAACCTCTGCAGAACCTCCCTCAAACGATTGATCTCCTCCATGATGGTTCGTCCATACACGATGACATCATCTAAATAGACGAGCAAGGTTTCCCACTGGAGGCCACGCATTATCCTCTCCATCAGCCTCTCAAATGTGGCGGGGGCATTGCACAGACCGAAGGGCATAACCCTCCAGCTGTACAATCCCCCGCGCACAACAAAGGCAGACTTCTTCTGAGCCTCTTCATCAAGTT
This sequence comes from Luidia sarsii, assembly GCA_949987565.1. NCBI lineage: Eukaryota > Metazoa > Echinodermata > Asteroidea > Paxillosida > Luidiidae > Luidia > Luidia sarsii. The sequence goes on along the minus strand of OX465105.1, from coordinate 19,838,719 downwards.
CGACTTGCCAGTAGCCGGAGGCAAGATCTAGGGTTGAAAACCATCTTGCCCCGGCCAGTGCGTCAAGGGTGTCATCGATTCGGGGGACGGGGTAAGCGTCCTTGATCGTCCTCTCATTGAGCCCTCTGTAATCCACGCAAAACCTCTGCGTTCCGTCCTTCTTTCGAACGAGAACTACATTGGACGCCCACGGGCTGTCGGACGGCTCAATAATCCCCCGTTTTAACAAGTCATCCACTTGCTTGTCGATCTCCTTTTGCTTACACAGGGGTTGTCGCCTCGGCCTTTCCTTAACAGGTCTGGCACTTCCAGTGTCTATGGTGTGTTTCACCCTGTCAGTCCTCCCTAGGTCGTGGTCTCCTCTGGAAAATACATCCGAGAACTCCGACAGCAACCCAGCAACGGCGTAATGATATCGCGTATCTAGTCCCTCAACGCTTCGCCTCCAGAGATCCTGAAGGTGTCCGGGGACATGCACCTCCTCCGATCCGTTTTCCATAGCCTCCTGTTGCACCTCATCGACATCCTCTTCGTCCACTGGGGTGAGGCAGCCGGCAGTAACCCCGCAGCGTAAAACGCACTTCTGCCTCCCCGGGTTCAATACCCGCACTGGCAATGTATCACCATCCATGCTCACCAGTGACCTCGCAACTATAAGGCCCTTATCTGCTACCACGCCGCCTCCTTTGACTGGCTCTATCACACCAACATGACACGAGTCAAGTGGCTTATCCATCCTCCCGGGTATAATGGTTTCATGTCCCGGCGGTATGACAGTAGTCCTGGCTACTACAATCCTTGCGCATAACGCTGTTCCCCATCGGCTCGTACACTTAATGTGTTCTCCGTGCAACACGAGCTCCAAGGCCTTAAAGTCCAACACTCCTCCAGTTGGTATGAGAAAGTCCATTCCCAGAATTCCTTGAGCCTTAACCTTTGCAAAAACTGCACGTACCGGGAAAATGGTTCTTCCTACCTGAACCTCAATCTGCGCCACACCCAAAGTTTCTATCGGAGTTCCATCCGCCTGAAACACCTTTAAACCATCTGTCTCTAGCCTCGGCCGCCTCTCAGCTGGAATTCTGTAATACACCTCGGCCGAAATAACGGTGTCAGTGGTTCCAGTATCCACAAGGAGCGGAATGTCAAGGGAACGAATTTTCCCCTTTACATAAAGTCCTTTCTTGGGAGAGATTGTGGGCACAAGTACCTTCCGCTCAACTTCCGAGAAACTACTTGATGATGGTTTTAGGTTGAGAGTTGACCCTGCTGTGGTTTCAGCCCTTCCTCGGGTCCTAGGAGAGGCTGACCGCCGTTTCCCTGAGGCTTCGCGTTATTCCTCTTTTCCGGACAATTTCGTGCAACGTGTCCATTCCCTTGGCAACGATAGCACCGGTCCCCTGGGGTTGCACGTCGCCTCTGGTGGAAATGGTAAACCCTGGTGTCACGCCTCTTTGTTTGACCCGCCTCGTCCAAGGTTAGGTTCGTCTGTCGTTCCGTGCCATGCTGAACGAAGTCCTTCATGGCGTCCTCCAGCATCCTACATTTTCCAGCGCCGAACTTAGGCCCATTTCTTTGAGCCTCAATCTTCTCGAAGTTCTCTGTTGCTAAGGCTGCTCGTATCGCCTCATCAAGTGTAGACGGGTTTGCCCGGAATACTCCCTCTCGAATCAACTGACTGGCTATTGCATCAGAAAAATGTCCTCTTGCGAGACGGTCCCTTGCGGTTTCCGAAAACTCCGGGTACGAAAATGACGCCAATTCACGTACCGCCTGGCCGAGCTCCTGTATGGTTTCCTTCGGCCTCTGCCTCCTATTCCTTAACTCCAGGAGGAAATTCTCTGCGTGCTCTCCAGGTCCAAAACGCCCATCTAAAAGCTTGAGAAGTTCTCTGTATGAATGCCTCTTCTTCTCTCCACCTCCATGGTGAAGAAGTATCTTTAGTGCCGGGCCCTGGAGGCTCGCCGACAGAAACACGGCCGCCTCCTCGTCATCCCATCCATTGGCTATTCTACATGACTCAAAGTGTTCCTTATAGTCTACCCACGGCTGTTTACCTCCGAAGCGGTCCGGGACAATCCTTGGGCGACCTGAGTTCCTAGTCATCCTCTCCTGTAACTGGTTCTCCCCGTTCATTCTTTGATCACGTCTGAGAGACCATGGTATCTCCTTACAAGAGGCTCCTGCGCCTCCTATTTCACGAGCTGACTCCTCTCTTTTTCCTGGTTCACCTATGACCTCAGCTGGCTTCCGTAGCTCCGCGATTGCCTCCACAGGCGGCGTTGTGTCTCCTCTAATGCCAGTAGATTGTACCTGTGGCATCCAAGACTTATTCTTCTTCATGATACTCCTCGGAGGCGTCCAGTTACCTCCAGTAGCCTCCTGTCCCATGCCCTTCACCGGGGAAATAGAGGCAAGTCCAGTGTGCACGCCCGAATCCAGCGAAGTCCTCCGACCTATGTTCTTCCAAGCATCCTCCAGTAGAGATACTCTACTCGTTAGTTTCTCGATTGTAGCCTCCTGCAGTGAACTCTCCTCCATTGTACGCTGGAGCTCATCCTCCCTTCCTTGGAGGTCCATTCGGAGGGTGTCAACCTCCTCCTGAAGTTCCTCAGCAGTCTGGTCTGTCATTTCGAGCTGGTGTGTTCGTCTTTAGTTAAATTATAGGTCCTACTTTATTAATTGGTCATTGTCCTCGCCTCCCCAAGGAGGAGAACGTGGGTAAATGGTCGCCAGGCGTATGATCCCACTTCTGACACCATTTGTGGCGGTCTATTATCGGTGATCCGATACGCAGTCCTTCTACCCAAGCAACCTAGCTGAAGATCAATGCCAGCAGCCAGGAATGCAGGTCCGTTTGGATGGAGATATACCGCCCCATACGCGTAGCGGCATTCACCCACGCTCCTCAACCCTCGGGGTGGACAAGGACAGACAACTACACACAAGAGTCAATGTCTTCCATTAATGATTGGTATGAGTTTAATTGCAAAGGTTCATGTCATAATTATGATGGACCTCCCGTTTGATTGCACTACAATGATTATTAGCCTCCAAGTGATTGGTCCCTGAGCCTCTCAATGATTAGCTCTGTGAAGGGGTAGCCTCGCATTAGCTGCTACGGTAGGGTAGTGCTGGGCAGCACGGCAATGCCTGGCTGGGGATAGCCTCGATCCGAGTCCCGGGTAAGACCCGTACGCCTCTCGCGTTTCAGTGCGCCTCCATTCCCCGCCCTCGACCATTTCCCGTCGTGATCCTCCCGCGAGGCGGCGGGGAGAGGAGCGCACCCTTCCGGCTCCGCTGCGAGACGATCGGCCGATCGCCGTATGCCGTCCCGCCTCCAGTAGCCTCCACGGACTCCTAGCCTCCTTATGCCAGCCCGACTTCACCGCATCACCCAGCACACGCCCGTCAGCGCGCGCAAGCTAGTTAGCCTACCGTCTCTTCCTCTATCCGCTGTCCTGTGCTGTCTGGTTCAGTGCCGTGGAGTGCCGTACAGTGAGTGACTGCTTGTGACTTCCAGCGAGTGACCCCTAGCGAGTGACTCCTGGCACCAGCGACTGCCCCGGGCTTTATATAGGGCCCCAAGCCGCGAGTGCGCCCTCTATAGTCTACGCTGCACTATAATTTGCGCCACAATATTTACTGGCCAGCTGATCCACTCGTCTGAAATGCTAACTGGCCTGCAATTTTTAATTATTTTTTTTTTCAACTGGGGTACATTTTGGAGTTGTAATTCTAGTTTAAGAGCCGTAGAGATTTGTTGCACCGGTGGCCATCTTTGGGGCCTAGTCTTTGTTCCTCGTGGATAGGTAAGAGTGCACTCTTTCAACCTGCATTGTCACTGAATTTCATATACACTAGAAGGCCCCAAAGATGGCTGCCGGTGCAAACAATCTATTCCGTCTCAAAAGTGTAACATTAATCGCCATTCAATTTGACACTATAAGGCACGCCGTCACACAATAAGTCTGCAACATGAGTCTTGCACCATAAGGCGTTCCATATAAAGGTGAAAAGTTCAAAGGAACCATGCTTTCGTGTAGTGCAGCAATACCAGCGTACATCTGTCAGTATCAGTCGTTCCATCATTTCAAGTTATTCAATTGAAATGCTACAATCGGTGACGAGGATGGGATAGTCTGCATGTGTAACGGCGAATACTTTTCAAGCGGCAATAAGGCATGTTTGCCGCTTAAAGGCCCCAATACAACATTGGGAAGATCAGCTAACATCGATGTCCACAGATTTCCTTCTAATTTACACAGTTTGTAGATGGTCATGATAGAATCTTGCAGTCTGGGATGCTGTACTTCTTGAGAAATCGTCACACATTGTCAAGTAGTTTATTACTTGCGAGTAATAAACTATTTCCTACACTACAGAACTGTTCATTAACCATTACTTCTTTTTTTTTCATTTTTCTGCTTTCTCAGATAACCATTATTTTGAGCTCAAACTGTCATGGTATTGCTTTTTCGGAACGTTTATGGTTGAACACACAAACTGTGGCAATCTTTTGACCTTTACCAATGTCGTATAGGGCCTTTAATGCCTTTCATGTTTGCCCGCAGAGGACCACGTCTCCGTCAGTCTGAACAAGCTGAGGCTGCTGGGCGCCAGGGACGTGATTGTCAAGACGCTGTCGCCCAACGGCTTCTCCATCGACTCGGTGCCCGCCCGCGTCCCGCCGGCTCTCCTCGAGGACAAGCGGGGGGAGAACACGCTGAGAGCCATGGAGGCCAAGGTTAGCGACGGCTGCTAGGCCGGCCACCGTCTGAGCCAGTCCTAGATAAGCTTATCTGAAGTCCTGCATGGTGGAAGTACAGAAAGGTTTTGGTGTGACACCGTGTATAAAATTATCTCCTGGGAAGCGGGGAAGTTGTGATGGCAGTCGGCCTGGTTGCAAAACGATCAGCCTCGCTTGGCCTACATCAAAGAAAAAAAGCACAACCAAAAATTTGTGAATTTTTTAAGGCAGCAAAGTGAAGGACTGCTTTGATGAAGTTATGTGAGGCAAACTCTTATTTCATTTTATTTTACTTGGATTCATGGACCTGTTGAAAACGTCACTGAAGTTGAAGAGCGGCCCAAAGCATTATGCTTGAAGCGAGTTGCGATAAAAAAATCAAATTAGGTGGAGCAAAAGTAACAGCATAAAACACGATTCATTCGGTGGTCATGGTGTTGGAAACCTTATCACTAGAGTGATATGTCTGCAGAGCCACACTCCAGCTCACAGGAGATTGTCTACATTGTCACCGTAAACCTTCCACATAGCCTATCCTAGTACCCCTCTCTTCCCCTCCTACCCAAATCTGTATAGTGGCATGTACAGTGATGCATCAGGTTTTTCAGATTCCAGTCTCAATTGTTTTGCATATTACCATTCTTTCTCGTAGCTTTTTTGTAATTTTCCCCCTGTTCAAAGGCTTTCTTTTGCTTCCGAACCCTCTCTTTCCACTTTCAAAGCTCTCCATTTTTCATTTGCCTTCTTTTTTCCTCTCTTCTGGGTTACGGGTTATGATTTGTTGTACCTTTTTTACGTTGATTTAAACTCCAAACTGCCCACCCCTTCACCCACCCACTCACCCCTGCTCTTCCCTCCTCCGCCCTCGCTCGCCTCCGGACCCCCCCCCCCAAAAAAAAAAAAAGCTGTCCCCAAGACGCACCTCCCACGGCCGTCGCAGTCACCACTCCCAATATCGCGGCCGGAGTCGGGTTAGAGTGAGTTGTCATTTTTCCCACTGCCTACAGATTCGAGGATGACGTGTAAAGCGAGACACCCCCTCTCATTCCCCCCAAGGGAAATCAAAAATATGCAAGCACTAAATTTGCCGTGTCCTTTTTTTTTGCCTCCATTTTTTTGTTCACCTGGCGTGTCCACTCCCTGCTTTCTTCAAAGATGCACCTCTTATCCGACGCAATAGTCCTTTCCTTCTCTCTCTCTCCCCCGCGTTGTGGCTTTAGATTTGGAGTGTTGTGCGATTGTCGTGTGTGCCTCGTCTGACGTCTTTTGACCAATCTTTGTTTTTTCTCTCTTTCACCTGTCACGGGTTCTTGTGAGACGATTCCAAATCAACATTGAATAAATTTTGTCATCACTAACATAATATGTTTCAACTAATATTCGCACATCATAACCATTCTTGCTAAAACCACTTAATTTTTTGTTTTAAAGTTGTGTGAGAAATAACATGTTCACAGTCTTTCAGCGTGATCCTTGTTAAATCTTCCCATAAATGTAGTTTCACAATTAATCAGTGTGCTGACATTCAAAATCTCTAACCTGTCACAAGGATAGGGCTAATCTGCAAACAAACAAAATGTTGCAAAATGCTTACTGACTAAAATGACCAAATGGAAATATCAAAACTTAGGAAGGCCTGACGTTTTAATCCGAGCTGATCTTTCTCAAAGCTCCTGCTATGTGTAGGGTCGAAACGTCAGGCCCTCCTGATTTTTGATACTGGCACAATGATGTGGAAAGTTATGAGACCTGTGGTGGCACCATATAAGTCATCTCTTAGGAATAGTGTGACCCTCAGAAAGAGCCGGCAACCCCACATTTCAGGCAGTGTGTGCTGTGCTCGAGAATGTCCAAAGGATTGAGTCACCTGCTCTTCCTAGAGCCGTACTCCTTCTCAAAAGAGATGACTTACATGTACATGGTGTCAACACACACTTTCCAAATTGTGATTCAACCGTTGTAAGTAAGATTTGAGAGTGATATGTTCTGTGTGAACTTCACTTTCAACTTCACTTTTCAACTTTTTTTCAACCGACTTACATGATTGTTATGTTGTCAACACAAACTTTCCACATTGTGATTCCACCGTTGTAAGTTGCAACGAGACTGAGATGGCCCGTGTGAGCTTCACTTTCAACTGCACTTTTCAATTTTTTTCAACCGACTTTAAAAAAAAAAAAATTCTCTGACAGTATTCATCGAATATGTACCACGGGGCTGAGGAGGAAGACAGCTCTTCACGCAGTTCCGAGGATCCACGGCAGTCGCACGAGGGCGGGCTTCCCTCCGGCCACAGGTCGGCCCCGGCCAGCAAGTCGGGCAGTGACCGGGACCGGGATCGGGACCGGGACCGGGACCGGGACCGGGACCTGGCCGGCGACCGGGACGAGGCCAAAGGTCGGCCGGCCCGGGACGACTACACCTCGGAGAGCGAGCGCTCGGAGCTGTCGGACATCGCGGAGGAGGCGGAGGAGGAGCTGTCGGACTTTGCCGACGGGAGCCTGCCGGGCCTGAGCGAGGAGAGCCATCAGGCGACGAGGGCGGGCAGGCGCCCCCGGCAACGGGAGGACGAGCAGGCGCGGCAGACCAAGATGGTGCAGGAGACGCTCAAGGTGAGTCTGGAACCAGACATGTCATACTAAGGGAGTCTAGAACCAGACCACTCGGGCTTGTCATTCTGAGGGAGTCTGGAACCAGACCACTCTGGCTTGTCATTCGAAAGGAGTCTGAACCAGACCACTTTGGCTTGTAATTCGATGGGAGTCTGAAACCAGACCACTCTGCTGGGCTTGTCATTCTAAGGGAGTCTGGAACCAGACCACTCTGGCGTGTCATTTTGAGGGAGTCTGGAACCAGACCACCTTGGCGTGTCATTCTGAGGGAGTCTGGAACCAGACCACTCTGGCGTGTCATTCTGAGGGAGTCTGGAACCAGACCACTCTGGCGTGTCATTCTGAGGAAGTCTGGAACCAGACCACCTTGGCGTGTCATTCTGAGGGAGTCTGGAACCAGACCACTCTGGCGTGTCATTCTGAGGGAGTCTGGAACCAGACCACTCTGGCGTGTCATTCTGAGGGAGTCTGGAACCAGACCACTCTGGCATGTCATTCTGAGGAAGTCTGAAACCAGACCACTCTGCATGGCTTGTAATTCCGAGGGAGTCTGGAACCAGACCACTCTGGCCTGTAATTCTGAGGGAGTCTGGAACCAGACCACTCTGGAGTGTCATTCTGAGGGAGTCTGGAACCAGACCACTCTGGCATGTCATTCTGAGGAAGTCTGAAACCAGACCACTCTGCATGGCTTGTAATTCCGAGGGAGTCTGGAACCAGACCACTCTGGCCTGTAATTCTGAGGGAGTCTGGAACCAGACCACTCTGGCGTGTCATTCTGAGGGAGTCTGGAACCAGACCACTCTGGCATGTCATTCTGAGGAAGTCTGAAACCAGACCACTCTGCATGGCTTGTAATTCCGAGGGAGTCTGGAACCAGACCACTCTGGCCTGTAATTCTGAGGGAGTCTGGAACCAGACCACTCTGGCGTGTCATTCTGAGGGAGTCTGGAACCAGACCACTCTGGCATGTCATTCTGAGGAAGTCTGAAACCAGACCACTCTGCATGGCTTGTAATTCCGAGGGAGTCTGGAACCAGACCACTCTGGCCTGTAATTCTGAGGGAGTCTGGAACCAGACCACTCTGGCGTGTAATTCTGGGTGCTCTTATCCCACAATTCACCGCTCGTATATACTTTGACTGACAGGAAGTGCTGTGCTTGTTTGTATGTCTCCTGGCACGGGCCACCCTAGCTCAAGTACACAAGCACCATTTGACCCCAACTGCTAACCACAAATGGCTTGCATTTGATTGCGATGCGATTATTGGGCATGTGTAGACATGAGCAAAAAAAAAGGGTTTTGAATCGCGATTCAAATCCCGATTATTGTCACAGTGAGAACAGCCCTATTGTGACTGCTGTTGGGTGCCCATGCTGTTTCTCGCTCTCATCAAAAAATAAAAATTCTCCGAATATCCATCCTTTTCTCAGTACAACGCCAAGCCGGAGATTGAGCTGGATACGGACCCAGAGCTAGAGAGCCTGAACCGTTCCGATAAGTGCCGTCCCATCCAGGTCATCCGGCAACAGTGCGACTTTGAGCGGGAGGCAGAGCAGTCGCCCGACAACCAGGTCCTAGAGCCTGTGCCCATCAAGCAGACTGTCCCCCCGGGCCAGGCTGTACCACACATAGGTGAGCACTGGGTGGAGTCAAGGTCCCGGACATTGGTTTGCACTCGGGGTCTCAGGGGGGTCACTAGGGGGAGTCAGACCTGTCCTAGAACAGTAAAAAAAAATTCAAAAACAAAGTTTAGGTTCTGTCTCTCTGTCTCTCTCTCTGTTTCTCTCTCCCTCTCTCTCTGTATCTCTTCCCATCTCTCTCTCTCTCTCCCCATCTCTCTTTATCTCTCACTATCTCTCTCTCTCTCCATTCATCCCTCTTTTTCTCTCTCTCTCTTCCCAATCTCTCTGTCACTCTTTCCCCCTCTCTCTATATCTCAAATTTTCTCTCTCTCTCTCCCCATTCTTTTCAAGCTTGACATCCAGATGACCCTCATAGTTCCCTCTGCTCCTCCACCCCCTTTATCTTTCCCGTCCAAGCAAAGGGTTTTCCCCATTCTTCATCTTGTTTTCTTCCCCGGACAGAAATCACCCAGGAGGAGGTGCGGAAAGCCAGCGCCTCGGAGAGGCGGACCGAGCCGACGGGGCAACCCTCGCCGCCCTCGCAACAACCGCCGCCGCTGTCGCACGACCAGGCGGCGGCCGTGGCGGCCATCCCGCGCCGCCCCGTCTCGCCGCGCCGGGAGAGCCCGGCCGAGGCCCTCAAGCCCACCCCCTACAAGGACTACGACGCCAAGTCCAACAACAACAGACAGCGCAAGCTGTCGGCGGACTCGCGCACGGACGAGACGGGCACCTTCGAGGAGGACGAGGAGGAGGAGGACTACTCGGTCAGCGAGGGGCCGGAGGAGCTGTTCGATGACAGCACCATCCGGTACTTTGTGGCGCTGTACGACTACGACCCGACGGCCATGTCGCCCAACGTGGACGCGGTGGAGGAAGAGCTGACCTTCAAGGAAGGGGACATCCTCAAGGTAAGCCTGGAGGAGTCCTGTATTACTACACATAGCTCCAAACCATTTCTATTTTGGAGGAATCATTCCTCATTTTTTGGTAACAAATTCTCATTTTTTTACAAGCTCTTGACAACAGATGGCGATTTTTTGGTCTTGGAAATACATATGTATTCCACACAAAAATTGTTTAAAACAACTACATGTAGGAAGGGGAGAGCTATATTGACTCAGATGACAAAGGACAAAGAGGATAGCTGGTAGGATGAAATCGGAGTTCAGGTACAGGGTTAGGGTAGGGATTAGGTAGTGGGAGGGGGAAAGATCAAAGGGAAAGAGCCAAAGAGACAAGTGGGGGAGTGAACACAGCAGAAAGGTTATTAGTAAACAAGCAAGGTGTTAATCATTCCCCTCTTGAATGTTGAGACCACGTGGTTGAATTGTCAGAAGAAGCTTCATCCACACTATATAGCCTCACTATAATGACCAGATGATTCTATGACCATTGCACTCATATCAGATATGACAATGTCAACGAGCAGTCTGCATTTTCCTTAAGCCGCGTTTCCACTGGACTTATTTTGGTCAAAGTAACCGAGACTATGGTTACTTTTCCCATTTTAAGTCCAGTGGAAACGGCCCAGTTAAATTTCCTCTTGGTTAATTTAACCGAGCCGATTAATCCAGTGGAAACGTACCACTCTGTTAAACGCAACTCGGTTAAAAACCACATCCGGCCTAAAGACGTAACACGTACATGCACTGTGCACAGCGTCTGCTTCGTATTGCGCGCTAAATGTACACACGTACATTGTGTATCCGGCTGACGCATGACCTTCGTGAGCAGTTATATTGCCAGCTCGGTTACTTTAACCATCGTCTCGGTTAAATTTGACCGACTCAAAAGTCCAAATGGGAACGACGGTCAAATTTGACCATTGGAAATTTAACCATCGTCTTAGTTAAATTTGAGTCCAGTGGAAACGCGGCTATAGAAACTACATTTCACAGCTCTCTGGAGTATCTATTCTGAAGTCTGCACCTTTTATTTTTGTTTTGGGGTTGTTGTTGGTTTTTTGTTTGTTCCAGATCTATGGTGACAAGGATGCAGACGGGTTCTTCATGGGAGAGTTGAGCGGCCAGCGAGGGTTCGTCCCTTACAACATGGTGGAGGAGGTGGAGGGGCCCGAGCAGACGCCCCTCAACGCTCCCAAGAGGACCAGCACGGCCACCTCGGGGGAGTCGCCGGACAGGGGAGGCTACAGTAGCAGCCTCAACACCACCACCACCAGCAGTCCAGGTAGCCACATGCACAAATGAGAAGGAAACAAAGGAAAGAAGAACCAACAAAAATATGAAGCTGACTGCCAGATGAATTTCTCTCTGCCTGAAGCCTCTGAAAACATGAGATCTCTCCTCTCTTTTCCTCTCTGTTTCTGTCTGCCTGTCTGCCTGTCTCGCCCTCACTTTCTCTCTCTCTCTCTTTCTCACACTCTCTATCCCTTTCTTTCTCTCCCTTTCTTTCTCTCCCTCTCTCTCTCTCTCTCTCCCTCTATCTCTCCCTCTCTTTCTCCCTCTCTCTCCCCCTCTCTCTCTCCCTCTCTCCCTCTCTCCCTCTCTCCCTCTCTTTCTCTCCCTCTCTTTCTGTCACCCTCTCTCTCTCCCCTCCCCCTCTCCCTCTCTCCCTTCTCTCTCCCTCTCTTGCTCTCTCTCCCTCTCTCTCCCCCTCCCCCTCTCTCTCCCTTTTTCTCCCTCTCTCCCTCTCTCCCTCTCTCCCTCTCTTTCTCTCCCTCTCTTTCTCTCACCCTCTCTCTCCCCTCCCCCTCTCTCTCTCCCATCTCTCTCCCTCTCTTTCTCTCACCCTCTCCCCCCTTCCCCTCTCTCCCCTCTCTCTCCCTCTCTCCCTCTCTCCCTTTTCCCTCTCTCCCTCTCTCTGTCTCTCTTTGTTCCTCTCTCTTACTTCCTGTCTCCCTCACTCTCCCTCTGTCTGTGAATCTCTCTGTGTCTTTGTCTCTTTCTGTCCCACTCTGTCTCTCTGTCTGTGAATATGTCTCTCTCTGTCACTCTGTCTCTGTCTCTTTGTCTCTCTATGTCCCATTCTGTCTCTCTGTTTTTTTGTGTCCCTTTATTTTGTCTCTGTGTCTCACAGTTTGTGCTTCCTATGCTCTTCCCTACCCTCTCTCTCTTCCCTGTTTATCTTTCTTGCTCTTACCATCTCTCTCCCTCTCCCTCCCTCTCCCTCTCTCTCTCTCTGTTTATCTTTCTCACTCTTACTATCTCTCTCTTCCTCACCCTCTCCCCACTCCAGCGCCTCACCTCTTCAGCAGCCCCATGAGCACCCTCCGCATCCCGGCCGACGCCAGACGGCAGAAGATGAGGGCGCTGTTCGACTACAACCCGCAGGAGCTGTCACCGAACCCGGACGCGGAGGCCGAGTTGTCCTTCAGGCAGGGCGACTTCATCCTGGTCTACGGGGAGATGGACAACGACGGCTTCTTCGCGGTGAGTCTCGCCCCCGCAGCCTCCCTCCCTCGGCATAAGAAGCACTCGGATCAGGATTTTAAAAATTCCAAAACACTTCTCAGAACAATTGAGTTTGTGACTTGAAGCCTTGGAAACCCATTGAGACAACTGTGGATGCAATGACCCTATTCAGCTTGTACACAATGGGCCATTCAGTGCACCCATTCACAGTCACAGCTGTGGATGCAATGACACTATTCAGCTTGTACACAATGGGCCATTCAGTGCACCCATCACAGTCACAGCTGTGGATGCAATGACACTATTCAGCTTGTACACAATGGGCCATTCAGTGCACCCATTCACGGTCACAGCTGTGGATGCAATGACCCTTTTCAGCTTGTACACAACGAGCCATTCAGTGCACCCATTCACAGTCACAGCTGTAGATGCAATGACCCTATTCAGCTTGTACACAATGGGCCATTCAGTGCACCCATTCACAGTCACAGCTGTGGATGCAATGACCCTATTCAGCTTGTACACAATGGGTCATTCAGTGCAGCCATTCACAATCACAGCTGTGGATGCAATGACCCTATTCAGCTTGTACGCAGTGGGCCATTCAGTGCAGCCATTCACAGTCACAGCTGTGGATGCAATGACCCTATTCAGCTTGTACGCAATGGGCCATCCAGTGCACACATTCTCAGACAGATGTGGATGCAATGACCCTATTCACCTCAAATGGATACCAAAATCCTTTTGACAACATCCCAGCAGTCGGCAGTCTGTGAGAGATGACTCACTCTTTGACCTCTGACCTTTGACCCGTGCCGTTGCCAGGGTGAACTGCACGGCCAGCGGGGCCTGGTGCCGTCCAACTTCCTGGAGGTCATCAGCGGCGGTGAGACGCCGCGGCCGGAGTCGGCCCCCAGCAGCCCCCAGCCCTACGCCGGCAGTCCGGCCCACCAGCAGCAGGCCTACAGCAGCCCCTCCCACCATCATCAACAGCAGCAGCAGCAGCAGCAGCAGCAGCAGCAGGCCTACAGCACCTCCCCCGGCCGGGAGAGCCGCGGCAGCCGTGGGAGCTACACCTCGGTGCGCTCTGAGGACAGGCAGACCCAGGTGAGGGCCGCGGATGAGAGCCGCCATTTTTTTTGTGGTTCCCCCCGTATATTCGGCAATTGCCTTATAGGATCACACTCGTTACCACTCGCCCAACCAGGGCTCTTTTCCGAAACCCGGCTTAGGCTTCGGACTCCGGCTTCGTCTCTGTTTTATCCAAAAGCTGAAAACACAGGTTCTTTGTTGAAGTTGAAGCTTTGGGTTCTTTTTCACAGATGGATGAAAGAACCAGAGACAAAGCTGGAGCCTGAGCCTAAGCCAGGTTTTGGAAAAAAAAAGCTGAAAACACAGGTTCTTTGTTGAAGTTGAAGCTTTGGGTTATTTTTCACAGATGGATGAAAGAACCAGAGACAAAGCCGGAGCCTGAGCCTAAGCCAGGTTTTGGAAAAAGAAGGCCCTGGTATACAGCAACCTCCTTGTGAATTCTGATATGGTACCAACATCTGAGGACCGTTTTCTGCTTCATTTAGTAATTGCAGACAAACATAAGGGCTAGCAAGATTCACAGGGCAGTTTAGGACCAGGTTTTTCTAGTGGAGTGGTTCCCCTCGCCATCAATATGTGCAGTGATCACTGTGTACAATTTCATTTTGCACCAACATATCTTGTAGCCACTTGTAGTCATGGTATGGCGACTTAAATGCAGTATGGATGCTAAGTCTTTTTGGTGTTTCAAATGAATGGGTTTTGGACACAAACAGTAGGGGGGGAAATCTGAGTCTGTGGAGGCAGAACATAATTATGGCTTTTCCTTTTCTTTTTGTTCGGTGAAGAATGACCTAGTTGGGAGAAAATCTGAAAGACCACAGGTCGATTTCACCAACTCTTCATAACTTCCGATCAGTCGCAAGACGATGAGCGACACAATCCCGCTATCCGTCCTAATCCCATCTCTTTTTCATCATAGCTCTAGCGTACTGGGAATCCACCCCCTCCCCATTGCAAATATTAATGTGTACCACTATTATGTGATGAGCGAATTCCACTTGCAACTCAAGATTGTGTTTTTGCTGAAGTTGTTTCTTCTCCGACATTCCACTCCGTTTATATCATGTCTCTTGCACTTGGCTGGGTAAAAGGTCACGTATCTGCCGGTTTTTCGTACGATTTCCTCAAACTTCGCCGTCGCCTTCGAGTGAAAAAATTTAATCCCGACATTTTTCAATCAGCCACTAGAAGGCCGCTTGAGAAGTTGATGACGTCCTATGTTAATGATTAGGGGAAAAAAAGTCATTCCACCTTTGACCTACACTATGAACATCAAAACCTTGAAAAAGGGGTGAAAATGTCATTTCGCTGTCAAACTAAAAAGTCACTGTGAAAATAATCGCCTTTCTGATCTGATAAGGACATCTTCAGGTCACTAAAGAGACCGTGAAAAAAACCGTGAATATCTAGGGTGGCAAGCTCCAGCCTTGGGGGATGGCTAATTCAATTACCAGTAGGGACCACCAGCCCCCATAGAGGTACTGTATGGTGTCCTTGTACCTGTCACTCCCAGTTACTTCTAAGTTGCCTCTAGCCATTTACCACCAGGAATGTGTCATTGAAGACCACTGGTGAAAAAAACGTGAAAATGACTTGGCTAACTGTGTGCCATGAAATAGGGGTGAAAACACGGTGAATTTTCTTTTCACAGCTAAATGACATTTTTCAGCCCATTTTCACCATTTAGATGAAAATCTAAAACACTGCTGAAAATGACCTAGTACTGGTACCAAATTTGAATACAATGGCACAAGATCGGATGCCATCACATAGGTCAACAAACTTTAGGCCCTTAATGTCATCTCACGGGCAACAAACAGCAAGATTAGGGAGCCGACCATTGATTTTGTTTGTTTTTATCGGATTTTGAAGATTTAAAGAATCAAATTTTAACGTACTGTCACATGACCGTTCTTTGAGCCACTGCGGCCAACAATGTTGAGGCCAGAAAAGACCAGTTTAGTACGGTACAAGTACTTTCTGTTGGCTGAAAATAACTTTTGTACTCTGGCAGATAATCCACGTCGATAAAAAAAAAAACACCAGTGGAAGAAGAAGGAAAACAAAATCAGAACAAATGGTGATTTGTTTTTCTGCTCTAGTGTAAATATGGCTCAATCTTGCCTGATGTCATAACATTGTCCATAAAGACACGGGGGACGTACATGTACACGTGCGCGCAATTCGCTCAGGACTGATTGTGCGACGGCGATCCAATCACGGCAGTCATGGCTCACTTACAGGCCATGAGCCCCCCCCCCCCCACCCCCCGGGATTTGGTGCTCGGTGCTTTTAATGAAATTGCTTCAAAAGAGCATCTCCCACTGAGTAGATTCGTCTTTTTTAACGAAAGTTTGCACCACTGTTTGCGGGGAATATAAGCCACGATTTCTACTTTGATTTTTACCCATGAAAAGGTTAACTGTGGGTTAGGCTCATAGAGCTCTATAAATAAACTAGAGTGCGCACTCATTGCCTGACGCGTGCCGAAAAGAGGACTGCGAAGCCCTTACCACGGCAAACTAATCCCAATTTTTACAAAAGAAAGTAAGGACATTAAAATTTGCCAATCCCTTGAGGTATTGATGGCCTTTCCTTTCATTACTTAAAAACATTTCTATAACATTTTAGTTTCCGCATTCACAACCTTTCGGCTGTACTTTTCCCCATTCATATTACGCGCGATTGCTACTGACATACGGGCACTTGGCAAGCTGCAGTTGACCTCTTTGGTAATGGCGGATGCGCGTCCATGTCCCATTAAATGTGTATGGGACAGTTCTTTTTGACCCCCTTCCCACCCAAAAAAAGGAGAAAAAAAGGAGAGAAAATATCAGCTGTTAATTCAGGCAATTTATTATGAAACATACAGTTGTATGTGACCAGCTCTGGCAAAATCCGACACTTGGGGTAAAAACTGGAAATTGAATTTTTACCATAAATATTAACAAATTTGTTTGAGATAATCTTTGAATGTTCCTGAATTCAACCCTGCAAAAACCCGAAAATGATCGCTGAGGTCAAATTTTGACCTTGTGGGCCGATGGACCACAATGGGAAATGCCAATAAGCGTCGGGTTTCGCCACAGTGCGGGTCACATATATTTTTTAAAAACTTGATTCAATTTTTGACAAATCTGAAAACTTGTGAAATTAAGTCAGAGTCGCGTACATCAAACAGACTGAATCACATTGTGATTGAACATCGGTGAAGAAAATTTACAACTGGTGCGGCTAAAATGTTAACTTGAAAGGCCTGAATCGTATCGTAACGTTTTTGGAGTGGTGCGCCTGAAAAATATGGTAAACAGAAGTGCTACAAATGCTCCAAGTAAAAATCCCCCAATTTCTTTGGTTGGGGGGGGGATCTTGTACAGATCAAATTTTTAATTTATCTTATTTCATGCCTTGCATGCTTCATCCATCGCATCTTGATTTAATTTTCTAATTTATTTTTTTTCATCATGTATTTTCCCCTTCCATTTGTTTCTTTTTCCTTTTTATTATTGTTTCATTGTCATCTTCATTGCTCTCATTACGCCCACCATGGGTATCTTACTAGTCACCGAGGACCGCTGGGTAAGAATGGGTCACTAACACGGACTAACGAGTGCCTCTCACCTTCATCACCTTTGGTTGTTTTCCTGTCTGTTTTGGGTTTCTTCTCTCTTCCCAGCTGAGCCTGGATGCAAGCCCAATCTACTAATCATTTGCCCACCCCCCCCCCCTTCTAAGAAGTGGAAAAAACACAGTAAACGAGACTAGATACACAACCCAGCCCACAACTCCACACAAGACAGTGCAATGCAGCAGATCTGAATGCAGATGAGCTCTGCAACACCACCCATCGCAATGTAACACAACATAAAAGAAGACAACACAATGCAATGCAATGCAACACAATGCAATGCAACACAATGCAATGCAACACAATGCAATGCAACACAATGCAATGCAACACAATGCAATGCAACACAATGCAATGCAACACAATGCAATGCAACACAATGCAATGCAACACACTGCAATGCAACACAATGCAATGCAACACAATGCAATGCAACACACTGCAATGCAACACAATGCAATGCAACACAGTGCAATGCAACACAATGCAATGCAACACAATGCAATGCAACATAACAATAAATTAGAACAAAACACAACTATTGATCACTCCAATGCTGACCAAATTTGCGCTTAAAGGAAGGGTACACCATTTGCAAAGGTCAAAGAATTGCTTCCATACAATGTACTTTTTCAAACTCAACTTATACCAGTATGCATAAAATAACACACCTGCATAAGTTTCTGCTGAATCCATCAACCAAAAAAACGTGGGAACAAAATTCGATTCTAACTTTTTTCAGACATAGAGGGCGGTATTGGTAAGAGGAACACTTCGATCATTAGAAAATCTACAAATTTCCTCTTTTCTTGGAAACGACAGATTTTCGAGTGCTGAAATGTCAAGGAATGTCTGATAACATTACAAACTTCCTGACGAGTAAGTAATTTTTTAAACTGTGGAATATCCTGAAATCAGGAACTTTGCAAATAGTGTACCCTCCCGTTACTTCATGTCTCTCAGAAAACTTGAAAAAAATCTGCATCGTGATGGGTTTCCTACCATTACCCAGCAAGCAATTTTTTTTTCTTCAATCTGTCGAAAGAGAATGGGTGGTCAGATATTTTTGTGGCCACGAACATGCATGCATTGCAACTGCCAACCAGACTCACTCTGGTAATTTCTCAGCGGTGGCGAAGCGCAGTTAGTGTGGTTCCCGCATAATGGACGATTCTCCAAATCGGTCTTGAGGCTCATCAGGGGTGCACGTCAGGTTTTAACCTGATGGGACGCATGGGCGGGAATAGAATAGAAGGATGGCGTTCGTGGTTTCCATCTAATCATATCCATTCCCGGTAAATTTCCCGGGAGCTTATGATCTCCCCTGCTGACGTCCATTCGCTCTATGTCTGACCATTACAGATTCCTTCCTCGGTGTTTTTTTTCTCCCCTTCCTCCCTCTCACTTTTCCACTTCCTATCTATTTCTTCCAAGACTGGCTGATCATATTTTTCTTTTCTTTGGTGGAGTCTTGTCTGCAGAGAGAATTCACTACTCGTTCCTGTGCTTTTCACATCACAGGCTTTGCTGTGTTACCCACCCCCCTCTCTAACCATTGGTTGTTGTTTTTTCTTTCCAAGCTAACCAACTCTAAAAGGCAGTGGCTAACTTGATTTCCTCTCAATTTGTTCAAAAGTTTCCAGTCAGTTTTTTGTTTATCAATTTGTTTGACTTGAATTGAATAAAAAGAAGAAGGATGCATCCACTTTGTGCATTCCGCGAGCTGCTACAGCCCGGTTTACAACCATTGGTTGATTGCATCTGAATGAAAAAGGGTGTGTGTGTGTGTGACCCCTGCAGCCGATTTCATGAAACTTTAAATGTTAGCTCAGATGGGGAGAGCGCTGGTACGCAAAACCAGAGGTCTTGGGTTCATATCCCAGTCCAATCAAAGTTTTCTTTGCCGTTTTGTTCAAAAGTTCCCAGTCAGTTTTTATCGATTGGTTTGACTATAATTATTTCCTCTCATTAGAAGCTGAGTGAAGATGGAATCGTTGTTTTTTCTTTCAACTAGCCCCAAAGACTCCTGTCTTTACTGAACTTAACAGTGTGTAGTGATTCCCGTTTGTACTAACAGCAACACTGAAGGACATGCTTTTCCTCTGGCCCTTTTCTCGTTAAAGATATCGCTTATGATAACGGTCTGTTTCTTGTATAACACAGTAGTGGTTTATGTGGGATTCTTTGTAGAAGCTCTCTGCATCTCCCCCCGACTGGACCAATTGGAACCCAAACCCTGAACAAGACCTCTACTACCTGAACTATCCAGCCCTTTGTTGTTGTTGTTTTTTTCTTCAAAAAGTAGAAGACTTGGTGTTTCGATCCTAGCGGGGCTTTTCTCAACGGCAGAATTTAGTTTTCTATATATTATTAGAGTGATATGCAAAAATTTTGCAAACTGCTTACTGTCTAAGATTACCCAGATGCACATTTGGAGGGCCTGACGTTTCGATCCTAGCAGGACCTTTCTCAAAGACTTTCTCTGCCTTTGTGAAAGGTCCTGTTAGGATCGAAACGTCAGGCCCTCCTAAAATTTGATAACATGCAGTCGCTATAATAAACATCCCGGGATCCATTAAAACTGTTTGTTATAGCAGTTGCAGCCGGTTACCAGTATTTTGTACACACAAATCGGGACCCAAAGGGTTTGTTCGTTATAGCCGAATGTTTGGTATATCGGCATTCGTTACAGCGATGTTCCACTGTATATGTATTTTTTACAGCCTTCTTGCATTCTGTTTTTCCTCACCAAAAATCCTCACCAAAAATTATAAAGCATCTTCCATTTTCTTAAAAAAAAAAAACCTATGAAAGTGAAAGCTTCTCAAAAGAATTCTGAAGTGATTCTGGCTTCATGGAAAGATACTTTTTACAGGATATGTTGTTTAGCTAGATAACATTTACTCATTCTCGTATTCATCTTATCAATTGTCCACTCAGTCAAGCTTGTCCTTTTGCCTTTGTCGTGTGGAGAGAGGCAGCGAGTGGGGAAACAACTGCATGTTAGGACAGCCTTGAGGTTTCCTTTATGAAACCCCCCCCTCCAACCTCCCTTCTCCTATTCCAACAAAATGCGTCGATGCTGTGCTGTGGATGGTCCTGTGATTGTCACTTCTTAAAGATTTGCATTGAAACATTTTCGTCTTCTTCTTCTCCTTTTCCTCCTCCTTGTCCTCCTCCTCATCCACCTACAACCCCTCTTCTTTTTCTTATGTTTATTTATCCTCCTCTCCCTGTCCCCTCTCTCCTACCTTCCCTCCTCTTCCCTCCTCCTTCTCCCCCTTCTCCTGCTTCTTCTGCTCCTCCTGCTTCTCCTCCTCATACTCCTCCTCTTCTTCCTCCTCCTCCTCCCCTCCCCCTCTTCCTCTTCCTCCTATTCTTCTTGCTCCTCTTCCTCGTCCTTGTCCTGCTCATCCTCCTCTTTCCTCCCCCTCCTCTACTCCCCCCTCCTCGTCCTCTTCCCTCCTCTTCCCTCTTCCCTCCTCTTCCCTCCTCCTCCTGCTCCTCCTCCTCTGCCTCTTCCTCCTCTGCCTCCTCCTCCTCTGCCTCTTCCTCCTCCTCTGCCTCCTCCTCCTCCTCTGCCTCCTCCTCCTCTGCCTCCTCCTCCTCTGTCTCCTCCTCCTCCTCTGTCTCCTCCTCCTCCTCCTCCTCTGTCTCCTCCTCCTCTGCCTCCTCCTCTGTCTCCTCGTCCTCCTCTTCCCCCTCCTCCTCTGCCTCCTCCTCCTCTTTCTCCTCCTCCTCTGCCTCCTCCTCTGCCTCCTCGTCCTCCTCTTCCCCTCCTCCTCCTCTGCCTCCTCCCTCCCCCTCCTCCTCTGCCTCCTCTTCCTCCTTCTCTGCCTCCTCGTCTCCCTCCTCCTCTGCCTCCTCGTCCTCCTCTGCCTCCTCTTCCCCCTCTTCCCCCTCCTCCTCTGCCTCCTCCTCCTAATCCTCCTCCTCCTCCTTCTTCTCCTCTGCCTCCTCCTCTGCCTCCTCCTCCTCTGCCTCCTCCTCCTTCTTCTCCTCCTCCTCCACAGCTCCAGGCCAGACACCAGCAGGAGAACGGAGAAGCCCCGCTCAAAGGTCGAGAGATGAGGTCCAACTCGGATGTTGCCGACCAGTCGGGCGACAGCCTGGGCACGCCGGAGCACATCAAGAAGAAGAAGGGCCTGCTGTCCAAGGGCAAGGCCCTCTTTAAGAAGCTGGGCGGTGACGCCAAGCAGAAGCACAAATGATAAGGAAGGGGGATGGAGAATATTTCATCCCCTCCCCCAACCCACCAGTAATTTGTATTCCAACTATGTACATTAGGCATATTGGGTGACATGACCAGCCAAAAACTTTTCTCAGATTTTGCTCAAGATTTAATTATTTATTGATTTTTTTTTAAAATAGAGATTAGCCATCCATACCCAAATCTCCATCCCAAACGTCCACAATACAAAGTATTATAGTAATATAACCTTTACAAATGACGGGTTTATAAGATTTGGAGTGTTTATCACAAGGGGCCCAGAGGAGATCCAGGTCTATGGAATTCATTGCGGATTTTGCAAGCAGCGCCAGTTTGGCTGACAGCCCAAAGCCAAGATTTATTCCGCCGATGACACAAACAAGTGTACATTGGGAGAGTGCACAAGTCAGAATGGCCTTGCTTGCCCAGGAAATGGGATTAAATTCCAATGATGATCAATAGTTGTCAGCTATTTTAAGTAGCGTTTTGACAATAGCCGCAATGGATTCCTTGAATGCCCCCCCCCCTTGGCAGGTTTGTCAACCATTACAATAGCAGTCACTCAAAGTCAGGGCAATACCTCCAGGTGGAGGAACATTTTGAAAAATCGTTTTTTGACTTTTTCCGAGCAATGTAAGCGGCCTTGCTTTTGTTTAACCTAGCGGGACTTTTTCTCAGAGGCAGAACGACCATTGACCTTTCTGCCAGAACATCAGCAATAGCTTCAGGATCATGTTTGCACTGACCAATTACCTGAGGGAAAAAAACTGCTGTTTTAATGACACCACAGTCTACAGTAATTGCATCAGTCTTCACTCAACGGATTACCAGATAGGCTCTGTTATCACCTGGGACCAATGTTCAAATCTCTCGGCTTCTGGATTTTTTTTTTGATTTTTTTTGGGTAGGCGAACGGTTTTCAACCAACTGTCTAGAGATTCTTCCGAGGCAGTTTCATAAAACTGCCTAGGAGGGAAAAGTTGCCTTAGCATTAGAAAGAAAAAGAGAAAGGTCTAGTTTCTGTACTTCCCTTATGTGACATCAGATAGTTTAGGCATTGGGTGTACCACCCCGGTCAGTAATAAGCTACATCATTCAGCATCGGTTCTGCCGTTGAGAAAGTTCCTGCTTGGATCAAAACATCAGGCCCTCCAAACAAATTTTTAGGAAAACATTCAGTAAAAAGCACTTTCAATTTTTGTAACATAAATTATTTCCTTGTTTCACAATGTGTTCAACCCAGATTACCGTTGGAAGCGATTAGGTTTTTATTGTTAATTTCAGAATTGTGCCCATTCCCTTCATAGACCCCTTTTTATGCATACCAAACAGTCAATGGAATACCGCACAAAACGCCCTTTTTTGTGGCAGTCAGCTTTTATCATAAATATGGGGTGATATTTATTTGTTTGCTTGCTTGGGAAGTATTTTGTGTCACTATTTTGCTTTGGTGCTAAAGACTTTGGGTGATAATAGTGGATAGTTTTTTTCATTTCTAAACAATTCTGTCTGTAGCTGTATTTGTTTTCCTCTTGGGAGTGTTTCCGTGTTATATCATTTCTGATTTCATTGGCTATGGCTGGAAATGATACAAAGTCTATGGGAATAGGTTGCAGCCACTGGCTAGAGGCTTCCCATAGACTTATGTATCATTTGAAGCCTTTGCCACTAGATGTGGACACGGCCTAATGTTGAATTGACAAGTTGTAGTCAGGCACCCATAGCAACTCCACTAAAGGTTGCCTGCGTGGTAGTCTTGGATCCAGACTGCCCAAGTTCCCCACCCTCCATATTCAACGATGCATTTCGTGACCTGCTTCGATTAGAAAACAATCTGATCGGATCTAAAAATCCAGTCATAGACAGCTTAGTTTATATTTTCTAACGAGCAATGGACGCATGTAAATTGCCACATAGCGGGGATTTGTGCTCAAACCACCCCTATATTTGAATATTCATTCAAGTATGTAAATATTCATTGGAATGTAAATATGAATATTCACTAAGGGTCTATCTCACTTTTTATCCGAACATTTACATTCCAAGCAATCAATTGTTGGTTGTTTGATTTTTTTGTTTCAATTCTAAATGCAAAAACAAAAAAGTTTTTAAAATGTTTTGTCCTCCCATTTATGCCCTAGCTGGGGATTATGACAGGGTCACTGGTTTGTGCTAGTCAACCGAAGTTTGATTCATGTTTCCATCAAAAAAATGTGCACTTAGATGCAGGTTTATAAAAAGTATTTTACATGTCATGAATTATGAACTGGTTAAAAGTAGTTTTTTAGCTTTGAAATCCATGAAGGTTTGGGTGGTTTTTTTTCCTTGGATCATAATATTGCTTTCTATAGCTCTCTGATCCAAATGGTAAACTACTCATTCTTTATTTAATTATTCAGTCAATTGAAACTTTGCTACCAACTAATAATGCAGGTCTAATTTTGAGCATATAGGCGCCCCATATCATTTTGCTTTTATTGTACAGCGGGTAAGTACGACAACAGGGGACAACATGGGTACCAGTGGAATGGTACTCAATATGATACCCCTCTTTGGCTGGTAACGCGCCACGGTCTAATAAGCGTTGCGCGCTTGAGCGTGGCCATGGCCCTTTTCCAAAACCCGGCGTAGGCTTTGCCTCCAGCCTCTTCGCCGCTCTGTTATCCAAAAGCTGAAAACACAGGTTGGGGGTTCTTGGTCGAAGTTGAAGCTTGTGATTTTTTTCTTTTAACGCAGCATGGCATTCAAATTGAAGCCGAATGCCTTCCATTTCCATGCTCTGTATTTTGAAATGGACGAACCATAACAAAAGGACAAAGACGAAGTTTTAAAGTCGAAACTGGACGTGCCATGACGTCACCACCCAGAGGTTGCCGATGTCCGGTCAGCGCCAGTAAGGCCGTGTCCGAAACGGGCGTCTAGAGCTAGGTCTAGGTCTTACCCCCTATTGGAAATACACGGAGATATCGATGCAAAGACAATAGCCCTAGCCGTAGCTCAGGAAGCCGTTTCGGACACGGCGTAAGACCAGAGAGTCGATATCACCGGTGACGTCATTCGCGGAGTTCCCTGCAGTGGCTCATATGAGAGCCACACTGCACGCTCGCACAGCTGCGACCTTACCCCTCCGCCATGTCGCCCTCTCTTGTCCCCCCCCCCGTACTTTGGTCCAGGCGCATGCGCGTCGTCTCCCGTAGCAACAGCCATTCGAATCCGGCTCTTTTACATGGACACGTTTGCCGTTGACAAGATCTTATATTTGCCCGGTTTTGTTTACTGTCTTCCACGGGGCTTATAAATAATGCAAACATGCCATGATTTACACTTGTGTATATTGACAGATTTCAGTGAAGAAGAAAAGATTGGGTTATTTTTTGTTCCATCTTTTATGATGTGCGTGTGTGTAGCGTTTGTTGTAGAGTTTTATTTTCATTCGGTTTTGGGCAAGAAGGGTTTTTATTTTCTTATTTATAAAGCATCTTGCTCAACTACTGGTGGAATGTTCCACGTATACTATCATAGAAGGCTTTATTTCCATTGTTTTGGGGTAATTTTCGTGCGGTGTGGAATTTTATTAATTTGATTGGTTTTTTTCAGCGGATTTGCAGAATGAGCCAATAATGCAATATCGCGTGCAAAGTGGAGGTCCTTTTGGCGGAGTTCGCCAGCCAACCTTCATCGTAGGTCACGTGGTATGCTTACCGATCTGAAAGATGGTAATCGGTTTACAACGTCTACCAAAAGAAGGAGAAACTCTTTACGTATAATATTCACAGATAGGGGCCTGGCTGTGTGACCTGGCTGTGTACGAAGGTCATTGCCACTCTCGCTTTGAGAAAAGGACCCTGCGTGGTCTGCAACCAACTTTTGAAGAAAAAAAAACATGCTTGTGCGAGTGGTTCTCCTTGGCTTCTCGGCTTTGTCTTGTTTTCTTGAGCCTCAATCGAGTCGATGCTAGGACCAAAGATAACGCCAAAGTGAACTTTGTATTAAAAGTTTGAAATCCGTGGGTCTCCTATTTTGTCCTGGGTCGCGATGTATAAAGTGTATTCCCCGTGGCACGGTCAGTAGGTCGCGTTCAGCAGTCACCATCTACCCGTTACTGTCGGTAATAATACAGGCGGCATCGGCGTTGTACTATACTTAGTAATGAGGAGGGTGCCCTGTGAACAATGGACAGAGCGCGTTGCCATGCCAACCGAATCTGCCATTGACGTCACTGCTCGGGAGATCTGCGCCTGCGCTTGACGTTTCCGGCAATCTCCGCGCGCGCGTCGTTTATTAATCTTGGCATTATCCCAAATTATTGGTCTCCATTCGAGACCGCATAAAGTTTGGCTAGTGGTCGGCTGTGATGTTCTCGTGTATTATTATCGACGTGGCCAACGCGACTCCAAGAGTCTCCGTCTGCTAATATTTTTTTCGTGTACAGTATTCACGCGTAGCCAAGTATAAAGGATTTTGAAAGACTTTATATCGGACGTTATTATTTTTTTTCGCGAGCGAGAGGAAAGAAATCTATTATTTATCACTGTCTATGCTTCCATGTAATTTGACTTGCGTGTTTGTGTGGATGTATTGTCATGACAACGCTTCCCTTGAGGGTACGATTAAAGGGTGTTTTTTCCCCTTTCCTTGTGTTGTACAGAATAGACGAGAGTATACGCAGATTTTTAAGAAAGAGCTATTTATCCAACCAGTGTGTGTTGTAAAGTTGTTTTGTTTAACACCTTGACTGAATTTTCAAACTAAACGTATTCTGAATGAGGGTAGGTGATACTGTAGTGTTGAGCTACAGCTTTAACGGATCTGGTATGATCTCTCCCTCCCCCCAAACCGAGGTAAACTGCCCTAGATGAAAGGGTTAACTCTGACTTCCTAGAGATTACTTTTGTTTTTCATGCCGCTGCCATGACTTTATCACGGTGTATTAAACGCAAAATCATGATGCAGTGAATCGGTGACCTTTCCCGCCAATTTTTGCGTAATTGTCGTCTGGTGTTCTACAAGATAGGTCCCTACCAATTCGTGCGTCACACAATATTTTGGAGAGCGTCCTGTTGCAGGCTGTTATGTCCGCGTGCAAATTATTTTTGTACCCTGGAAAACCAAATATTGTGTCTTTGTATAAAAAAATAAAAAAAGGAGAAGAGAAAAAAATTATTAAAAATAATGATGAACTATGCGATATGTATTCTTGGGCTATCCACTCTGGTTTTTGGATTGATTTTGGGAGCATGCATTCTCGTTGAAAATATTATTCAGTAACATTGAACATTCCTTGGTTTCAAAAGATATCGACTATTTGAATGATGTTTAATGATAATGATGATTATGATAATAACAATAACAATAATGATACGATATACAAATTGACTTATCTTGCTCTGATTTGCAAGATTTACTTGAAATCGTAAACAATGCTATCACGATACCATGGTGGACTTGATTCAACCATTTTGTTTTTTTTCTATAAACAAAGAAATAAAATAAAATACATTTGTCAAAAAAAAAAGTGTTGAACATTTGTGTTGTTTCTTATAGTTTAAGAGGCCCTAAGGGTTTACCCTACTCGATGTTAGCAATGTATGTCCAGTATGTCCAGTACAGCGGAGACCTTACTGGACTAAAACAGGAGCTTTCTATCGGTAGTTGTTACTGTACGCCAATCACTTCGCTCCTCCATCGCTGTGCATCCCTACTGCCTTATACAGCATCCTCTACCCCCTGGCATTAGAAGAGCGAAGACCTTACTGGACTAAGACAGGAGCTTTCTATCGGTAGTTGTTACTGTACGCCAATCACTTCGCTCCTCCATCGCTGTGCATCCCTACTGCCTTATACAGCATCCTCTACCCCCTGGCATTAGAAGAGCGAAGACCTTACTGGACTAAGACAGGAGCTTTCTATCGGTAGTTGTTACTGTACGTCAATCACTTTGACTCCTCCATCGCTGTGTATCCCTACTGCCTTATACAGCATCCTCTACCCACTGGCATTAGAAGAGCGAAGACCTTACTGGACTAAGACAGGAGCTTTCTATCGGTAGTTGTTACTGTACGCCAATCACTTCGCTCCTCCATCGCTGTGTATCCCTACTGCCTTATACAGCATCCTCTACCCCCTGGCATTAGAAGAGCGAAGACCTTACTGGACTAAGACAGGAGCTTTCTATCAGTAGTTGTTACTGTACGCCAATCACTTCGCTCCTCCATCGCTGTGCATCCCTACTGCCTTATACAGCATCCTCTACCCCCTGGCATTAGAAGAGCGTAGACCTTACTGGACTAAGACAGGAGCTTTCTATCGGTAGTTGTTACTGTACGTCAATCACTTCGCTCCTCCATCGCTGTGTATCCCTACTGCCTTATACAGCATCCTCTACCCCCTGGCATTAGAAGAGCGAAGACCTTACTGGACTAAGACAGGAGCTTTCTATCAGTAGTTGTTACTGTACGCCAATCACTTCGCTCCTCCATCGCTGTGCATCCCTACTGCCTTATACAGCATCCTCTACCCACTGGCATTAGAAGAGCGTAGACCTTACTGGACTAAGACAGGAGCTTTCTATCGGTAGTTGTTACTGTACGTCAATCACTTCGCTCCTCCATCGCTGTGCATCCCTACTGCCTTATACAGCATCCTCTACCCACTGGCATTAGAAGAGCGAAGACCTTACTGGACTAAGACAGGAGCATTCTATCGGTAGTTGTTACTGTACGCCAATCACTTCGCTCCTCCATCGCTGTGCATCCCTACTGCCTTATACAGCATCCTCTACCCACTGGCATTAGAAGAGCGTAGACCTTACTGGACTAAGACAGGAGCTTTCTATCGGTAGTTGTTACTGTACGTCAATCACTTCGCTCCTCCATCGCTGTGCATCCCTACTGCCTTATACAGCATCCTCTACCCCCTGGCATTAGAAGAGCGAAGACCTTACTGGACTAAGACAGGAGCATTCTATCGGTAGTTGTTACTGTACGCCAATCACTTTGACTCCTCCATCGCTGTGCATCCCTACTGCCTTATACAGCATCCTCTACCTCCTGGTATTAGAAGAGCGAAGACCTTACTGGACTAAGACAGGAGCATTCTATCGGTAGTTGTTACTGTACGCCAATCACTTTGACTCCTCCATCGCTGTGCATCCCTACTGCCTTATACAGCATCCTCTACCTCCTGGTATTAGAAGAGCGAAGACCTTACTGGACTAAGACAGGAGCATTCTATCGGTAGTTGTTACTGTACGCCAATCACTTCGCTCCTCCATCGCTGTGCATCCCTACTGCCTTATACAGCATCCTCTACCCCCTGGTATTAGAAGAGCGTAGACCTTACTGGACTAAGACAGGAGCATTCTATCGGTAGTTGTTACTGTAGGCCAATCACTTCGCTCCTCCATCGCTGTGCATCCCTACTGCCTTATACAGCATCCTCTACCCCCTGGCATTAGAAGAGCGAAGACCTTACTGGACTAAGACAGGAGCTTTCTATCAGTAGTTGTTACTGTACGTCAATCACTTCGCTCCTCCATCGCTGTGCATCCCTACTGCCTTATACAGCATCCTCTACCCCCTGGCATTAGAAGAGCGAAGACCTTACTGGACTAAGACAGGAGCTTTCTATCAGTAGTTGTTACTGTATGCCAATCACTTCGCTCCTCCATCGCTGTGCATCCCTACTGCCTTATACAGCATCCTCTACCCCCTGGCATTAGAAGAGCGAAGACCTTACTGGACTAAGACAGGAGCATTCTATCGGTAGTTGTTACTGTACGCCAATCACTTTGACTCCTCCATCGCTGTGCATCCCTACTGCCTTATACAGCATCCTCTACCTCCTGGTATTAGAAGAGCGAAGACCTTACTGGACTAAGACAGGAGCATTCTATCGGTAGTTGTTACTGTACGCCAATCACTTTGACTCCTCCATCGCTGTGCATCCCTACTGCCTTATACAGCATCCTCTACCCCCTGGCATTAGAAGAGCGAAGACCTTACTGGACTAAGACAGGAGCTTTCTATCGGTAGTTGTTACTGTACGTCAATCACTTCGCTCCTCCATCGCTGTGCATCCCTACTGCCTTATACAGCATCCTCTACCCCCTGGCATTAGAAGAGCGAAGACCTTACTGGACTAAGACAGGAGCTTTCTATCAGTAGTTGTTACTGTACGTCAATCACTTCGCTCCTCCATCGCTGTGCATCCCTACTGCCTTATACAGCATCCTCTACCCCCTGGCATTAGAAGAGCGAAGACCTTACTGGACTAAGACAGGAGCTTTCTATCAGTAGTTGTTACTGTACGCCAATCACTTCGACTCCTCCATCGCTGTGCATCCCTACTGCCTTATACAGCATCCTCTACCCCCTGGCATTAGCAGAGCGAAGACCTTACTGGACTAAGACAGGAGCTTTCTATCGGTAGTTGTTACTGTACGCCAATCACTTCGCTCCTCCGTTGCTGTGCATCCCTACTGCCTTGTACAGCATCCTCTATCCCCTGGCATTAGAAGAGCGTAGACCTTACTGGACTAAGACAGGAGCTTTCTATCGGTAGTTGTTACTGTACGCCAATCACTTCGACTCCTCCATCGCTGTGCACCCCTACTGCCTTATACAGCATCCTCTATCCCCTGGCATTAGAAGAGCGTAGACCTTACTGGACTAAGACAGGAGCTTTCGGTCAGTAGTTGTTACTGTACGCCAATCACTTTGACTCCTCCATCGCTGTGTATCCCTAATGCCTTATACAGCATCCTCTACCCCCTGGCATTAGAAGAGCGGAGAATAAGAAGGAGCATTCTATCAGTAGCTGTTACTGTCTGGAATAGGCGTCCCACCGACGTTATCGGACAGGCTTCACAGAAGGGGTCTCAGCAATTCAAGGAGGCGGCATTTGTTACGCAGCATTTTGTTGCCTAACTTACGCAACATTTTGCTGCCTTTGCTAAATATTGCTGAAAAGAGTCTGGCCGTTTTCGGAATGAAGGCTTAAGCTCGGACTTAGGCTTCGGTCATGTTTATCTATACTCGTTATAATATCACAGGCATCTAAATTCAAGTGTTTGGCCCCAGTTTCTTGGTGAATACCCTGTATACCTATCTAGCCAACAAACCTTCAAATTCGGAAACAAACCACAACCTGGATTTTCAGGTTTGGTCAGACGAAGACACAGCCTGAGCCCGAGCATAAGCCAATTCATTTCGAAAACGGCCTTTATTATGGCGCACTAACCTTAACCTTATACATTTTGTAAGTTGCGTAACTTGAGCTTGAGCAACTTTTCTTGAAACCGGCTGCAGTGCATCGTTGTTTGTTAGGCCAGTCTTAGCCTTAGTCCGAGGATCTCTGTTTTGTAGCACAGTTTTATTTAACCCAAGCATATTTCTAGGTTTTTTTTCTCTCTTAGAGTTCTAGGCTTATAGTAATGTTGCTGTACGTGTTCTCACGCAGCGTGTCTATATTGCGTTCGGTTTTTTTTAATACATGTATATGATTTCCCACCAGGCGCTGGTACTTGTACGCAAAACCAGAGGTCCCTGGTTCAAATCCCGGTCCAGTCAAAGTTGTCTTTCTTTTCCATTTGTTCAAAAGTTCCCAGTCAGTTTTCCATTGGTTTTTTTGACTGCTCATTGCAGTGAGTATAGGTTTCATTCACTAGGATTCAATTTCATAGACCTTTTTCGACCTGAAACCATTTCTGAGCTCGACAAATCTCCCGACTCGCAGGTTTACCAACCACATGCCGTATCCTGTCCATGGGCAGTTTTAATCAGCATGTCTTCTTTGTGCTTCAGTTGGTCTTTGTGCTAAAGCGGTTCCGGGAATTCGGCTTAGTGTCGGACTGACTGGTTTCTAAGACGACGCTGGTGCATTCATTATTAATAGCGATAGCGTGCGCTCCCTATTAAATGTCCGATATAAATGTAGTATAATTATGTTATGGAGAGAGGCAGGTAGGCGGGCGAGCGGGCAGGCAGGGAGACAGAGAGCTAGAGGGGAGGGAGGGGGGAGTGAGGGAGGGGGAGAGGCAGAGAGAAAGACAGGGAGAGAGGCAGGAGGAGAGGCAGAGAGGGAGGCAGGCGGGGAGAGGGAGGCAGGCAGGCAAGCAGGGAAACAGGGAGGGGAGGGAGGGAGGGGGTGAGGGAGGGGGGGAGAGAGGCAGAGAGAAAGACAGGGAGAGAGGCAGGAGGAGAGGCAGAGAGGGAGGCAGGCAGGGAGAGGGAGGCAGACAGGCAAGCAGGGAGACAGGGAGGGGAGGGAGGGAGGGAGGCAGGGAGAGAGGCAGGGAGCCGGCTGAGAGACAGACAGGGAGAGAGGCAGTAGAAAAGGCAGAGAGGGAGGCAGACAGGGAGAGGGATGCATGTAAGCAGGGAGACATGAGGGAGGGAGAGAGGCAGGGAGAGAGGCAGAGAGGGAGACAGGAAGCGAGGCAGGAGGAGAGACAGAGAGGGAGGCAGGCAGGGAGAGAGAGGCAGGCAGGCAGGGAGACAGGGAGGGAGGGAGAGAGGGAGGGAGGGAGAGAGGCAGAGAGAGACAGTGAGATAGGCAGGAGGCCGAGGAGAGGCAGAGAGGGAGGCAGGCATAGAGAGGGAGGTATTTAGGCAGGGAGACTAGGAGGGAGGGAGAGAGGCAGGGAGAGAGACAGAGAAGGAGAGACAGAGAGAGAGAGGCAGGAAGTGAGGCAGAGAGTGAGAGACAGAGAAAGGCAGGGAGTGAGGCAGGGAGGGGAGGGATGCAGTCAGGGAGACAGAGAGGCAGGGAGAGAGTCAGAGGCAGACAGACAGGGAGGCAGGGAGACAGGGAGACAGAGAGACAGGGATGGAGGGAGAGAGGCAGGCAGGCAGGCAGGCAGGCAGGAAGGAAGGTTCTGTTATAATTTTATCCAATGTACAACTGTATTATAGTATTGGAAATCACCCTAGGCTAAACCCAAAGGTTATCGCCCCGAAAAAAGTAATACATGTAATTTAAGATGATCCGTTGCAATATTAATGACATTAATAGCACATGCAGGCCTCCGTGGGTCTCTCTCAGCCCCAATGGGGGGGGGGGAGAAAGGGGGAGATTAAAAACAATGTTCGATGACGCACGAGGTCGCTTTTGTGGCAGCCGACTGTCCCATGGGGGCGCTATCAATCCTTGGTTACCCGAGCAGCGCACGGTTTCCCTGCTCATTAGGGCACCGCGGCGCTGTTGCAGTAAGATCGCTCATCTATGGAGCTATGGAGAGCCAACAGTGAATAAACCGATTAATTCGCATTTTCTGCCTGATGATTTTCAGGCTTCGACAGTACAGCTCAATGTTGGGTACAGGGATGCAGTCAAGGCTGGAAGATTTCACATGGCAACTTTTGACGCACCGCCAGTAGTTCAAAAGAGAATTTGTTCGCAGAAAATGGAGGGTTTTTTTTTTTGGGGGGGGAATTATTGATGCGAAATCTGAAAAACTTGACAAACTACGAGCAGAAAATGTTAACAAGAAGTCCATTTTTGAACCGTCAATGTGCTTTTACAAGGAGGTTTCAAGTTGTCCACATTTTTGGCGCCACGACAGTAGAAGTAAAATCCGAATTTCAGCGAGCCGACCATTCTATTTTTGGAAAGTACTTAAGGCGAATTCCGAAAACCTGAAAATGAGAAACTTCGTGTGTTGTGCACTTTGGGCGCTCCATACGTCGACCCGCTGGGGAAAACTCCCGATCACTGACAGAGAAACCAGGATGGAGCTTTGCGGCGTAATTAGAGCTGTTTACAGTAGGTTTTCACAGAGGTCTCGAGGGTGACGTACGCTCACCATCTCTTTGCCGGACACCCAAGCCTCGCCTCTTAATGACGAAAGAGTCTGTATGATTGTCAGCCACTACAGTCAGCTTCCGACCATTAACGGGGACACTGAAAACCACACAAATCAAAGTCAAACAAACAGACCGAAAACAAACAAACACCCCAACAAACAAGCAAAAAAAAAAGATTAAAAAAGACTAAAATACGACTGGAAATGCAATGTATTACACCTAATCATGGAGGTCATAATTTGTAATGTATTTTGTCTTCCTTTTCAAAGAAACAAAGGAATTACCCCCAAAAAACCACAACATTTCCAGAGAATTAGGAGGGCCTTAGGCTTCCATTCTATGAGAAAGGTCCTGCTAGGATGGAAACGTCAGGTCCTCCTAATG
This sequence comes from Luidia sarsii, assembly GCA_949987565.1. Classification (NCBI taxonomy): domain Eukaryota; kingdom Metazoa; phylum Echinodermata; class Asteroidea; order Paxillosida; family Luidiidae; genus Luidia; species Luidia sarsii. The sequence continues at coordinate 19,805,236 of OX465105.1, read as the reverse complement.
TTTAATATTTGCATTTTGGTCATTTTAGTAAGTAAGCAGTTTGCACCAGTAATTTGTTGCATATTACTCAGGACAAAAATTAAACAAATCCTGAAAATAACAACGAAATGTTTACTGGACCGGTACTTTTTACATGTACATGTACAACTGCATCAACGTATTGCCGATTTTGTTTGTTTTTGTGTTGGGGTGTTGGGGTATTATTATGTTTGGGTGTTTGTTTGTTTTTTCCCTCTCTGGTACGGCATGCACACCCGACACTTCAGTCCACCGTGAGTATTGTGTAGACTGTGACATTCGTAATCCGCTCCTGCTCGGCAGAAGTAAGCATTCAATCTTTTTAAAGTCATTTGAAAACTGAACACTTTCTGACATGATTCATAACCACTCTATAGTACCTTTATTCCACCATATAGATACACTGACTAGAAATATTGAACGTAAAGGGATCGAAGCGCCTTTCACAGGGGAAAGACATAATCACTGAAAACAACATAAAGCGATGGGAGGTGATTTATCACAGGCTGGGGAGCTGTATTAAGCTGCTTATGCTGCCAGTGCGGGGCCGACGTCGGCTCACAAGCCATTCCATTAACCGTTGGCATTAGCTTGAAATCCATTCCGAGGGCTCCGGTTCAGAGACCTGTCCCCGTCTCTGATCTGACATACCATTTTGCAGTGATGCTACCAAATCCGGGGAGTTTGCATCGCTCAGTGGTTCTTCTCAGAACAAGAGCTCTTCTCAAAGGAGATCCATTTTCACGGGTTGCGCTCGCAAATCCCACATCCCCCGTGCAAATCCTACTAATCTTTACTAGATAACGCCCCTTCAATATAATACATATTATAGTAACACCCATAGTTATGACCGAAAGCGTGACTACTCAACGAACACAATTTAATGACACGTATAAGTGCGATTAATTAGATTGCCTTCAATCAAGGCATAGATAGTATGTGTGCACTGTGCATGCCGGTGCTAAAATATCCTTTCGAATAGCATGAAGCGATGATCAAAATTCGATAACATCAGCGATCGAGAGCGTTGTCATGATAATTGTCGAAATAATAGTTTGAAATGTGTCCTCACATCGAGGAAAATGGCAAAAAAAGTTCCACAAACATAGAACGTAGGACCCACATTTCGTAATATAAAATATGTCGTCCTTGAAACCGAAGCTTGGTTGTCAAGAGCCTTCGTTTTAAAAGGAGCCTCGATCTTGTCCTGAAAATCAAATTTCATCCCAGTGTACGTAATGTGCTTGGTATCACCTCCCACGTAAACTCGTGTACTCCTCAGATGTTATAAATCTTTCCCCCGAAAATTACCCCTTTTATTTCACTTCCTTCTTCTCCTTCTCTTCATTTGTCTATTTCTTTAGTTTTCTTCTTCTCCCCTTCTCTCTCCCTTTATCCAGATCGTCTCTCGCAGACGACCGATGGCTGAGATGTCGCTAATGGCCGCACTTCAGTACTTATTAAAGCTACAAGTACTTATTCAAGCTACCCCCACCTTTCTCAGTATCCCTATCCCATTAGGTATACAGGTCCAAATTGACCAAAATTATTCGGTGGTAAGAACGACGGCCCCGCGAACACCCTCTCGCACGCGGGGCCCCTGTTTTTAAATTCACTTAAAAAAAAAATGACAACAAGAGCAAAATACAAAACTGTGATGCAAAATTATAGTGTACCGGTATAGGTAAAAAAGGGTTTGTTCAACACGTTTTTATCCGAATTGTTGGCAGTTTGTGATCGATTTTGACGGACAGAATCTAACAGTTAATAATAATTTTGGAGGGCTCGGCGAGCAACGATAAATATTACGACCAGTGGGCATTCCGAAGAAATCCTCTATAGACTGAGTCGCTTAGGGGGACAGCATTTAAACCCGAGTACCGGGTGGGGGCGCCAGTCAGAAGCGTTCGACCATTAACTGTCGTGTGTCTCCGGGCTTTCACACGGATAGATGTAAACAGCCAATTGGTTACTGCAGCTTGGGGGTCGCACACAGTGAATGCATTTTTTTTTTTCAATTTTGAGTCACACAAATAATGGAAAAACTGATTATGAACTTTTGAGCAAATTGGTAAAAATGACCCAGGAAAACTTTGACTGGACCGGGATTTGAACCCGAGACCTCGAGGTTGTGAGTACCAGCGCTCTTACCATCTGATTCTGAGCTATTCAGCCCTTAAAGACTAGTTAGCTATGCCTTGGCAAAGACTAGTTGACTGTTTTTGAAAGGCCACTAAACAAGGTTCTGTAATGCCAATTTTGTGTCTTCCTAAAATCCAATACAAAAGTCCCGATATTTCTGGCGGTTGCTATGGTCCTGGAATATAATGCATCTGTGTATGGGCTATGGTCCTGGTACATATACCTCTGTGTATCCATGGGCTATGGTCGTGGTACATAATACCTTTGTGTATGGGATATGGTCTTGGTACATATACCTCTGTGTATGGGCTATGGTCCTGGTACATATACCTCTGTGTATGGGCTACGGTCCTGGTACATATACCTCTGTGTATCTATGGGCTATGGTCCTGGTACATAATACCTCTGTGTATGGGTTATGGTCCTGGTACATATACCTCTGTGTGTGGGCTATGGTCCTGGTACATATACCTCTGTGTATCCATGGGCTATGGTCCTGGTACATAATACATCTGTGTATGGACTATGGTCCTGGTACATAATACCTACAAAACACCTACAAAACCCTTCTGGATAAATTATTTATTACTCAAAAGAAATCCTTAAGAGTGATAAATGGCTCTACCTTTCAAGAACACTCAGCGCCATTATTCGTTAAATTTAACACCTTGTCTATATTTGATCTGTATAAATATCATTTGTGTGCACTTATGTACAAATTTGAAAAAATATTATACCTTGAACATTAAAGCGTTGTTCATAAGGAACAACGATATTCATAATTACGACACCAGAGCATCAAAGAAGCTCCACCTTAGTAAAGTTAGAACATCTCTACACCAATCCACTGTTAGACACCAGGGACCCCACCTATGGAACACTATTAAATCATCCCTACCAATGACGTCACTCAGGGCATGTGAAGGGTGTTATAAAAAACAACTTCTCTCAGCTTATATCGATGGTGACAATTAATTAAATTTAATTTAATGTGAATCCACTGAAGGATCTTTACTTAATTTACTGTTATACTTACCACCTAATTATTCATTACTACCTTTGTAAATGTAATTAAACAAAAAAGTTATGATTCTAGCATATAACAACAAGTACTAACGGAAACAAGCATAAATGTAGTTAAGCATAATTTAGAATTAATTAAGCCGAATTTATTATTAATTAATTATTTAATTATCTAATTATTTATTTATTGATACTTATTATTAATGAATTGTATCTAAACATAACTAGTGGAACTATAATTACTTAATGTAAGTAAAGGGGGAAGACCCTTGTACAAGCTCCGGCTTCTTGTCTAACCTCCTCATACTATTTTCCCTAACTAAATACTTCTTCATTAATGTAAAAACAATCCTAATAGTATGGAAGTAAACCTGAACCTGAACCTGAGCATATACCTCTATGCATCCATGGGCTATGGTCCTGGTACATATACCTCTATGTATCCATGGGCTATGGTCCTGGTACATATACCTCTATGTATCCATGGGCTATGGTCCTGGTACATATACCTCTATGTATCCATGGGCTATGGTCCTGGTACATTATACCTCTATGTATCCATGGGCAATTGTCCTGGTACATATACCTATCTGTGTATGGGCTATGGTCCTGGTACATATACCTCTGTGTATCCATGGGCTATGGTCCTGGTACATAATACATCTGTGTATGGGCTATGGTCCTGGTACATAATACATCTGTGTATGGGCTATGGTCCTGGTACATAATACATCTGTGTATGGGCTATGGTCCTGGTACATATACATCTGTGTATGGGCTATGGTCCTGGTACATACACCTAGCCTCTGTGTATCCATGGGCTATGGTCCTGGTACATATACCTCTATGCATCCATGGGCTATGGTCCTGGTACATATACCTCTATGTATCCATGGGCTATGGTCCTGGTACATATACCTCTATGTATCCATGGGCTATGGTCCTGGTACATATACCTCTATGTATCCATGGGCTATGGTCCTGGTACATATACCTCTATGTATCCATGGGCAATTGTCCTGGTACATATACCTATCTGTGTATGGGCTATGGTCCTGGTACATATACCTCTGTGTATCCATGGGCTATGGTCCTGGTACATAATACATCTGTGTATGGGCTATGGTCCTGGTACATAATACATCTGTGTATGGGCTATGGTCCTGGTACATAATACATCTGTGTATGGGCTATGGTCCTGGTACATATACATCTGTGTATGGGCTACGGTCCTGGTACATACACCTCTGTGTATCCATGGGCTATGGTCCTGGTACATAATACATCTGTGTATGGGCTATGGTCCTGGTACATAATACATCTGTGTATGGGCTATGGTCGTGGTACATATACCTCTGTGTATCCATGGGCTATGGTCCTAGTATATACTACATCTGTGTATGGGCTATGGTCCTGGTACATATACCTCTGTGTATCCATGGGCTATGGTCCTGGTACATATAGAACCCCTACCTCTGTGTATGGGCTATGGTCCCGATACATATACCTCTGTGTATGGGCTATGGTGCTGGTACATATACCTCTGTGTATCCATGGGCTATGGTCCTGGTACATAATACATCTGTGTATGGGCTATGGTCGTGGTACATATACCTCTGTGTATCCATGGGCTATGGTCCTGGTACATAATACATCTGTGTATGGGCTATGGTCCTGGTACATATACCTCTGTGTATGGGTTATGGTCCTGGTACATTAAACCGCTTTGTATGGGCAATGGTCCTGATACATATATCTCTGTGTATGGGCAAATGGGGGTGCAGTGCAGATTGGATGTGAAAGGCATTCTTTCGATCAGCGGCCGAATCAGTCCCTGACTCTATCTTGTCACTCCCGTGGAGTTATTGCGAGCCGAGATGGGCGCGGACAGCGTGGCCACGGAGGCATCCCCCACCGCCCGCGACGGCGGTCGGAGGGCGCCCGGCAGCCGCCTGAGCCCGTCGCGGAACGCCTTGTTCTTGACGGTGTAGATGAGCGGGTTGATGCAGGAGTTGCAGACGCCGGCGATGACGCCCAGGTGGTAGTAGGCCCGCCGGAAGTCCACCGGGGCCGTCATCAGGAAGCAGAAGAACATGGTCTGGTTGGGGCCCCAGAGGATGCCGAAGGTGATGACGACCGAGAGGAGGGTCTTCTGGAGCTCCTGGGCGGCCTGGACCTGCCACAGCTCGTTGCCTCCCTCGCGGCCTGCGTGTGCAAAAACAAGACGACGGAGCGTTTAAAACGACTAGCTTAGCTCGCTCGGCTCTATGGGCACAAGAAACCGGGTACCCGAAACCCGACGGAGGGCTAAACGGGTACCCGGTTTCACGCAGTCTGTTTGAGAGAAAAAAAGTCTTTGCAATTTCCGAGATAAACGATACATTATTAGAACAGTGTTCTCTAAATGGCTCTATCTTACAGACAGGGCTGTCTGCTCTCCAATAGTACATAACTTCATTGGCTTTTCCGCCGCAAAGCGTAGCGGAAACGCCATATCTTTTGTTTTGATTTTTTTTCTACTTCTTCATCTTCTTCTTCCTCTTCGGCCATAGACTATTGGCGTTCTCCGCTGATTATCTGGCAAACGACATTAGATATTCCAGCCAAACTTGGCCGAAACAATGTCTCTAAGATTCCTGACACACACACGACGGAGGAAGGACAAACAAGGGAAGGGAATGGGATGCAGATGTACACACGAAAGGAGGAGAGGTCGAGGTATGTGTATGTCACTTTGGCTTTGATCAAGGTCCTGCTATAGGATCGAAACGTCAGGCCGTATTATATTTCATGTGGCAATCGAGCAAAGCGCGGGGCACGTTACGCCATGATCATACGTCAGACCAACAAGGCGAACCCTCATTTTGATATCAGTCACACGGACGCATCGGGAACACGATTTCATCTAGGACTGAGTAAAACGGGTTGCTTTTTCCCCTGAAATCCGTCCCCAGGATGTCTGTAACTTGACGCCTGATGTACTTCTAAACGGCCGTGACCCCAAAAAGTGATCGCTTCGAAAAAAGAGATCCGGGAAAACATTATATTAAAGATAATAAGAATAATTTGCAAAAATGGTGCACACTCTATATTGACGACAAGAAAAGACTAAAAAATGCAAGTCTCAAAAATTTGCAGGACCTTTCTCTAAGGCAGAATGACAAGGACAAAGATACATGAAAGGAAGAGCTCTCCCCTTCCTATTTATTTGAGTTCTTGACATTTTGCCTTAAAGGGGTTCTTGTCATTTTGCCTTAAAGGGGATAAGAAGAAGAGAATACAAGGGGAAGCATATGGCATTATTTTTACGCTATTCGAGGCGGCAACCGTTCCGTGCTGCGTCGGCATATTGGTAATTTGGATGTCCTATAATCACGATGGCGTGGCGCCAATTATCTTCCAGAGGGATCTCAGATAGGCTGGTTCCCGCCCCTCTTCCTCGTCTCCAGCTGGTTCCACGTCCTCCGACATGCAGGGGCCGGGGGCTAGTGAGCTTCTACGGGCCTGCGAGTTGTTTGGCTCTGCACATGCGCTACTGTTTCTCCTTATAAAAGATGATGTAATGTTCATATTATACAACATGTCAAGCACGTATGCGCACGACAACCCAACACAATCATTCGCATTAGACTTCCGACAAATTCTGTTCGCAGTAACTATGGAAGCAGTTGCCCCTAGTTTTCGAGCTTTTTAGGAGTAGGAGAAAGCCGTGCCGAATTGTGTCACGTGACAGCGTTGCTGATTTCCTCATTAACATAAGAGGCCGAGCATGTATTCCTCCCATATGTTTTTGACCAGTATCGGCCCCTATATATGTTTCGGAGGACGGAGACGTCTGGAGACTAGGTAGGGGGGACGGGAACCAGCCTAGATCTCAGAAGCCCCGAGGATCTCAGTGTATTGTGGTCGCCGCGGGGGCAGGGATTGCGTAGTACTGACGCACGCTCGCGCATAATCATTATTTTGGCACCCGCCGAGCGATGAAGCTGTCGCGAAAGAACCCATTTCATAGATCTGCTTGAGAACACAATATAGCAACAGGTCAAAAGATTGCCACAGTTTGAGTGTTAAACCATTACATATTCCAGAAAAACAATACTGCGAAGGTTTGAGCTCAAATGGTAATCTGAGAAAGTGGAAAAAGGCAAAAAAAAACTTCTCCATATTTGACTGAAGATTTCTCGAGAAGTACAGCACAACAGACTGTATACGAGTTCAACATGAGGATTTTATCATGACCATCTATTAACTGTGTAAAGGGAATCCGTGGACATCGATGTTTTCCGATCTTCCCAATGTTGTATTGGGCCTTTAAATAAGGTTCTCAAAAAAGTATCGTCTCAATCGGTGAAAATTATGGAGGGTAACTGGGTTGGGTTTTTTCGGGGGGGGGGGGACTTGTTGTCAGGACAAGTCTTGCGAGTCAGAATCGATTTGGGGTTACGGGTTTAGAGTGGCGTTGATTTCAGAGTGGATTGTGGATTTTTCGCTCAGCTTTCTGTCTGAATACCATTAGCAGGTTTCATAAGGCAAACGAAATCTGCACACTGTGAACACGTGCTAGTGTACAATTTTGATGTGATTATGATTATTGGTATGACGGTATTCGTGTGTTGAGTTAGGTATTTGGGTTTTTATAATGAGGGGTTATATGGTATGGGGGTTTTGCTATGAGGGGTTTGGTAGGCGAGTTTGGGCATTTTGGGTTTGGCATGACGATACTGGTAAGACCGTTTTGTTTTGGCGGCTTTGATATAGATATCTAGATATGAGGTTCTGGTATGAGCGTCTAGGTATAAAGGTATGGGTAGGCTTCGTGGAGGTGCACCCTCCTACCTGTGCGGTTCTTCTGCTCGTTGAGTCTCTTGATCTGTCTCCTGAGGCGCCGTATCATCTTCCAGTTGGTGACGACCATCAGGCCGAGCGGTCCCGAGTAATAGACGAAGTAGTGGTAGACGGCGAAGACAAACTGGACGGCGGGCCGGGCGAAGCCCAGGTAGCGGCAGCCGGTGGCGTCGGTGAACCGGTAGACGGCGAAGAAGAAGGAGTTGTGGCCGATGGCGAAGAGCCAGGCGCCGGCGATCATGAGGAAGGTCCGGCGGGTGGTGAAGAGCCTCTTGTAGCGGAGCGGGTAGACGATGGCTACGAAGCGCTCCAGGTTGATCAGGACCAGGCTGACCACGGAGACCAGGATGAAGGTCCACATGGGGTACTTGCTGACGTAGAAGCGGCAGACGAAGTCGCCGAGCCGGCCGTGCATGGGCAGCGGCTCGGGGAAGAGGTGGGTGGGCACCACCATGACGCAGGAGAGGAGGTCGACCAGGGAGAGGTGCACCAGGAGGTAGCTGGTGCTGCTCCGCAGGCTGGGCACGCGGAGCATGATGGCGCAGACCAGGAGGTTGCCCACGATGCCCGTTACGCTGATGACGCCGTAGGCGGCCTTGACCAGCGGGCTGCTCTCCAGCACGCCTACCGACCAGCCGGCGTCCGAGTGCGTCGACGTCGAGTTGGCCGCGGCCGGCAGGGCGGCCGAGTCGCCGGGGCTCCAGGCAGCCCCGGCCAGGGTCGAATTGCTCGACCCGTCCATGGCAACGGCCTACACCGCCGGAGCTGTGTGCGGTGGCGAAGCAACGGCGAGGTCAGCTGGAACTGTGTGTAGCAGACGGCCCCGTCCGATTGGAGCTGTGTAGCAAAGCAGCAGAGAATACCGTAGACCTATTATTATGCCAATAGCAGTCGTATAGCACACTGTAACAGACATGGTCAATGTGATCAATCTCATTGTAACTTATATACAATCAATCGCAAGACGATGAGCGATGCACATAAACCATACGGCCTGTCAAAAGGTACGACGGGATACTCTACAGCAAGGCAGTAGACGGTCACGTATGCATGCTGTTCAACCAATGTTGGATAATAGTTTACCAACGCTTCGAAGATCGGTTAAAATGAAGGAAATAATGGGGCCGAATACAAACGGATTAGTAGTAAAGACCCGTAAAAGCTCAAAATTGTTGGGAATAGTTTTAACCAAGAATTTAGTGATAACTCAGGTATTTGAAAAGTAATGGTAGACAGGGTCATCGTACAAACGCCTTCTTCTACCCAGACCAGGTGACTGAATACCATTGGTAGACAGGTGACTGAATCCCATTGGTAGACAGGTGACTAATTACAGGATGCAATATAGGTATATAGACCAACGAAGTCGTTCCAATGTGGCCGTTTGAGAAGGCAGTTTTGTTTCCTTTGGACCGTAGCAACCCTTTCAATCCAACTTATACCAGGCAGTCACGTGAAAAAAAAATAGCAACAAGAAAATGTGACTGGACCGGGATATGAGCCCGTGACCTTGATTCAGCGTATCAGCGCTGGGGCGTTAAACCAAAGATCTCGGGTTCATGTCCTGGTCGAGTCCAATTTTTCGGCTGTTTTCACATCTCTGTTCCATTTTTTTTTATAAGGGGATTTCAAAACCAGGTTTAGGCTCAGGGTCAAAGCACTGAACACAAGGCCACTTGTGCAAAACAAAAACCCTCGACGCAAAACATCAATATCGTATCTGTGTGTATTACTGTATTCAACTTTTGAATAACAGAGACGCCTCTAGTCTTTATTTCTTCGAAGTGCTAGTTATGTCGCAGTGCGTTCCCTAATCAGCTCATTTGTGAGATGATCCGATTGGATTGCATAACTACTTCTTGTCGGCAGTAACCTAATTGGACAATGGTATACGGTACAAACAACATACAGCTTCGTAGATATAACTACGATATAACTAGATTCAATGGTGGTTTGCCCTGCTCAGCGTATGGTACCTTAAGCACTGAATTCGATGGACTTACCAACAGACAGGACAGTTTCTCCTCGAAGACACTAAGATGTGAACGAGGGAAATTCACAGGATCTACGGAGACCAACCTTGGTGGTTTTCAACTCCTACCACGGGTTGGGTTTTGCGTCTTCAGATTCACGAACGGCGTGGAGAGAGAGGAGAGAAAGAGAGACAGAGAGGTGGAGGAGAGTGAGAGGGAGAGGGAGGGAGAGGGAGAGAGGGAGAGATGGGTTTGCAGACACCAATTGGATCGCCTGACTGTGACTGATTGACATTGGTCGGTGGAGCTACCGTTGCACCACGGAGGGAGGACATCCAGGGTTTACACATGCCGTACACGATGCCCTCATCACCGCCTCCTGTCGTCATCGTAGGCTCCTCCCCCCGTCTCCGATTGGCTGGCGAGGAGATGAGCGGAGCCACGAGTCTGCGCTCGCTCTGCGAAATACCGAAAGTCAGGGCAACCGCGCATCGCTCGAGTGTCGCATGCAGCCGCGAGAACTGTAATCGGGGAGATGGCTTTCTTCTCATGCATACGCGATAATGCTTAATGCTTTAAAGGCCCAATACAACATTGGGAAGATCGGAAAACATTGAAGTCCACAGATTTCCTTCTAATTTACACAGTTTGTAAGATGGTCATGATAGAATCCTCATGTTGAAATCTTACGGCCTGGGATGCTGTACTTCCCTAGAAATCTTCACTCAAACATCGAAAAAAAGTTTATTACTCGCAAGTTATAAACCATTTCTTACACTACAGAATGGTGCAAAAACCGTGACGTTTTTTTTACACCTTTTTCTACTTTCTTAGATCACCATTTGAGCTAAAACCTTCGCAGGATTTTTTTTTGGGGGGGATGTTTAATGATTTAACACACAAACTGTGGCAATCTTTTGACCTTAACCAATGTTCTATAGGGCCTTTAAAGGGCCAGCCCGGGCGGGATTAGCTGTCTCCTGGTAACGGCCAGAGCATTCAACTGGCCGGAACGTCCAGTTAACACTCGGGTTCTTTTTCAGAACCACACCACTTCTTTAAGAGACCTTATGCAATGGTGTCACCGCAAACCCTCTGATAATATTGTTTCACCCACAATGCAAAGCAACTTAATCTCTTCGGCGATTTTGCGAGCAGTTATCGTCATCACCATCATCGCAAATATCGTAAATATTTATTTTTTCGTATCGAATTCCAACCTACCATCAGTCACATATTTTGTGATCTACGGGGATTTAGCGGCGTTTTTGAGGAGCCGCACTTATTCCGGAAAGATAAGGCTTTATACATAGTGTCACAGCAAAGTTTCCGTAATTATCAGAAAGCAAGGTTGATTAATTACTCTTGGGAGATCGGCTACTTGGTGGACTGAATATTCTGGAACCCTTGAGACTTTTCGATGAGAGAGTGCCATTAAAATGCAAACAGGAATCAAAATGCTTGGCCTTGGTAAAGTCAAGTACCTAAAGATGGTGTTTACGTCGGGAAGAATGTTAAAGCCCCTACACACCATTTTGCTCAAATCCAAATTTCGACCTGACAAAAATGTTGTTGAAGTAACTTATACTCAAGCGGAAGTAAATACCAGTATCAGACATGCTGTGAAGTTCTAGCGCTTGGAATGCTGCCATATTCATGTAAAGTGGAATGTTGTATGAATTTCCAATGGTCGTTTTAAAACGACTTTTGGAGAAAAAAAACATGCTTACCAGCCTTAAAGCCCCCACACACCATTTGCACAAATCCAACATGGTCCATTTGCAATTACCGACGACTGTATCAAGATTTACTTGCAATTTTCTGGTTTAAACCAATTGAAAATTCTGCTTGGTGCATTTTACGATCCTCGATCGAAGCTGCACAGTTTGATGAAAAAACTCACCACGTACACTAAAAGTTCACCACGTACACGAAAGCTATCTGCTATCTGCTGATGAGCAAAAAGTCTCTCGTGGCCACCAGCAATACAGTAACAGGGAGAAGATTCTGTCTACAGGGAGGCGAAAAATATCTTACGGAAATACGGAAACCCAATCGGGCCAGGTTTTCTAACGAAATTGTTTTTATTGCGTAATAACGCAATAACTTTGCGAAATAACGCAATAACTTCCTCCCTGCCTTCCTCCCTGCCTCCCCTTCCCTGCCTCCCTGCCTCCCTCCCTGCCTCCCTCCCTCCCTGCAATATTATTGCGTTATTTCGCAAGCTTTTGCGTTATTTCGCAAAGCTATTGCGTTATTTCGCAAAGCTATTGCGTTATTTCGCAAGGCTATTGCGTTATTTCGCAAAGCTATTGCGTTATTTCGCAAAACTATTGTGTTATTTCGCAAAGCTATTGCGCTATTTCGCAAAGCTATTGCGTTATTTCGCAAAACTGTTGTGTTATTTCGCAAAGCTATTGCGTTATTTCGCAAAGCTATTGCGTTATTTCGCAAAACTATTGCGTTATTTCGCAAAGCTATTGCGTTATTTCGCAAAACTGTTGTGTTATTTCGCAAAGCTATTGCGTTATTTCGCAAAGCTATTGCGTTATTTCGCAAAACTATTGCGTTATTTCGCAAAGCTATTGTGTTATTTCGCAAAGCTATTGCGTTATTTCGCAAAACTATTGCGTTATTTGGCAAAGCAAAAAGACATAATTATGGCGTGAGCGTTGGATATGCCTAATTAATGCTTTTTGTCCATGAGAGTAACTTGTGTGATTCGTGTGTGCTCGAGTACCATACAGTCGTGTGAGAAACGATGTTTTTCAAAATGCTCCCATTTCAACCACATTCACTTTCCTGTGTAGAAATTTTATAATAATTATAACACTTCGATTTGCGACGGATTCTTACCCATCACAGACTTTCCGTTTTTGAGTTATTTCCAAAGACCAGTTTCGTGAAAACCTTGTGGACTGATGACCTATACAACTTTACAATTTCCCTGTAGAGACCTACTCAACCTCACAGACTGCGTCTCCACGAGGCACTATAGATTGGCGCCCGATCCCTCCAGACCGTTAATTACAGCTCGGATTTCTTGACCATAATATTCTCAGAATGCAGGAAGAACAACCGGGCAGGGGATAGGCCTATGCTCTTTATAGGTCGCTTGCACCGGCGGCCATCTTTGGCGGGCCTAGTCTTTGTTCCTCTAGGATAGGCAAGAGTGCACTCGTTGAACCTGCATTGTCAGGGATGGGAAAACCTAGACGAGAATGGTCTCTCACCAGACTTGCCCATGACAACAGTCGAAGGAGGGGAGACTTTGTGGTCGCTTGCCTTGCAGCTGATTGATGAAGATGAATAGGGGATATGTTTTCCTCTAATGGACGCCCGCCGGTTTCTCCACTCCTGAGATGGAGATCCAGGCGTCCCCGTGCTGTGAGAGCAGACAGACCGTCCTACCCCTACGGACTCACTGCGTAGCTTCTCCAAACCCAGAGAGCGGCCAAGTTGACGATTAAACCTTGCGTGGGCTTCAGGCTGTTTATTCACCGCGCGCCGAGCATTCCCGATTGCAACTTCTTAACAGGTTCTTGAGCACTCGTTGGCTGGTGCATGCATGGGTTGAACAGTGAACGTTGCCTGTGGCTACAATGTACAATGTACATGTACGTGTCATTTTGTGGATAATTCAACACCGCACGCTGTGTATTACAATATTGGACTGTGCTAACTTGCATAAAGCCCAAAATAACAGTGTGCTAGCTCGTGAATGTGTTGCCCCTCTGTGCGGTACTCATGTTGAAGGACATATCTCCGGACAAAAACAAAATGGGACGACGGGGTTGATTGAAAACCCCAGACTAACTTCGGTGCAAGGGATGAGGAGCAGCGGTGCAGAAGCGGAGAAAGGTAATGCAGATTGTTTAAAACCCTTGGTTTCTTCCGATATGAAAAATGCAGACGAAACGGGGAGGCATGAGAATAGGCAACTCATTAATAAAGTTTACATTAATTAGCAGAGGTGTAAATTACTTCCTATACATTTTATGGACTTCTCTGAAGAGAGACCCACACTGATAGGCAAGGACCCGCCTGCCAAGTACTCTAGTAGTATTCTTTTTAACATCCTGTAAGATTGCTTTTATACAAAATGATGCTACCATATTCTGTATGGCGATGAAGCATTTTTCTTGCAGTCGAAAAAGTGCATCGCAGTCTGATAACGTTCCTTACAAAATAAAATGTTCTGCGTGCTATTTAATGCGTTTAGTTTTTTCGTGCGTATAACAGAGCCAAATTTTGTTGTTCCCTCAACAAAATTTGGTTGTTCCCTCAACGAAAAAGTAATGGTTTGCTTGATTTTTTCCCTTATCATGTCCCTTTAAAACCACCGTAGCTGTGGGAAGACGCATATTGAACCAGGTATATAACATTATCACGATTAACTTTTAGGCATAAGTGATTGCAACCACTTCAATCTGAATTATTTCTAATTAATTAATTCTTAATTAATTTTTCTATTCAGATATTCAACAGCGGAGATCTGCCACTTACAAGTATCATATAAACAAAATGAAACTAACTTACAGACAAAACATGGATGGAACAAACTATAGAAATTACACGTAGATAAATAAACAATAATGTACAAATAAATCATCAATTTGAGTAAATGCATGTACAGCTGGCTAAACCTGTGGCAGTGAAATAAACATACATAATCTATTCTTGAAGTTTGTAGAGCCCTCTGTTCGTTTGAGTATTTGTTGGTGAAAATTTAGTGAGCCTTACGTTTCGATCCTAGCAGGACCTTTCTCAAAGGCAGAGTGACAAGGACAAAACAGATACATGTACACGAAGGAAGTGGGGGAGGGGGAGTGAATAGGACACGGATGAGAAACAGAGGACAAAGAGTGAAGCTGGTAGGGAGAGATCAAAGGGAAGGGCAAGGAGTGGGGTAGGGATTAGTGAGAAGAGGGGGAAAGATCAAAGAGAGGAGTGTGAAGGACTGAACACAAAAGAAGGATTATCAGAAAGCTGCATGGTGTTAGTCATTACCCTCCTGGATGTTGAGACCATGTGGTTGAATAGTCCGAAGACGCTTCATCCACATTTTCTCACGGCTAAGAACCTCTTTACTCTTACAAATGACCTGTTGCATCGCGACTGCCGCAAGAAAAGAAACAAACAACCCCCAAAACAGGATTCATTATTTTGTGACCTCGGCCCCAGTGTCGATCTTTCCCGAAGGTCACCGTGAAAATGCCTCTCCTGTTTGAATTGTGCGCGGCAGAAGGGAATGTACGGAGCCCCTAAGGGGACAGGCATAATGAATTTGTTTTATTATTTCGTTGCCTCGAATCATCATTTCATTGTCTCGAAATATTATACCTTATTTCGAGGGAACGCAATGATTTCGGGGGAATGCAATGATTTCGAGGGAACGAAATAATTTCGAGGGAACAAAATAATTTCGAGGGAACGAAATAATTTCGAGGGAACGAAATAATTTCGAGGGAACGAAATAATTTTGAGGGAACGAAACAATTTCGAGGGAATAAAATAATAGTTCGAGGGAACGAAATGATTTCGAGCATGTGAACGCAATAACCTTTCGTGAAAACGAAAAAAAAAAGTGTGTTTGTTCCCTTAGGGGCTCCGTAGGAATGATGTAAACGACCTGAGGAAAACAAAACACGTCTGCCGTCACGTCGAGCGCGCAGGGCAAACCCACATTGAATTGTATTCTCCATCGTCGACGCAAACATAATCTACGTCTGCTATGCTTGAGATTCTTTCTTTCTTTCTGTCTTTCTTTTAGTTGAGGAGAGGCGATATATTTTTCCGTCCCGTGAGAAGATGCCTCTGCGGTAAGGGATTAGTTTTCTATTCTGTGTCCGGCTTACCGCCGTCTGCGACGAATCACTGTTTTTGTATGTGAATGACCTACTGGACGAAGCCTTCTGTCACTGTATATACCGTCATGACCTATCCCGTCCAGAAGCCAAGTACTTATACGTCTGATCCTATACGTCAGTGGTACCATACCGGTAATTCACATGGACTTATTTTTGCATAAAGACTTATTTTTCCATCAGAGAAAATGTTTTGGCCACAAATAGCTAGAACATCGGGAAATGGTGAAAACATTCTTTGAATCTATAGACGTAGCCTTTATGCGGCTGTGCGCTTCAATCGCCGTTCGACCGGCGAGACGCATGGTTGTTTCACGGAAGCTCGTGTGGAGAAAATGCAAACATTGCACTGCCCTGACTCCAGTCCCGTGCCCGTCGTCCCGTCCTTAGTCCTGCCCTGGCCTGTCCTGTCATGTGCCGTCCCGTACGCCTGTCGTGTTCTGTCCTCTCCCGTCCTGTCCCGTCCTGCGTCCCGTCCTTAGTCCAGCCCTGTCCTGTCCTGTCATGTGCCGTCCTGTCCTGTCCTGTCCTGCACTGTCCTGTCCTGTCCTGTCCTGCCCTGTCCTGCCCTGCCCTGCTTTGTCGTGCCCTGCCCTCTCTCCCCTTCTCTCTTCCTCTCTTCCCGCCCCTCTCTCTCGATCCCTCCCTCTCTCTCTCCCTCTCTCCCCTCTCTCTCTCTCCCTCTCTCTCTCTCCCTCTCTCTCTCCCTCTCTCCCCCTTCTCTCTCCCTCTCTCCCCCCTCTCTCTCTCTCTCTCTCTCTCTCTCTCTCTCTCTCTCTCTCTCTCTCTCTCTCTCTCTCTCTCTCTCTCTCTCTCTCTCTCTCTCTCTCTCTCTCCCCCCCCCCCTCTCTCTCCTCTCTCTCTCTCTCTCTCTCTCTCTCTCTCTCTCTCTCTCTCTCTCTCTCTCTCTCTCTATCTCTCTCTCTTTCTCTCTTTACTGATTCATCTACACGATATACCTATTAGCGTAACAAATACTCCTTCCACTACATATGCAGCGCGGTTTTGTTTTTGAGTGGTTAGTTTTTGCTGGTGATAATCGGGATGTATTTAGTTTACCCAACCCCTGTGGCATTTTGTTCCATTTTCTAGTCTTCAACATGACCCAGTCCCTGTCAGAGATGGTGTGCGTTGCTAGCGGGCTCATATTACGGCTTCCTCTTCCTCTTCATTCCGGGGGACAGGCCGACCTCATTAAATAATGGATGTCAGTGAAAGCCCTTCTCCTTGGAGATTGTCACCCCCATCTCTTCGTGGCGTCCACAGGGACATCTCGGCTCATCATTAACAGTAACAGTGCAGAAGCAGAGGCCAGGGATTTCCGGTTCGAGGAAACCCGCTGGGTCTAATATAATGGACCTTCCCTGTCCAAAAGAGAGACCCAAGGCGTCACGAAAGGCCTAATTAACTTGTTGGAATCAAAACGTCCAAATAGAGGCGATGAAAATAATTTACATTGGAGTGCGTGATCGGCGTTCATGACAGTCTTTGAGGGCCATAAATCTACGGAGTCCGCTTGATACCAACCGATCTTTGAATTTTACCGCTGAATATAGACCGATTGCGCGATGTCATCACGTGACTTATAGTGGATATTCAGGTAAGGTCTCGGGTTTAAGATTCTTCATAGATTTCGAGTGAGAACAGCTTTCATCAAACAAACAAGTGCAACAATTATCATGTACTTTACAACAGTGGCACCTTGATATGGGGGCCGCCATGTTTGTTGATTGTTTGATACCCGCTATAGGTCACTTGAAGCCCCTACACAACATTGGTCGAGGTCAAAGAATAGCATCCATACGTTGTCTGATCCAACATTGGCATGAAATAGCACACCTGTGAAAATTTCAGCTCAATCCGCCAACCGAGTCTCTAGAAAATAGTGAAAACCGCTTCATTTGTTTCGCGAAAATGCAGCATTCAACGCCGTACTGTTCCGAAAAATAGTTTAGATCTCGATCGGTGAGACGTAAACGATTTCTTTACTCTTTTCTCAAAAATACCTCATTTTAGGCAGAAATATTTCAGTGCGAGGTTTCTACTATAACCATCTTCAAACTGTATAAGTTTCATGTAAATCTGTGAACATTTCTGTTTTTCGATCTTACCAATGTTGTGTAGGGGCTTCAACCTATAACGGTCATATCATGTTAAAATGGTTATTTGAATGACTTTTAACGATGTAAAATAGATCTAAAATTTAGTGGGCCTGACGTTTCGATCCTAGCAGGACCTTTCTCAAAGGCAGAGTGACAAGGACAAAACAGATACATGTACACGAAGGCAGGGGGGGGAAGAGTGAATAGGACACGGATGAGAAACAGAGGACAAAGAGTGAAGCTGGTAGGGAGAGATCAAAGGGAAGGGCAAGGGGTAGGGTAGGGATTAGTGAGAGGAGGGGGAAAGATCAAAGAGAAGGGCAAGGAGTGGGGTAGGGATTAGTGACAATAGGGGAAAAGATCAAAGAGAGAAGTGTGAAAGACTGAACACAAAAGAAGGATTATCAGAAAGCTGCATGGTGTTAGTCATTACCCTCCTGGATGTTGAGACCATGTGGTTGAATAGTCCGAAGACGCTTCATCCACATTTTCTCACGGCTAAGACGGACAGCATTACTACGATGTAAAATAGCTTGAAAAACCCCTAAATACTTGTCATTTAGAACTATTTCGGGAGGAGTTGTGAGGGAGTTTATTCCCAGGGCAGTACCCATTTTTGTTTAGGTTGTGGTTGTCCGTTGTTACAATCTCCACGGACAAGTGTGGCCATCCTCACTCCTTTTCATGTAAGCATCGAAGTAAACGACACCTTTCCCAAATCATTTTCAAAAATAGACCATTATTCTTTATTGAAAGAGCTGACCGACCTTGGCCGAGCAAGTTTTTGTGAAACAGAATTACAATTAGTCGAAAAAAAAAAAAAATGAATAAAACTTAAAACCATGACGTGCACAAATTAAAAAAAGAAAGATGCTATTTGGTATAGCTACACTTCGATAACAGGGGGGCAGTATGCACGTGGAAATAAATAGTACTGAAATCGTGAAAAACAACACTCGGCATATACAGATAAACAGTTAGGGTAGTAGAGTCGTGGTGTAGCTGGATCGATACAATTAGATAAGACTTAAAGGTTTGCACCACGGTGCATGGTGGAAATACTAAGTGGAAGGCTTGCGGTGACATGTAACACTTCTCTTTCCAGAAGGAGTGTGGCTCTGAAAAGAGCCACGAAGTCCTTCCTAAAAGTGCTACATGGTGTCAACGCAGACTTTAATTCAACTTCCATACAATTAATCAGACATAATGATTCCTGATTCATTTTAGTTTTAATGGCAAAGAAAACTTCGACTGGTTTTGCGTACCGGCGTCCTTACCATCTGAGCTACACAGCCCTTAGATGGCGGCCTTCCTAAAATACTAGTCAACTAGTCTTTGCATTCAAACATTCCCTGACGTATATCTCCAGCAAACATCACAAAAAAGCAATACTGCGAAGGTTTTTAGCTCAAATGGTACAATCCGAGAAAGTAAAAAAATTGCAAAAAATCGTCACGGTTTACGCACCAGCCTGTGGTGTAAGAAATAGTTTATTACATGTACTCGCGAGGAACTGTTTGTCGATGTTTGAGTGAAGATTTCTCGAGAAGTACAGCATCCCAGACAGTAAGATTTTAACATGAGGATTATAAATTATCGTGACCGCGTAAAATTTGAAGGAAATCTGTGGACATCGATGTTTCCCGGTCTTCCCAATGTTGTATTGGGCCTTGAAATCACCAAATTGCAATTCTCGAAACTGCCGAGGGTGAGTCAAGCATCAGAATTGCACGGTGAAGGATTTCCACAGTGAAGTATTAGAATTTCATTTTAAAAAACCCAGGAAACCTGAAACCATTTTATAAAAGTCTAGAAAATAGGATGACGCACGTTTGCTGAGAATACCTAGCCAGGAGTGTACACAGGGGGTGCTTATCAGTACATCGAGATATTTCAGAGGAGTTCTTACAAAATTTAAGTTTAAGAAAATCATACAACGGGATACGAATATTCTGAACACTGCCCCCAAAAATCAATGTAAATTTATGAAGATACCACCATGTTTTTTCGTTGATACACACACTGCAGCTGCATTTACCGTTTACCTATTATCAAGTGTATTACTGTCCCTACACAACATTGGTCGAGGTCAAAGAATAGCATCCACACGTTGTCTGATCCAACATTATGCATGAAATAGCACAAATGTGAAAATGTCAGCTCAATCTGCCATTTGTTTCGCGCGCGAAAATGCAGCATTCAACGCCGTACTGTTCCGAAAAATAGTTTAGATCTCGGTGAGACGTAAACTATTTCTCTTACTCTTTTCTCCCAAATTACAACATAAATATTTCAGTGCGAGGTTTCTACTATAACCATCTTCAAACTGTATAAGTTTGATGTAAATCTGTGAACAATTCTGTTTTCCGATCTTACCAATGTTGTGTAGGGGCTTTATCAGAATAATTTTTCATTTCATGATAAGTCTCGTCCTTCTCAAACCGAGGGAAGGTTATAGCGCCCTCAGGAGGCAGTTACTCTTATAGATGTAAACAACCTGTATAGAATTTCAGGAGTAAATAAGCCAAAATTTGCTGACTGCTCGGGCCCAATACTGAATACAATGCAAATATCAAAAATTAGGAGGGCCTGGCATTTCGATCCTAGCAGGACCTTTCTCTGCCTCTGCCTTTGAGAAAGGGCCTGCTACTGCTAGGATCTAAACGTCAGGCCGACCTAACCTTTGATGAATACATTTTATTTTAAAAGATACTTCATATAGTAGCTTCATATAAAAGTGATCCATATGCCGATGATTTGAGTACTGTCAATAAAAAACCAGTACATCGGGAGATAATATATTCCTCTATTATACAGAGACGCAATGGGTTGAAGATGAAGGGGAATTTCCCAGTGAATTTGCAGAATTTGGAGAGAATAAATTATTTGTGGTTGATTAAAAACAAAAAAAACTGGCAACAGTTCAATGAGGCGTTGGCCTACTCGATGAAATTAATACGGTGCTCTGTGCTTTGCCCGATTGCCTGCTGAAAATATTAAGGCAGCTCGGGTGGGGATTGGAACCCGTGACTCCTGCTTTCTAGTGCAGTTGTCTTAATCACTTGACCGCCGAATGGGTCGAGGTCATGTGGCGGATTGGAATATGTTTAGTGGCTGGTACCGCTATGCAGATATAATATGATTTTTGCGTCCAGAAAAATGTACTTAAATTTGTTTTTCAATGATACTATTATGGAGCTGGCAATAGGAATGAAAGGCCATGTCTGAATTAAGTGTCTAAGCCATCGGTTTATACACAGGTCTATGTAAGCCACTAGCCACTAAGCTAGTGTGTGGGTTTGGCTATGGCTTCAGTTTATACACAGGTCTATGGAAGCCACAACGGAGTGGCTACGAGCAAATCCCATTTGACTTAGCCATAGCGAATCAAATTCTGACACAGCTGAGCACTTCTCTTTATGAATACTGGTGCCCTGAATGCACTGGTAATCAGCCAACTGAGTCTACAAACAAACTGAGTCAGTTCGCACAGGCAATCACTGGCTATGGCTCGAAGGTACACAAGGAGCCTACTCCCATGGGCTTGTGTGTTATTTCAATCCACAGCCAGTAAGTTAAGTCAAGGCATAGCCACTTCACATCTGGCCATCTTTCAGTGCCCATGACCGCCACATGGGAGGGGGTGGGGGGGAGGGAGAAATGGGCCATTTTCGAAACCCACTAAAACAATCAGGAACAATTATATTCCTGCGAAAAAAAAATCAAAAAGAGTACACTGTGCGTACAAGCGAGTCAAATCTGTCACAATCGGATGTCCGTATGGCTTTTTGTCGTGCTACAGCTTGTTTTGTGGTAGGCTGATGAAAAGAGTCTTCGTATAAAAACTTGAACCAGAGTGGTGACCGCATTTGGAGGGCCCCGGCACATAGCAACGCCGACGCTGCTCCCAATTCAGAGATCCCGGCGTGTGGTGGTTTACAGATGAATGCAAACACGTGGAGAGACAAAGCCACAGCCTGAGCCGAAGCCATCTGGAGTGGCCAGCCTCTGGGAGCCACTCGCTGCTCAGAGGGAACTATTAATGATTCAACTCTTCCTTCAGCTGTTGGACTGAAGTCTGGCGATTCGAAAATGGGGGGGGGGTGAGGGCGAAACAAGGGACAAAGAAGATGGGAAAAGTGATGAGAAAAAAAAATCAATTAAAATTTGATACAGTATGATTTGGGAATTAAAATATTATAAGATTTTTATTAAAATGTTATTACTTTATCTTGTGTGTAAACCAAAACATGGGCATGTTGGGACAGGGCAGGGTGGGACAGGCCAGGGTAGGGCAGGGTAGGGCAAGGTGAGAGAAGGGCAGGGTGGGACAGGCCAGGGTAGGGCAGGGTGGGGGAAGGTGAGGGAAGGGCAGGGTGGGACAGGCCAGGGTAGGGCAGGGTGATGGAAGGGCAGGGTGGGACAGGCCAGGGTAGGGCAGGGTGATGGAAGGGCAGGGTGGGACAGGCCAGGGTAGGGCAAGGTGAGGGAAGGGCAGGGTGGGACAGGCCAGGGTAGGGCAGGGTAGGGCAGGGTGAGGGAATGGCAGGGTCGGACAGGCCAGGGTAGGGCAGGGTAGGGGAAGGTGAGGGAAGAGCAGGGTGGGACAGGCCAGGGTCGGGCAGGGTGAGGGAATGGCAGGGTGGGACAGGCCAGGGTAGGGCAGGGTAGGGGAAGGTGAGGGAAGAGCAGGGTGGGACAGGCCAGGGTCGGGCAGGGTGAGGGAATGGCAGGGTGGGACAGGCCAGGGTAGGGCAGGGTAGGGGAAGGTGAGGGAAGAGCAGGGTGGGACAGGCCAGGGTAGCGCAGGGTGAGGGAATGGCAGGGTGGGACAGGCCAGGGCAAGGTGAGGGAAGGGCAAGGTGAGGGAAGGGCAGGGTGGGACAGGCCAGAGTAGGGTAGGGTAGGGCAGGGTGAGGGAAGGGCAGGGTGGGACAGGCCAGGGTAGGGCAGGGTAGGGCAGGGTGAGGGAAGGGCAGGGTGGGACAGGCCAGGGTAGGGCAGGGTAGGGCAGGGTGAGGGAAGGGCAGGGTGGGACAGGCCAGGGTAGGGCGGGGTAGGGCAGGGTGAGGGAAGGGCAGGGTGGGACAGGCCAGGATAGGGCAGGGTGGGACAGGGCAGGGTGGGACAGGGCAGGGCAGGGTAGGGCAGGGTAGGGCAGGGTGGGACAGGGCAGGGTGGGACAGGGCAGGGTAGGATGCGGCAGGGTAGGGCATGGTGGGACAGGGCAGGGGAGGGCAGGGAGGAAGTAGGACAGGACAATACCACTCACCAAAAGCTGTCGCCCCTTGGTCTCAATGGGCAGAAGCATGCAGGCCACAGCGCACAAGATGGCAGTCACTCCGTAGATGCCAAAGGCAAGTGCTGGTGACTGAGCCAGCATCACCTGGTGCCCAGGAGAGAGACAGGGATAGACAGAGATAGACAGAGAGAGACAGAGACAGAGGACCCTAAATCAACAAGACAGCATTACGACCAACACAGTCATCAAAAGCTACAAAACAATAGACAGGGCACACTGGTTTCAAAAACACCGAAACCCTTCGGAGTCACACAGACTCAGAAGGCCCTTTAAGTAATGCGAAAGATCTCCAAGACTGTAGAAGACCTGACATTTCAATCCGCCAAGAAGGCAGAATGTCTTTGAGAAAGGTCGTACCGGGATCAAAACGTCAGGCCCTCTTAAATTTGGGGAAACTCAAAAAGAGAGATTATGTTTGATGGTGTCATTGCAAACATTCTGCATCATGGAAATCCACCCTTCAAACCTTCACATCTGGAGCTACTTGCCCCAGTCAGAGCCACACTCAGCTTTGAAAGAGATTAGACACATGGTGTTAACGCAAGCATTGGGAATCCATCCTACAAATCCTATCTGGAGCTACTGGCCCCTCTCGGAGTGACACTCATTCTCAGAAAAAGCACAGGCAATTATGAACATGGCATCACAGCAAAACATTCTGCAGTGTGGGTCCATCGTGCAAAGCTTTTAACCCATATCCGCCTTAAACCCATATCCGCACATAAACAGTGCCCCTTTGTTTGTAAACATGCATTACAAGAGAAAATTGTCATCGACAGCTTTTCCGAAAAAATTAAACCCAGACAAACTATATACCAGTGGAAAGAGTATGAAATTCACTTTATTATGATATAAAAATAATCTAAAATATCATAAACCATGTCAACAGAGCAGTGAATGGGATAACACCATCGTTTTCACAAACCTAAAAGACCACAGAAATTTCCATTGTTCGGCGTTTGTAGCTTTTCTGTGTCCTACGGGAAATCCCGTAACTCGGCGGATATGGGTTTTAGTTTCATCTTGGGACTCACCTGAGCTACAAACGGAGTGATGATGGCTCCTATTCTGGCAGCAGAGCTACAGGAGCCAAGACCAATGGCTCGTACATGGGTTGGGTAAACCTGTCACAAAGAATTTAGATAGTAACACAAACCCTGTCAAACAAATACAGAAAAACCGCCTCGGATTTTGTCAGACAATTTTGAAAAATGGCAAAAGAGAAAACATTGACTGTACCTAAGGCCGATTTCCTTTTTTTTTGCGGGGGGGGGGGGGGGGTTGGTGGGAGGGGGGAGGGAGGAAGGGAGGGGGGGAGGGTGACCCAAACTTACTTCTGGTGTGTAGACATAGAGGGCTTGAAATGCCCCGGATATCAGAGCTCGAGACCCAAACAGAATAATTGTCAAACCAGTCCTGAAAAAAATAAAATAAATGAAAATAAGTAGTTTTTTTTAAAAGTGCAAATTACTTGAATCAGAGACCTCTGGTCTTGCATACTGATGGCGATCTTACCATCTGAGCTATCCAGCTCGTAGATGGTGGTCTTACCTAAGAGTCAACTAGTCTTTGCCGGGGTGGGGGCGCCTACCCATTTAACCATTAACTGCCGAATATCTGCAAAGATCATGTCCCCACTTCCATTCAAATGCGAAGTACATTTACCTCCTGGCCCTTTGCCTTTGAGAAAGGTCCTGCTAGGATGAAGTACCGGTAGTTTTTAACAGGGATGTAAGTAAGTGACCGACATTTCCTGAAAATCACTGAAGGCCAATAAATTGTGAGCACTTACGCGACCAAGAGATTCATGGTAGGGGTGCAGGCGCCCTTCAGTTTTTAGGGTTTTAACAGATAACAATGAGCAGTTTGAGATAACTGTTTGACATCAAATAATAATAATAATAATAATAATAATAAAAGCAAAAAAATATATGATAATAAAATAACAATAATAAAATAAAAATTAAAATAAATAAAGATCACGCCATTTCCGGAAATCAGGAAATTTCCGGAAGTCTTACATCCCTGTTTTAAATGCATGTGTAAACAAATCATATAAATTCATTGAAATGGTAGCCAGTGAGGCAAGTGTCTCACCTTGAGGTGCATATATTCAGTAGGAATATGAAGATGGCACACACCAGGAACTGCACGGCCATGGTCTTCTTGCGGCCCAGGAACTCAATGGAGAGCAGCGTTACCAAAATTCCTGGCCACAAAAAAACAAGTTCAAGACAGGAAAATGTGTGAGCATGAATGATTAATTTGGATGTGTCTTTTAAACCAACCCCCCTCTCAGATCTCGGTCGTTCAATGATGGATTCAAATAGAGGTAATAGAGAATTACAAAATAGACATTTGAATAAATTAATGTTTTATGTAATAATAGCTCGTTAATTATTCATGATTCCATTCGGGTTTTTTTAAATTGAATTTGATCTGGCCTATCTTAACCAATTCGCGCCGGGGGGTTTTTCAGCGCCGATGACCGCCATACGGGGGTTTTGAACAATGCATCATTTTCAAATCTCAATAAAACAATCGGAACAATATATTTCTGTGAAATAAATCGGTCTACTATGTGTACAAGAGAGTAAAACCTGCCACAATTTGGATGTCGTTGTGGCTTTTGTCAAGAGATTATCCGTTCGAAAAAGGGCCCATTGTGCGTCGTTAATGGAGCGTAACGGACTTGTGTGTGTGTGTGCATGTACGGTGCTGTCAATCCCTGACTGCAGACTCCAGCCTCCACTCCAGGCAGTCAAATCTTTGAGTTGGTCGGCCACAACCGAGCGTACAGTTTGCGGTAAAGAATGTGGGGGGAATTTCAATGCCTGAGCGACGACCGTTGGGCTGTGCGGCATGCAAACACATTGTCCCCCGCGTGCTTTCAGCGGCAGCGCGGTATACCACTAACATCCAAAGTAAAGGGCCCACAATTGCAGTCAAATCAACGGAGCTCCGATTTTGGAGGTTCCGGCGTGAAGTGGTTAATTCAAGACTCACCCGGGAACTCAGCAAACGTTGTGACTAGCAGGGATCCATAGTCACTGGTATCAAGCGTCTTGCAGTCATCAAAGCATGAAGACTCTATCTCCACTGTCTCTTCCCCATCGACTGTCGCAATTGTTTTAGGAAGAGAAAGAAAAGAAACTTTTGCTACAAAAAATCAACCACAGCCTCTGTTGGTGGTACATGAGTTTGTCATTTCCACAATTTGTTTTCGGTTTGTTTTTTATCAATCAAAATTGTCTAAAATTTTCTTAAATTTCTCAGGTTCATGTCCCAGTCCAGTCCAAGTTTTCTTTGCCATTGTTCAATTTTTTTTTCAAAGTTCCTAGTCAGGTTTTCCTTTTGGTTTGTTTGACTTCAATTGAAAAGGCTGCATCCACTTTGTGTGATCCCCGAGCTGATGTAGCAAGGTTTACAACAATTGGTTGTTTGCATCTGAATGAAAGTGGGGGTGTGATCCCCGGAGATATACTGCAGTTAATGGTTGAATTGCTTCTGACTGGCGCCCCCACCCCAGCAAAGACTAGTTGACTATTAGGGGAGGCCGCCATCTAAGGGCTGGATAGCTCAGATGGTAAGAGCGCTGGTACGCAAAACCAGAGGTCTTGGGATCAGTCCCGGTCCAGTCAAAGTTTTCTTTGCCATTAAAAAACCCACTACTAAAAGTTCCCAGTCAGTTTTTCCATTATGTGATAGATCTTTTTCCACAAGCTGATAACCATTTTGAGAGTGGACAGGCCTTTGATTATTGGGGTAAACTATGGACCTAAACTGATAGATATTGCATATAAGTCTGAAAACTGTCACCAAGTTCTTACAGAGTTTGTGGAGGTGTTGGAGTAGGGGCAGGTTGGGTACTTCTACTCTGGTGAAATCTGACCATTTCACAGAAGTTCTTTTGCCAGTCATTTGTGGAATGCATTTGTTGGCATTCCATTTTTCACTCACCACTGGGACATCTGTTGTTGTGTGAAAAAAGTTCAGTTGACAGTAAAACGATCCCGTAGTATGAAAAAGCATTCACAAACCTGTTGGGGAAAAACCACATTGTTGTAATTTAGTATGTTTGATAATGTTATGTACAGGGAGATAATTATGTACTTCAAAGTGAATGCTAGACCTGAGCCATAGACAAAGACAGAGCCAGTGCCAGAGCCAGTGCCAGAGCCAGAGCCAGAGCCAGAGCCAGAGCCAGTGCCAGAGCCAGAGCCAGAGCCAGAGCCTGAGCCAGTGCCAGAGCCAGAGCCAGAGCCAGAGCCAGTGCCAGAACCAGTGCCAGAGCCAGCGCCAGAGCCAGCGCCAGAGCCAGTGCCAGAGCCAGTGCCAGAGCCAGTGCCAGTGCCAGAGCCAGAGCCAGAGCCAGAGCCAGAGCCAGTGCCAGAGCCAGAGCCAGAGCCAGAGCAACAGCCAGAGCCACAGCCAGTGCCAGAGCCAGAGCAGAGCCAGAGCCAGAGCCAAGGCCATATCCCATGGCTCAACAGAAGCAACTCTACAAGGCTTACCATATAAAAACAAGCAGGGAAGTTGTGATGGCAGTCTGCCTGGTTGCAAAAAGATCAGCAAAGCGCCCTCGCTGGGCCTACATCAAAGAAAAAAGTACAACAACAAAATTGTGAATTTTTTTTAAGGCAACAACTTTCAATGCATCACTCAGTTATCACTCAGTTTCTTTTTAGAACCATACCTCTTCCTAAAGAGACCACTCAGGTTCTTTTCAGAACCATACCTCTTCCTAAAGAGACCACTCAGGTTCTTTTCAGAGCCATACTGTACCTCTTCCTAAAGAGACCACTCAGGTTCTTTTCAGAGCCATACCTCTTCCTAAAGAGACCACTCAGGTTCTTTTCAGAACCATACCTCTTCCTAAAGAGACCACTCAGGTTCTTTTCAGAGCCATACCTCTTCCTAAAGAGACCACTCAGGTTCTTTTCAGAACCATACCTCTTCCTAAAGAGACCACTCAGGTTCTTTTCAGAACCATACCTCTTCCTACAGAGACCTCATACATGGCGTCACCGCAATCCAACCTATTTAGAACAAACTCTACCCCACAAACTGCCTACCGTGTTTTCATCCATTTTAAGTCGGCCTTTGGGCATAGGTTTCTTGTTTCCATCGGCGACTCTTTGAAGAATTTCCATGGCCTTCTCTCTCTCCCCACAGGCCAGGTAGTAATAGGGACTCTCCGGAAAGAACTGAGGGAAACCAGGACAAAAAACCAAAATAAATCAAAGTTGAACAATTGGCAAAGAAAAACTTTGACCGGACCGGGACTTGGACTAGATACCTCTGGATTAACGCACCAGTGCTCTTCCATCTGAGCTATCCAGCCTTTAGATGGTGGCCTTCCCTCATAGTCAACTTGTCTTTGCCGGGGAGGGGGCGCCAGTCAGAAGCATTCCTAGCAAGACTACTTGACTATTTGGACGGCTGCCACCTAAGGGCTGGAGAGCTCAGATACAGGAATGTAAGTGACCAACTAAAGCCGCGTCCGCACTGGACTTAAAATGGGTAAACTAACCGAGCAAATGGGTAAATTGACCATTTTAAGCCCAGTACGGACAGCCAGAAAGTTTTCCTCCCAGGTAACTTACCCGACTCCAGTGGGTAGTTTAACCGACCAACTTCTGCCCGGTTAAATTGACCAGGTCAGTTTAACCGAGCCGAAAAGTCCAATCCGGACACGACGTCTCGGTAAACGACTCGGTAAAAAACCACATCCGGCGCCCCGCATTGCCAGAGGCCCTAAATACCACGTGACGTGCCATGGTCCCAATACAACAATGTTGTTTACTTTTCGAGCAGGGTCGACGTGTCGTAGTTTTATGGTATTTACATCCGGTGAAAGGTCACCACCATAGCGCCCTCTTGCGTTTA
Organism: Luidia sarsii; assembly: GCA_949987565.1. Taxonomy (NCBI): domain Eukaryota; kingdom Metazoa; phylum Echinodermata; class Asteroidea; order Paxillosida; family Luidiidae; genus Luidia; species Luidia sarsii. The sequence continues at coordinate 19,776,075 of OX465105.1, read as the reverse complement.
TACGCGCCAGTCGGTTAGTTTTACTGCGTCGTCTCGGTTAGTTTACCCGAGTCGAAAGTCCAAGTGCGGACGCCGGGAAGATTTACCCATTGGAATGTTACCCACGGGCTCGGTAAAAAATAAGTCCAGTGCGGACGCGGCTTAAGTCATTTCCTGAAAATTACCGATGAGGCCAATAAATTGTGCGACTGCGGGTGAGCGCTTATGCGACAGAGAGATGCGACTGCGAGTGAGAGCTTACGCGACCGTTTTAACAGATAAATTTGAGCAGTTCGAGATAGACTAGTTTGATAGAGAATAAAAAAAAAAGAAGGAAAAACAAAGAAGATAGTCAGACTGCTGGTATGCAAAATGAAAGGTCTCTGGTTCGTGTCCCGATCCAGTCATTGTTTATTCCACTTTAATAAAACGTTAATTCCACCCCTGGTCTTACCTTGCAACTGATGACAAAAAGCAACAATGGGAACGCCGAGAATAGAAGCAGGTATCGCCATCCCAGCGTCGGCATGACGATAAGGCCCAGCAACACCTCAAACACAACACCTAAGACCCAGAAAATCTGCAAGATGTAACAATCGAGTGTCAGAGTGAGAGAGAGAGAGAAGCAAAGAGAGAGAGGGGGGAGGGAGGGAGGGAAGCAAGAAATAATACTGGCCGTGAAATACCCTAAAGGCCGCCGCACACGAGAGCTATCTGCTGAGCAAAAAGTCTCTCGAGATCGTTAGCTCAGCACGTATATAGCTCACCGTGTGCGCTGAACTTTTGGTGAGATTTCTGCCTCAAGAGGCCATGAGACCAATATCTAACCTGTTTGATTTTTTTTGCCTCTCATGAATGAAAACTCATTGCGTGCGGAGACTTGAGCGGCGGCCTTAAAATGAAGCGCATAATTTTTGCTTCTGTGAGCGCCTATTCTACGCTTACGGTAAGCAGAGCAGTGAAATTGTGCCCTGATGACGGTCTGACAGTTCTAGCCTTTGAGAAAGGCACTGCAGGGATCGAAACATCGGGCCCAGTAAACTCTTTTGAGTAAGAGGGATTATCAATTTACAACATACCTCTAGAAATACGATGCAGAACCCTCTTATTTTGCCCGGTAGAAATTCTGAGTAAAGCACCACACTGGAAAAAGGGAAAATAAGCATGTATCATAATATCAGAACAAATCATACCAGATTAGACCAGACCCGACCAGACCAGATCATACCAGACCAGATCATACCAGACCAGACCAGACCAGACCAGACCAGATCATACCAGACCAGATCATACCAGACCAGACCAGACCAGACCAGACCAGACCAGACCAGACCAGACCAGTCCAGACCAGACCAGACCAGACCAGACCAGTTCAGACCAGACCAGACCAGTCCAGACCAGTCCAGACCAGACCAGACCAGACCAGACCAGT
>OX465105.1:19637164-19769664 GCA_949987565.1 Luidia sarsii | reverse complement strand
AAAAAAAAATTATTGCAAAATGTCCTTTTCCCCAATGTGGAACAGATGGCACATTGTCTACTGCACAAGGTGCGTGCAGCTGAAGTCAGTAACACTGGCATTTTTTTATTTTGGGCATGGGTCTTTGCTTTCATTATCTCATGAAAGCATCCCAGAGGCAAGCATAGCATTAGCCATCGATTCATATTTGAGTAGGCAGAGTCAGAATCTGAGAGGCAGGGAGGCAGAGAGGCAGAGGGCAGAGAGGCAGAGAGGCAGAGAGGCAGAGAGGCAGAGAGGCAGAGAGGCAGAGAGGCAGAGAGGCAGGGAGGCAGAGAGGCAGAGAGGCAGGGAGGCAGAGAGGCAGAGAGGCAGAGAGGCAGAGAGGCAGTGAGGCAGAGAGGCAGAGAGGCAGATAGGCAGAGGCAGAGGCTGATGCAGAGGAAGAGGCATAAGCAGAGGCAATGGCAGAGGCAGAGGTAGATGCAGAGGCAGAGAGGCAGAGAGGCAGAGAGGCAGAGAGGCAGAGAGGCAGAGAGGCAGAGAGGCAGAGGCAGAGGCTGATGCAGAGGAAGAGGCATAGGCAGAGGCAATGGCAGAGGCAGAGGTAGATGCAGAGGCAGAGAGGCAGAGAGGCAGAGAGGCAGAGAGGAAGAGAGGCAAAGAGGCAGAGAGGCAGAGAGGCAAAGAGGCAGAGGCAGAGGCTAATGCAGAGGAAGAAGCATAGGCAGAGGCAATGGCAGAGGCAGAGGTAGATGCAGAGGCAGAGAGGCAGAGAAGCAGAGAGGCAGAGAGGCAGAGAGGCAGAGATACAGATACAAAGTGGCACAGTGGCAGAGACAAAGAGACAAAGAGTCAGAGAGGCAGGATGGACAGGCAGAGAGGCAGAGAGGCAGAGAGACGGGAAGGCAGAGAGGCAGAGAAGCAGTGACAGAGAGATAATGTAGTGAGACAGAGGCAGAAAGACAGAGACAATGAAAAGGAGAGGTAGGGACAGAAAGACAGAGTCAGAGAGGCAGGGGCAGAGAAATGGGAAAACAGATAGACACAGACAGACAGTCAGACAGACAGACAGAGGGACGGACGAATGGACGGACAAAAACATAGACAGACCTTGTTCTGATGTAGCCTCATCACTGTCAAATTCTCCGAGGGAGCCTTCAAGACCATCTCTCAAGGCGGTAAGGGAGGCAGTTCGCTTTGTCTTGAGTGAGCCCTAATGACAGTTAAAGGGAGAGAACAGGAACAGAGAGAGAGAGACATGGAGACAGATGAACAAAGCATGAATCATCCAATAAGGCTGGGGCGTAAGTTTGGTGGTGGTGGTGGTGGTGGTGGTGGTGGTGGTGGTGGTGGTGGTGGTGGTGGTGGTGGTGGTGGTGGTGGTGGAGGTGGTGGTGGTGGTGGTGGTGGTGGTGGTGGTGGTGGTGGTGGTGGTGATGGTGGTAGTGGTGGTGGTGGTGGTGGTGGTTGTGGTGGAGGTGGTGGTGGTGGTGGTGGTGGTGGTGGTGGTGGTGGTGGTGGTGGTGGTGGTGGTGGTGGTGGTGGTGGTGGTGGTGGTGGTGGTGGTGGTGATGGTGGTGGTGGTGGTGGTGGTGGTGGTGGTGGTGGTGGTGGTGGTGGTGGTGGTGGTGGTGGTGGTGGTGGTGGTGGTGGTGGTGGTGGTGGTGGTGGTGGTGGTGGGGGTGGTGGGGGTGGTGGGGGTTGTGACTGTATTAGGGCTAGTGCCAGTGGTGTTGGGGTGGGGAACATGGCAGTGGGGTGAGGTCAGGATGGTGGAATGGTCGTAACGGTTACAATGACGATTTTGAGGGAGGTGGTTCTTAGTGTAGCTGTGACAATACTAACGACGGTGATGATAGTGGTAATCATTGTGATGATAGAGTTGACAGTGGTGAGTGTCAAGTACTAATACAAAGTGATCTAAGTGGTGAGAGAGAAAGTGTTAATAATGTTCAGAGATGGCCTACATGTGATTCACGCAAGGGCAGAAGACGCTGGGATGAGCTTGCCTCATAAAAATCCAACTCCTCCTCCTCCTCCTCCTCCTCCTCCTCTTCCGCCCTCAGCTGCGCCTCGTACGGGCTTCTGTGGGCGGGGCTCGGGCGTGGTCGGGGGCGTGGCCGGTGACCAGAGGCGTTCACAATGACCACATCCGACTGAGCCTTGTACGGATCCAGGCTGACCTCATGGTCAGTCACATCGGGCTGGCTCGTCCGCAACATTCCATTCATCTCACTATTTGACAGACGCGATCAAATGTAACAGACGCGATCAAATTTTCATAGAGCCGCTTTAGGTACACACAAAATAGTTGACACAGAGACTAGTTGACTATTTGGCACGCTGGTACGCAAAACCAGAGGTCTAGGGTTCAAGTCCCGGTCCAGTCAAAGTTCTCAATTTTCAAAAACAATTCCTGGGAATGTTAATATGATTCACACTACAGAAATGGTCTTTTCTCTGCCAGTTAAAAAAAAAAGGTTTCAAGGTTCCCTGTCAGTTTTTCCTTTATTTTGTTTGATGCCAAAAAATTGCTCGAGCATTAAAAGCATTGCTTGATGAAATTATAAATGAAATCAAGGTCTGATTTTCAGCTAAGAACCGAAAAAATGAGAATGCTAGTCAATTGCGACAAGCATTACATCCAACATGTCGATTCCATTTAATAACTAGGAAAAATGTCTGTTCTTCTGCATATCTTTGAGATGCTTTTTAGAAGCAGCTACATGTAGCTGTGAAATAAGACAAGTTTGGGTTTGGCCGGACCCGTCACTCTGTCCTGAGTCAGCCCGGTGGTTGACCACCTGACCTCCAAGACGGCAGCGAGGGTTCGACTCCCGCCTTAGTGGGGAGATTTTTTTTCTTTTTTAAACACAGATCAGTGCTCGGCCCAAAAAGCTATTCTTGGGGGTTCAAATCCCTCCTAGGACCAAAACGAACAAATCAGGAACTTTATTGAGACACTCAATCCATGTTTGTGCACCAGGCAGGAATCGAACCATCGATCTAAATGCATTTAAACCTTGAGCTGCCACAAAACCAGGATAATAGGACCAGTCACTGTATTCAATGCTCTACAGTAGATTATACTCTATTCTTTGTGTGATGCAAAGTATTGAATATATACGCACATTCCACCAATTTACAAATCCATAACTGATGAATTATATGTAAATATTGCATTCACACTTTTTTCCTTTTTAAAAGGTCTTCATCATCTCTGGAAGTTTCAATAAAGTGTAAACTTTGAAGAAACAATGAATTCTTGAAAGAAATACTAAAATAATAAAAAATAAATAAACAAAATTCATTTGAAGTTTTTCTCAAGGTCAGAAGCAGAACTTTAAAGAAATAGTGCTCAAGAAGTTTGTACTTCAGAACCAAGCAGTTACCATAGTAACCATACCACTAAGAATGGTCCATTTAACTTCCATAAACCCATCTATTAAATCCCTATGGAAAGTCTAGGCATTCCCTTTAAATGAGTCCAATTGCATTCACACACGAGGAGAAAAGAATTTGCATTTTGTCAGAAGCAACACCCATGGCCGCTTGGCGCGCTATGGCTAACAATCCAACCATATGGTGCTGCAGTGCTGCGCCATTTAATGAGCTTTGTCATAAAAATGTACATCCTGCACAGAGTCATTACTGATCATTTCATACATCGATATCACTTCCAAAAATATCCCCAAAACAGCTGTGGTTTTACAACAACACGTGTGCTTAGATCGTAAACATTAATTTCAGTGCAGTACACACACATACACATGTACCGGTATGGAGATATTTTGTGCAATTTACCGGCCATTTGGGGAAAGACCCAGTGTGCAATGTCTACAGTAATATTTCGTTGTCACTCAGTGCATTCAAAATTAAACCTGAATAACTGTCCTTCGAAATGGATTCTCTCCTTCAACGTGCATGTAGTCTTTCAGATGAAGTGTAAATCTTTACCACAAACAAGTTGGTGCAAGAATGTGAACCGTTTCCAAAGCAAAAAACACCAGGCCTTGTTCCGATTGGACTTTTATCTTCAACAGCAGCCGCATAGTAACCTACCACAAACTTCCGGAAAGTAGGTATTCCTCACATTCCCAATTGGACAAATGTCCAATTGGGAAAAAAAATGAATATTTGACACTGACGGAAGATCTATTTTTGTCATGAATAGCCGGTAAAAATGTCACACATTGTGTGCGCTGTACCATGGCAGAGTGGAAAGTCTCCACAATCATTTTCAGGATGTCAATTTTTTGTGGAATGCAATTTTTGTCGTTCTTCAGCAAAGTTGCGGCAGCTTGACCCCCACAAAAAGAGGTCTAATGAGGACACCACTTTCGTCTCAAGTGAAACTACCGGACAAGACAAATTTGGTTTTGGTACTTACGGGAGCATAGTGGATAGTCCTAGGTCTTTGTCGTCCATGTTAGCCGAGGTTATTGCTTAGTTGGTTTTTGTTTTTGCAAAAGAGGACCGACTGACAGTTCAGAGATGGTGCTCAATCAAATTCCAACTGTAGTCCGTGCCATGTGGCTGAGATCGTATTGGCGGACCACACTGCTAGGCCATCAAGTTTTCTGTCACGAACGAGAATGAATGTACATGTAATAACTGTTAGGGTCGAGATTAAACATAAAGGAAACCACTCTTTGCAGACCAGGAAATGGCGTCACACTTGACTGAGTCTTTGGCACGGACAAGGGGAACACTGTGCACTTGCCACGACAACTCGTGAATTTCATGGTAGAAAAATGGAGTGCTACAAATGCTACTGAGCACTGCCAAATGACTCAAAGGCAAAACGAAAGGGGTATAATTCAAATGGCTAAAATAAACATGGATGCCAAGCGGCGGATTATCCAATGAGAAATGTTTAATAGCAAAAGGCGACTCAGCCGCAAGCGTTTGCATATTGTGGATGGAATCGAATCCACCTAATCAAGCATGCAGTGGCTATTAGACTATGCAAATATTCAGAATGGAATTTTATCTGTTTTATCAATTTTTATCATATTTTTCATCGGATAAATAGAAAGAGTAAAGAAAGTCAGTCAAGTACCTAGCATTTTGTCTGTTTCAATTCAGCTTCAAAAAGTGCATCCACTTTGTGTGATGCCCAAACTGCTGTAAACCTGGTTAACAGCAGTTTGGGCATCCACTTTGTGTGATGCCCAAACTGCTGTAAACCAGGTTAACAGCAACTGGTTGCTTGCGAAAGAACGCTGGGGCACGATCCCTGGAGATTTACAAAGTTAGCCTAATGCTTAAATGACTGGAGCCCCCACCCCAACAAAAATAGTTTCAAGACCATCTAAGGGGTGGATAGCTCAGACAGTGAGAGTGGTAGTGCGCTCAACTAGAGGATCAAAATCCAAATCTCAATTTTAATAAAGAATTACTTTAAATGATATACAAAAATGTTGCAAACTGCTTACTAACTAAAATTACCAATGTTTCAATCCTAGCAGGACCTTTCTCAAAGGCAGAGTGACAAGGACAAAACAGATACCCGTACATGTACACAAAGGAAGGGGGAAGAGAGTGAATAGGACACGGATGAAAAACAAAGAATTACTTTGATTTAAAAAAAAAATCCCTATCAGTTTCCTTCCCTTTAAAAAATTGCGAAGAATTTTTTTCTTCACCCAAAAAAGAGTTTTTCTGTTTGTTTTTGTTGTTGTCAGAAATTATGATCATGTGGCAGAATGTGTGTGTTTCTGCCTGGGTAGTCTTACACAGTTGCTCTCCCGGGCCACTTTGTGAAACATTATAATTCAGCCAGCCATACCAGCTGTTCAAGGCAACACTGCATGCTCACATGATTTACCGGTAGTTACTTACACCTACAGAGAATCATCAAACATTGACAGGCAGGGAGGCAGATCAACTCAAGGTCACTTCAAAGTTATTTCAACAAATCTAATGTGTTTGCAAAGTGCTCACCGACTCAAATAACCAAACTGCCAATAAATTAGTTCCCAATTAAAAACCAGATACTGTTCAAGCAATGAGAAAGGTCCTGCTACGATCAAACCGTCAGGCCCTCCTTACTTTTGATAACTCGGCGTAGCTAGGCACGAAGGTTGAAGAACATCGTGCAAACTAATTATCCATTATTATCAGGTCATTATCAGTAATATCACATCAGTATTTATATTCTTTTCAGGAAAGTTGAAAAATCAGTGACACAGCGCCCTCTATTGGTGCACTTATTTAGTCAGACATCTCAAACGGATGACTGATCTGTACGTGAAATGGTATATAACATCAGGGAAGCATCGACGAAGGGCTTTGCTGTAAACTTTCTTGCTGCAATCGGTGCAATGTGAACAGACAGACAGACTGACAGACAGTCAGACCAGACAGAGTGACAAAAAATGCACGCCGGCAAAAACATAATAAAAATGAGTCATAAAACTGGGAGTTGTAATATTTTGATAGGCACTAAAAAATAAACAATTTGTAAGATTGCTAAATCAATTGTCATTTTTTATAAATAAGGGTAGAAACTTAAACCAAAAGTAATTATTGCAATTAGAAAAACAACCAGATCGTTACAAAGAACGTGAAAAAAGGCCATGTACACGTGATGTTGTATTTAATGTAACAGCCATTGAGCATAATATGCATGCAAATACTTGTACATGTATGTAAGTGTACATAATTATTAGGGCCATTTACTGTATACATCATCATGGGTAATTCTATAAATCAAGGGTACAACTTGTGACATTTTGGTATCCCAACTTACATGTGAAACCACTCAGCTTTCCTGCATGTAACATTTTAACACCTTAAAATTTAACGAAATGCTTTGTAGATTGAACAGTATGTTATACAAGAACAGTTTAATTTAACTTTCAATCGACAAAATTCCTATTTCAAAATTTAGTGGGCCTGACGTTTTGATCCTAGCAGGACCTTTCTCAAAGGCAAAGTGACAAGGACAAAACAGATACAGGTACATGTACACATGTACCTGTACCCGTTTTGTCCTTGTCACTCTGCCTTTGAGAAAGGTCCTGCTAGGATCGAAACGAAACGCTAGGATCGGAACTAATTTTTGAGATTTGCATTTTGGTAATTTTAGTCAGTAAGCAGTTTGCAACATTTTTGTATATCAAGTTGAAAATTCCCATTTCTTTAAGTTGTTACAATATTACACGGAGGAAAGCTGAATGGTTTCATATGTAAACTTAGTAGGGGCATCAACAAATTCTATTGATTTTCGCTGTTAACGGCCGTTGAACCTCACACATCCACAGGCTACATATCGTACCGTACTTAAAAACGACTGGAAATTAGACTAACCATCTTTAGGGGGGGAAATGTTTCTGAAAAGGCAAAAAAAAAAAAAAAAAAAAATGCCTGCATCCTCCTTTAAAAAAAAAGTTAGGATGAAAAAAAACTTGTGGCCTAAAAGGTTAGGACCAGTTGCACCATGGTTAAATACATACACACCTGAAAGCCAACTGCATTGAGCAAAGTACAATGTACCCCATTGTATGGTATGCACCCACGTAATGCCACAACAATCAGTGATGACACCACTTGTATTAGGTACATGTGTACTCAGTGAGTTGAACCTTGAATATGATTATTTTAGCCTTTGTCCTGATTTCATACATTACATTATACACATCTGTTGGAGTTGTTCCAGCTGGGTTTATGGAGATAGTTTTAGTATCAATAGGCCTAAAGGTCCAATACAACATTGGTATTAAAGTAAAAGGATTGCCACAGTTTGTGTGTTCAACCACTAAACAAAGGTTTCAGCTCAAATGGTAATCTGAGAAAGTAGAAAAGGGCAACAAAACGTCACAGTTTTCGCGTTATTCTGCAGTGTGAGAAATAGTTTATTACTCGCAAGAAATTTACTATTTGTTGATGTTTGAGTGAAGATTTCTCGAGAAGTACAGCATCCCAGATCGTAAGATTTTAACATTGAGGATTCTATCATGACAATCTACAAACTGTGTAATTTAGAAGGAAATCTGTGGACATCGATGTTTCCCGATTTTCCCAATGTTGTATTGGGCCTTATAAGGATTATCTGACGAATCACACTGAAAATCAATGAAAAAGGTGGTTGATTCGTGGCAGTAACGAGAGGCATTCATATGCAAATTATCGGTATGCGATGGTGACCTTGTTTAGAGGGACCATAGATATGATAATGTGACAGCTCATTTGCATACATCTCCTGTACAGCGCCCTCGAGGAGAATTGTACTTCAATAGGCGTTTGCCCTACTCGGCATGTGATCAAACGCTATACATTGTATGCTCAGTGCTTTGCTCCTACCATGGAGGAATCCTCCATGCTCCTACACAGGGACCCACTCCGTGGAAGGAATTTAGTTTTGTGTGTTTGGCTCACCATAAGCACGGTACGATCGCATACTAAGCATTTCTTAGTAACCCCACCCATATTACGTAATTACCCATTCCTATAGCTATCCATGCGTTCCCGTATAAATTGCATACGTCTCGACCTATCCTCATTCAGGTGAACTCACACACACCGAGTCCATACCTTTTCTCCTTCATGAAATTCCAACCAATTTATTTCTGCGTTTGGTTCTATGTTCTATACTGTTTGTGTGCCACCATCATCCCATGCTGTAATACATAGTCTTAAAACTCAAACCAGTGCCAAATGTCCTTCTTATGGCGTCCCATTAATACTAAACTGTTTTTCATGCGTATGAGGGCAGCGAAGTAGCATGAAACAAACTATTGTGAGTAGTAGTGCCCCTTTAAATTAAAATTATTAGCCACAAAAATTAGGGGAATAAATAATCCCACAAAAACCCTAAAGTAGTAGTACTACTACTTACTAGTACTACTACTAAGTACTAGTCTACTACTAATACAAGTATTACTACTACTGCCAGTACTGGTAAGTAGTACTAGTACTAGTACTACTAGTACTTTTAGTAGTAGTACCATGGAGGTAGGACTAGGACTAGTCTGCACTGTAGGGCAGCAAGTGATTGGGTGCAACACAGAGTATAACACTACCAAGTAACAGTGATCAATACACGTCAGAGAGGGAAAGACCTGATTAAAATCATGTAAGAACTGGAACAATGTAAAATGGATAATACGGTAATCGGTATTGGTCGTCGGACGAGTACCAATAAATAAAATAAAGTATAAAACCGCATTCACTATTCAGTGAGTATCCGTCTATCGAATCATGGATGTCCATGATCGAATCGACAGGTGTTTCGGGTGTCACAAAACACACCCCCACGATTAATTAATCATTTAATGCGATACCAGCCGCACGATTTAACGTCGTTAATTCAACCATGAAGCTATAAAAAGCACGATCTTACCAAAACAATGCAGTTTATCCTTCAGAAAGATCGCTTAGGAAGCCGGCTGTACATGATAACTGTCACGTTGAATTCGTGTACACTTGTAGTAGTTGTACATTGTACAGTTATAAACACACACACACAACCGGTAGGCCTATGGGGGGTTGACCTGTGCATCCATGACCCTTGTTAGTAATCCACGTTCGATTTTATCGGCTACGGCTTTTATTTAGACACCACCATATGGACGCCCCCAGCAAGCAATCCCGATAGACGCGTGCGTTGTATCCAGCCGTAGCCGAAATCAGGCAGGCAGGGGCTGATAATATCGTGTAACGCTATGGTTGGTCGTGCAAGTGCCTGTGATGAATGCCCTCGTGTCAGTCGTGTTCGAAGCCAGTGGCTACGTCTACAGATAACATGTGGCCCTATAGGTGCCACTGGCTAGGCGGTTGTAGCATGGTTGTAGCCACTCCCCCAGGCCATAGACTTACGTTAGGCCAGGGGCCTTCACCGTGGGGTGGAAATCACCACACAACAATCTCGTCTGCTTCCATCAAATATTATTATGGTCAAATGTGATCTTTTCGTTGAAGCTGAGTTGTAAAGCGGCCCAGATTTATTTCCTTCAATTTGGTATGTATGAGCTACAAGCGGAAAATAACTAGGAAGAAATCACCGTGGGGTGGAAATCACCACACAACAATCTCGTCTGCTTCCATCAAATATTATTATGGTCAAATGTGATCTTTTCGTTGAAGCTGAGTTGTAAAGCGGCCCAGATTTATTTCCTTCAATTTGGTATGTATGAGCTACAAGCGGAAAATAACTAGGAAGAAATTTATGGAGTTGAAAAAATAATTGTCACGATTTCTCGAAAACTGCAGCAACCCAGACCGTAAGATTTCAACATGACGATTCTATCACGACCATCTACAAACTGTGTAAATTAGAAGGAAATATGTGGACGTCGATGTTTTCCGATCTTATATCCCAATGTTGTATCTATAGGCCTTTAAGACCCATTTTTTCACCGTCCAATTTTTCGTAACCCACTTTTCATTTCGATCCCAGTGAGGAACACTGAGCATAATGTAACTCATTCAGTTTGAAAATAGATAAATAAATAAATAAATGGCAAAGAATACTTTGACCTGACCGGTAACTAGGGATATCTGGTTGTGCGTACCGTACCAGCACAATCAACATGCATGACCACCATCATGGCTATCTAGCCCTTAGATGGTGGCCTTCCCAAAGAGTCAACTAGTCTTTGCCGGGGTGGGGGCGCCAGTCAGAAGCTCATTAATCCAGAGATCCCACCCCGCTTTCATTCAGATGCAAACAACCAAATGTTGCAAACCTGGCTACAGCAGCTCGGGGATAACACGAAGTGGATGTAGCTTTTTCAATTCAAGTCAAACGATAATGGAGAAAGTGACTAGCAGTCCGAGTAATATTGGACCCTTTTTTGAGGGGGTCGGGCGATATAGTAGGGTCCAAGATTGTCTGCAGGGAAACACGACCAAACAACGATCGATGTGTTCGACTCCATGACTACCCCCGATCGAAACCCCCAGATTTTACCCCCAAAACACCCGTGAAACCGTCCCACGCACCCACATTTTTGGATTAAGTGAGAATCGCCGATTTCAATTCTGGTCATTTATTTTGGTTAACTCACGTTCGGGGAAAAAAGGAGAAATTTCCCCTCATTTAATGTATTAGATTTTAGGCTTGTTGAATTTGACATAAAAAGTCAAATTACAATGCTCCATGCAGGGGTGCCAAATGCGAACAATATAAATCACAATCGACTTCCCCCTCCCCGCCCCTATTGTCTCGCCCAACAACACACCAAATTTGAATATAATGCAATAATGTTATCAGCGTTCCTATGGTACCACTACGGAGGCCCTTTTCGTTCGTCATTTCGAGCGCACGAAATAACTCCATCAACGTGCAGCAAGGCATTCACAACGGACACAATTCAGAACAGCAACACACACAAACGCCCAGTCGTGACAATGAAAACGCCTTTATTATTCGTTTCAACATTTTCCTTTTTTTAAAGTGTGTGGGGAGTATTTCAAAGTTCGTCCATTTTTTTTTTATCTTGTAATAATTATCTATGAATCACAACTTGCACAAAAATATACACGCCCTGGGGTTCGGATCAAAGGAAAAACCGAACAAAGGAATCTATACCTTCCATTTGATGGAGAAAGAATGTCAAAACACAACCGGCATTTTAAATATGTGACCCGGCACAGCATAATGAGGAATAACCCCATTTTTGAGATTTTGAGGTTTTCTAATGATGTGAAAGAGTATACCATTAGTTTTCAAATGATATCAAAATATAATATCCTCTTATACTTAAAAATTTCCGAAAATACAAAAAAGAAAGAAAATAGATTTGTAATCGAATTGTGAAGATACTTTAACTTCAGGCGTTGTTTACTCAAAAAGTGTTTTGGTGGGATATTCCTCATGTCATTGTGCCGGGTCACATATTTTCAGGTCAAGTTTGCTCAATTTTGAAAAATATACATCCGAACTGCTTAACAGTCAATGTCAGAACCATTGATATGCTTTTAAAACTAAAAGTTTTGAAAAGTGGCAGAGAAAACTTTGACTGAACCGGGACTTGAATCTGAGACCTCTGGCTTTGCTTTTACCTGGTACCCCCAAAACAGAGGTCTCGGGTTCAAGTCCTAGTGCAGTCCAGTCAAAGTATTCTTTGTCATTTAAAAAAAAAAAAAATTCAAAACCCAAGATCCCAGTCAGTTTTTCCCCTTTGACAAAAAACTGAAAGTACTGAAAAATGTGTACTTAAAGCACATGAAAAAAAAAAAGTGCTATTCATCACTGATTTTTTTTTTATCGAACTGAAGATTACATCAGTGAAGTACTTTTAAAATATTTTTTGGTGGATTCAACTCTCAAGGGGGAAAGGAAAGATCGGAATATAATTACATTCGAAATTTAAGTTGCGATGTAGTTCAGCAAATAATACACTTCCATGATGTATTTCCTCACAAAACACCTTTTGGTATACTCTTATTTTGGCTATTGTTGGCTTATTATAGCCCCAGTTGCTCCACGAATTTCAACACAATGCGGTGGAGGGGGAAAAGAGGGAAAACGAAAAATTGCAGCCAATTAAAACCAAGTATACGAGGGCAAAGCTGCTCTACATAATTGCCTACACAGTAAACATATACTTCCCTATGTACTTTCAAAGTATATAATACACCTTGGACAAAACCATTTCTATAATGCTGACTTAAAAGTGAAGTCAAGTAACTTACACACAAAATGTTCACCGTTCTTGAACGCATAACACCACGAATACCATCCCGAATTCATGGGCTACGGCTTGAAAGTACGCACGTGTCTATATGGAAGTCGTCAATGAGCGGCTGCAGCCAGTTCCCGTAGGGTAGTGTGTTACTTCCAGCCGCACCCTATGTATTCGGCCGAATACGGCCTCAGACTGGTAAGACTACTCTGTTCGTGGCGCAATTGCGCAGCGCCCCCTGTTGATTGAAGATTGTCAACCGGATGGACGTTCCTGAATATGTTCCTTGCAAATGCAATGGACGGTGGCTTTGCACGTGCTCCCTTTTGGGCCTTAGCTAAACCATGGAGCTACTTATAGCTCATCTCTATGGCTAAACCAAACCCAAAGTTCCCACTCGCACCAGACGCGTAATACACTGACATGCGCTCAAACAATGCCAGCTTCACATTCAAATGATTGAAGGCGATCGTGAACATTAATACATGTACCGGAAATCTTTCGCATCAAGATATATCAGAAAGTAAATGGGCGGAAAACGATCACTTTGAGAGAGAAAACAGCGGAAACATTCGTCATACGAATAGGGCGCCCTCTGCTGGAGGTTGAGAAAGTCGCCCACGAAGTCCACTCCGAGTACCAAAAAATGCCGAAGTCTGAAGGTCAAAGGTCAGCCAATCGTGTGATCTCTGCTAAAACTTGAAGCCAGTGAACGAGTGACAACTTGCCATCTTTTGGAGACAGGAACTGATAATTACACCACGTAACCTCTACCATTACACCGAAAAAACACAGGATAAGACTACACAAGAATACTGCAGGATGAGAGACTTTACGACGCATGATGGCAGCAAGCATACTGTGACCCTTCCCACTCATTTTGAACACGTGCGCGTTGTTCCGAGTGTGGACGTAATCACACGCGCACCAACAAGCCCCGATAGACGGACAATAGAGGGCGCCAGACTAATTTCATGGAAGCTGCCATCTTGAAAGTTGCCAAACATTATTAGAACCGTGCGCAAATATGAACGCGCGTCACCTCACACGTATAGAAGCGCACGTCAGTCCTTGGGGCTAAAATAATGTGTCCACAACTTCGCAAAAGGGAGAGTCTGTTGTCTGCTGCCAACAGGGTCTCAAAGTCTCCCAAAATTTCAAACAGCATGAACATATACGACCCTACACCACAAGCCAAAACACCAAGCTTAGTTTGCACAACCGCGGACAGGAATCTAAACAAAAACACTACTCAACAAAAATGCTCAGTAAGAAAAAAAAATGGAAAAGTCTGCCGACGGATTACTGAATGTGATAAATACTAAAATAATCACACAGCGGTCTTCCAAGACCTCATTCCAAAACCAAGCGTAGACTCGGGCGTTGTCTACATCTCTTTCATCTCTTTCTTTAAAGTACAAGGAATGAAAAGGCTTCGGTTTTGAAGAAGATACTCCATAAAAAACAGAGACTACTCTCACGCTGCAACTTCAACAAGGAATCCCAAACTTCCTTCTTTTGGTATTTCCTTCTTTTGGTATTATTCAGAGGCGGAGCCGGACCCGGGTTTGGGGGGGAAGGAACCTCAGCCCCCCACCCCCCCCAAAAAAAAAACCTACTCGGCTTGAGCTCAGATTCCGGCGGCTTTGCCTCCATTCCTTTCTTCCGTTCCAAATTACGAGACATGACAAAAAACGGGAAGCTTTTGGCTAGGATTAGGATTTGCGAGAAGAAACCATCCGTTTTGTACAGGACTAAAACGCTTCAACTTTCAACCAAGGGCCACATTCTGGATTTTCAGGTTGGTTTTTTTTTTTGATAAAAAGAGGATTAGCCGGAGCCTATAAGCCATGTTTCGGGAAATAATGGGAATCCTTATGTATGCTGAGATGTACACAATAGGGCTCCTTTCCAAAACCCGGCTTAGGCTTCGGCTCCGGCTTCGTCTCTGTTTTATCAAAAAAGCCGAAAGCTCAGGTATGAGTTTTTTGTTCAAGTTGAAGCTTTTTTTTTTCTTTTTTTTTCAAAATGCAGTGTAATATTCAAAAACGAAGCCAAATGCCTCCCGTTTTCGTGCCTCGTATTTAAAAGGAGAGGAATGAAAGAAAGACGAAGCCGGAGCCTGAGCCTATTAAAGCCGGGTTTTGTTTTTTTAGAAAAGGGCCCATAATTCTCTCTGGAATTCAAGAGGAGCGCCCTCGATTGGCGGCAAAATCGTGATGTAACTGGTTTTCCCTCTATCCACCGTGGGGAGGCGTGGAGGTTGTCAGTGCTCTGAGTGGTTCACAGTAGGGGGTGTGATTGTTCCTGCGCCCCAGACCCCTTGATTGAATCCATGCCCGCTGTGAGATGCGCCGAGCTCATCTCTCCCGACATCAACATTAATGCGGGCGGCTTCAGACAGACTGCGTGCGGCCCGAACGAACTGTATCTTCCTCCGCCGCTTGCGCCACGACGGGGACTCATCAACACTCCCTGCACGACTGGCCTTTTCTCTCCCCCCCCCCTCCCGACATCACCTCTTCACCTCGGGTTTCACAATCGATTATCTTCCTTGCCACCTCCCACTAGGCTACGGCTACGGCTTACGGCTTACGGAGGCTTTCAAAACGCAGTACCAAACAGACTCGACTCCCTGGAGCAACGTCCCAAGACGTAGCCGCTGATTCGAGAACCCGACCCCGCGACTAATTGACTGGGAAAGGTCGCCCGCTGGTCTTACTGACAGGGGCGACACTTTTTTTTTCTTTTTCCGAGGCCCTCCTGAACACCACGTCAAAGAGAAAGTTGGAAACCTAAGCTTGCCGTCCAACTTCATGAAGCTGTCAAGTAAATAAGCACCGACATAACGACACCACCCCCTATCCATTCCACTAGCTCAAGTACTTCGCTCCAACCTCTTTAAAGACACAATGAATTTGACTTCAATTCTACTTGTGCAACTGTAGAAAACAGGGAAATAAACAGCACCTATCTTGCACGGTAGACAACGACAACGAGACAAAGTGTGCAGTGTACACTTTGGAAAATAGTCCCATGACTGACAAGTTGGTGGCTTTGTTCGTGAAAGAAATGTGGGTGTTTTCGGTGACATTTAAATCAAACTTAATCGTCTAGGTTTAATAAGCTGACAGTGGATTACCTCCACAGATAAATCAAAGCTTTTGTCCCCTGCCCCCCCCCAAAAAAATAGGGTCTGACAATACTATCCTTGCAGGACCCTTTTCTTTTAAGTGTTTCCCCCCAAAAATTGAGATGTGTAATTTTGATCATTTCAATCAGTAAGCAGCGTGCCAAAATTGATATTCCTTTTTTTACAATCTAACATGTGCAACATGTCACACATAATTCTTATTTGGCTAAGGTGGTGGTGGTGGTAGTGATGTGTAGAAAGCAGGATTTTCTTTTTACCTTTGAACCTGCAAGACAATGAGATCTGCAATTTTCTAGGCCCGCCAGCATCAACCAAAACATCAATATTTCATTGTGAAACAAAAGTCCTAAAAATGGAATCAAAATATGATTTCACATCATACAACAGCGATAACGCCCCTGTACACATCAAATACGAAATACCCAACTCATGCACACTTTACGTTCTATACTCAAACATGAGGACAACTGGACAATAGGCCAATTTCACCAAACTCAACAAAACCTGCGAATCAAATGTCGGCGCCCATCAGCGCCGTGCAAGCTTTTTGCAACTGCAAGAGAGAGCAACCATGGTAGACGGACATGATTTGTTTGGAAATCAAGAAAGATTGGTGACAATAGCAAGGAAAATTTGACTTGACGGGGACTCGAACCCAAGACCTCCGGTTTTATGCATCGGTACTCTTACCAACTGAGCTAGTAAACTCTTGGCTTTTATGCATTTGGTTAATTGCTTCTGACAGGCAACCCCCCCCCCCCTATGATCCCAGCAAAGATAATTGTCTATTTGGTAAAGGACTTGGATGGTGAGAGCGCTGGTACAGTACATGTATGTACCAGAGATCTCGCATTTCACAGCCTGGTCTGGTCAAACTCTCTTTGCTATTTCCACAAATCATGTAAACATTTCCCACAGAGTCTTTCATTTCCTTTGTCTGTGTTGGAAAAAAGAAAGACCGAGTTTGGTGAAATTGACCCCCCCCCCAAGACCTACTTTCAGTGGCTCCAAAATGAAATACCTTGTATCGCTATCGAGACATTGCATAAATATATACAATCTTGTACAAACAGTCCAAAACAAAATATCCTGATTGTGAAATTTAAAAAAAAGAAAGGGGATAGTGGGGAAAGAGGAAACAGAAAAAATAAGAATGGGGAAGAGAAAGAATGCCTATAAAATGAATAAAAAAGAGGGGATATGTTAGAGTCTGCATAGACAGAAAAGTGTGGGAATGAAAATGGCCAGAGCTATGAGGATTGGGTAGAGGAAGCTGCTCTCGTCTGAGGCGTAGGGGTCGGGCGTCTTGGGGCCGGAGGTCATGTGCCTCTTGGGCTTGACCTCCTCCACCTCTTCCTCGTCTGTGTCTTCCGTCTCCTCCTCGTCGAGGTCTGCGCCGGGTAGGGGCGGCAACCTGGGAATCTCTGCAGCAAGTAAAGATGAGAGACAAGGGTACATAACGTGACAACAGCTAAACAATGTTGTGCTTACATTGCGCAGAATCTATGCATATCTGTGTGTATATATAAGGGACTGACGTATTCTATATGCGCGGGATCGGGCTCTGGCTTGGGGCTTGAGTTCAGGTTGAGACTCGGTTTGTGGCTCACGCTCAGGCTCAATTTGGGCCTTGGGCTCGGGTTGGGACTCTGGCTCAGGCTCAAGTTAGGGCTTAGGCTCAGGCTTGGGTTGGGGCTCAGGCTGGGGCTTGGGCTTAGGCTCAAGTTAGGGGTCGGGCTCAAGTTGGGGCTAAGGCTCAGGATGGGGCTCAGGCTCAGGCTCAAGTTTGGGCTCAGACTCAGGTTGGGGCTCAGGCTCAGGTTGGGGCTTGGGATTGGGTTGGGGCTTGTGCTAAGGCTCAAGTTGGGGCTTGGGCTCAGGTTGGGGCTTGTGCTAAGGCTCAAGTTGGGGCTTGGGCTCAGGTTGGGGCTTAGGCTTGGGTTGGGGCTCAGGCTAAGGCTCAAGTTGGGGCTCAGGCTCAGGTTGGGGGACTTGGGTGAGCAACTCTTGAGGAAGTTGGAAGCATGACAGCGCTGGACTGCTGGTACTACAGTGCAAAGGATAAAATAGTGTACTGCAAAGCCCACTCACCATCTACCGTTCCTTTGTAAATCACGATGGCATTTATCTTGGGGTTGTCATAATCACCCTGTTAGCAACAAGAGTGAGAAAGACAAAACTGATAAGGACAGTTGATGTACACATTTTAAATAATCAGCTGATGCATTTATACAATTTACCATCTAATTCAATGATTCAATTAATTCAACGAATCATATCTTTAGAGATACAAATGAAACAATATTACTGACAGGGTCGCACCGCGATGCACTGTCAAAACAGGGTCGGTCGGGAAATAGTCCCCCCCCAAAAAAAAAAACATCAGGGTCGCCATCAAAATATTTTTGGGGTTGGCATAATTTCTCAAATTTGGAATGTCCAGAAATTGGGCACTTTGCAAATGTACCCTCCCTTTAAAAAGAGAAAGTGGCTTCAAAAAAGGTGAATTTGGATGGCCACCAGCCTGTATCTAGTTAGTACACTAGTTAGCATGTATGCGATGAAGCCATTAGTGCTGTGTGCAAATACATGTACATGAAGTAACACACAGCACAATGGAAATACATGCACATCTGACTTCCAGTACATCCGAAAGCTTTAATTCATACTCTTCCAAAGAAAGTCTTTTGTCACGCCATACAATCCCGGTCTGCCCACTTCCCCCAAATTACTCAACGCAGCAAATAAACGGGCAACATGGGAGGTACATGTATTTCCAATTGGCGGAGTACATGTAGTTGCTGACAAAATTAAGTTAACAGCCCCCCAAAAAATGTTCCTTTGTTGCAACTGCCGACCTTCAGTTTGATTAATTTTGCCGCGCATGCAGCAAGCCAAAACGCTCTCCAGCTTCTCCCCATAACCTTGGTTGACAATGGGGGCTCCGTTCATGTCTTGTTACTCACAAAGGCACAGACAGTACTGTACGATGGGAATTTGACATTCTTAATTGTGGATATTCTGTATCGTCGCCTTGAGGCCAAGCTCCTCAAATCTTCGCCTCTGGCTTCAATCTCTGTTTCATCTCAGTCATCAACACTGCCATGTATCATGAACAAAGATAATTTTGAAGTACAGTGGAACGTCGCTATAACAATGCGATATACCGAACATTCGGCTATAACGAATATACATGTACATGTATGCCCTTTGGCTCCCAACGTGTACATGTACGTCCATGGATTTTTCGGTGGCAACTGGCAACTGCTATAAAGTGAACGAACGACCGCTATACCAAACAGTTTTCATGGATCCTGGGATGTTCGTTATAGCGACGCTCCATTGAAACAAGATTCTTTAACAGTTACATGGCCTTGGGTGGAGACCATTCGTTAACAGTCAACTATCTTTGCTGGAGTATTAAAAGTCCCCAGTCAGAGATATTCAGCCATTAACCGCAGTACATGCACTGCTTACCAGGTATCTTCATAAAGTTGATATCAACCTTAAGGCCACAAAAAAGTATGTGCACGGCGTGCAGCTTGTACCAGAGGGTTTACACGCACGGAGGGAAATACTACGTGCACCCGTGCATGCGTGCACCCGACTAAATCGACCACTGATGTGTCGAATCTTATCGACTGGCTGGATGCATTGTAGGAAGGAGGGAAGCATCTACAGGGACAGCTCCTTGCAAAGTCAAAGAGTCAACCAACTCGTTTTTGGCCTAGGGCCACCTTGGTTATTGATTCACATCTGTGAGAGCTACAGTACATGTGAGTCCAAGGCACAGCTATAGTGCCTAGTACTGTACTTCCATTTGATGTACACATAAGTACATGTACCGGTACACGTGACGTGATGTATGTACATGTATTGTATACATGTATAAAACATACATGTATGTATTCCATATGTTGGGCTTTGGTCAGTGGTACAACATGTACATGTACATGTAGTTGGGCTCTGGCTCAGTCACTGGCAAAAGCTATGGAGTTTGACTCTGTCTCAGCCTGTGACTCAAGCTCTGGCACAGGCTCTGACTCTGGGTCTACATGTACACTGTATCTCAGGCTCAGGCTCTGTCTCTCTCTGGCACAGGCTCTGGCACAGGCTCTGGCACAGGCTCTGGCACAGGCTCTGTCTCAGGCTCTGTCTCAGGTTCTGTCTCAGGCTCTGGCTCTGTCTCAAACTCAGGCTCGGTCTCTGGCACTGGCCCTGGCTTAGGCTCAGGCTCAGGCTCTGGGTCTGTCTCAGGCTCTGGCTCAAGCGCTGGCTCAGGCCCATGCACTGGCTCAGACACTGACTTAGGCTCTGGCTCAGGCTCAGGCCCCGACTTCCTCACTGGCAGCCGAAAACTGGAACTTCACATGGCAGGGTTCTTTGTTGGACTTGAACCTGATTCATCAGTACAGACTACAGAGTACACACATTTTTGTCAAGACAGAGGATGACTCCTGAGGTACAAATGTACAGTGACCAAAATATACCCTTGGTTGACAAGCAACGGAGGGCAAGGAATACTGTGGCTGTGCTGCACCGGTATTGACAAAATGGTCATAAAGAATTAATGCAATAGAAACTTCCATTCATGCGTGTGCATGTACAGTTGTACATGTACCGTAGTGTGCATACAGTGCAGTGAAGTGCACCATACATTATTTAAAATGCAATTGCTAACTGAATTACTGAAATGAAGTTCAATCCCTTGTGTGAAATATGTGCTCGAGCTTCTATAATTTCCTATCAGTGATCGATGCATGATTCATTCAGCTATCACACACAGCTTGTATTTCCTGGCCATTGATCCCACCGCAGGCACAGAAGTCAATGCTACAGACCACTACAGTCTTCCAATTGCGCTCACAACTGACAGGCACCCACTGCTGAAACAGCTTGACAATAGAAAAAAAATACAGATATAAAAAAAAAATTACATATACACTGTACATATATATTGGTGGAATGAAATTTAAAGGCCCACCGTATTTTTTTGTTTTGTTTTGCGGGGGTTAAATGTACGCTACATGTATGTAAAATGTCAAAGCGAGCCTAGGGTCTGGGGAGGGACTGATGTTTCAATCCTAGTAGGATCTTTCGAAGATTAAAATGTCAGGCCCTACTAATCGTAACAGGACCCATTCTCAGAGGCAGAGCTGCCATGATTGAGAAAGGGCCTGCTACTGCTAGGATCAAAACGTCAGGCCCTCCTAATTTTGGTCATTTAGTACAGTCCGTAATCAATTGGCAACATTTTTGCATATTATTCTGAAATAAGATTAATTCACACATTATTATGAAGGTTAGGTAACTTAGGTTATTATAAGTATGTAGCTTTATCACAGATATATATCACTTTTCTAAAGCCCTCTGCCTCATCCACACCCCTCCCCCTTCTCCTCCCCCTCCCCCTTCTCCCTGACCCTTCCCCCTCTCTTCCCCTCTACCCTCCCCTCCCTTGAGGCCATGTCCTGAGCTCAGTTTATTAAGCCTCTGCAGCCTCCTACATTGTGTATCTAAACATGTTCTCTGTGGGGAACACTTACCAGCTGATCCCTCTCGTAACCGACCCCCCTGCCCTAAGTCAATGCATACAGGGAAAGCACCGCAAATCCCCCAGTAACACAGGCTCATGTTTCTATATTACGAGAGCCCATCCTGAAAGAAATTGTCGGACATTCTAAAGTCCCTTTCAATTTTAAGTCTCTTTTTCATTTTAAGTCCCTTTTTTTCAAATATAAAGCCAAACAAAAATCTGACCCAAAAAAATTCATCAAAAAAAAAAATGTACTTCTTACGCCCTCATTAACATTGACAGTTGCTTCCATGTTACAAGAGCCTCCTATGCAGAAAAAAGGTCTTTCAAAGGTCTCTTAATCAATTCTAAAGGCAAGCAAATAAATTCTGAGTTCCCATGCTACTGTACGCATTGCCAATCCCTCAGTAATGCCGCCAGTCGTTTCCATATAATTTATGACAAGACTCGGAGCTCAGTCAGAAAAAGGGATTGTCCGACATTTCAAGGCTATTTTTCTACGTTAATTAAAAGACAAAGTAACATCGGACGAGAAGTCTTGTAAACGTGTCCTATGAATGCAGCAACTCCTTTTTATAATCCCAAAAAATTCCCATAAAAAAATGTGAGAAATCTAAAGAACTTTCTTTGTATTTAAAGCAAACAAAATCTGACAAATTTTGTTACATGCACAAATCCCTCAGTGGGATTGACAGCTGTTTTCATAAATTGATATTATTATGAGCCTCCCCAGAACACAAAAATTGTCAGATATTTGAAGGCTGTTTTTTTCCTATATATACACTGTAAACAACAAATCCCTCAGTAAGACAGCCGTTTACATAATTATGATTAATGAGCCATTCCAGCAAAAACTGTCAGGCATTTATAGGCCAGTTATTTGTTCATTGTTTGTTCATCCAATGCTACACTGCATTTGATTACGAATGCTGTGCATTATTGTACTACATACAGGTGTACAAATGTACATGTACAGGTACATGTATACATGCAAATTCACAAGGCTTCCATTGTAAACACACATTTGTGTAAACCCTGCCTCCGACATGTACCGTATACATAATGATATAATTATATTTTTCTTAAATTATGTCATATCTTTGTTCTATTATGTACACATGTACATGCAATGTCATTTATTTTCTGTTTCTCACAAGTGCAAATTGCAAGTAAATACAAGAATACTGACCTACACCTATGGTACATGTCCAGTAAATGGCCCACACACAATCAAATCAAATCACAAATTCATAAGAGGGCCTGGTGTACGATCCTACATGTACATGTAGCAGGACCTTTCTCAAAGTCAAAGGCAGGACCTTTCTCAAAGGCAGGACCTTTCTCAAAGGCAGGACCTTTCTCAAAGGCAGGACCTTTCTCAAAGGCAGGACCTTTCCCAAAGGCAGGACCTTTCTCAATGGCAGGACCTTTCTCAATGGCAGGACCTTTCTCAAAGGCAGGACCTTCCTAAAAGGCAGGACCTTTCTCAAGGCAGGACTTCTTTCTCTCAAAGAAAAGACCTCTTCTCTCAAAGGCAGGAACTTTCTCAAAGGCAGGACCTTTCTCAATGGCAGGACCTCTCTTTCTCAAAGGTAGGACCTTTCTCAAAGGCAGGACCTTTCTTTCTCAAAGGCAGGACCTTTCTTTCTCAAAGGCAGGACCTTTCTTTCTCAAAGGCAGGACCTTTCTTTCTCAAAGGCAGGACCTTTCTTTCTCAAAGGCAGGACCTTTCTTTCTCAAAGGCAGGACCTTTCTTTCTCAAAGGCAGGACCTTTCTCAAAGGCAGGACCTTTCTTTCTCAAAGGCAGGACCTTTCTCAAAGGCAGGACCTTTCTTTCTCAAAGGCAGGACCTTTCTCAAAGGCAGGACCTTTCTCAAAGGCAGGACCTTTCTTTCTCAAAGGCAGGACCTTTCTCAAAGGCAGGACCTTTCTCAAAGGCAGGACCTTTCTCAAAGGTAGGACCTTCCTCAAAGGCAGGACCTTTCTTTCTCAAAGGCAGGACCTTTCTCAAAGGCAGCACATTTCTCAAAGGCAGGACCTTTCTCAAAGGCAAGACCTTTCTTTCTCAAAGGCAGGACCTTTCTTTCTCAAAGGCAGGACCTTTCTTTCTCAAAGGCAGGACCTTTCTTTCCCAAAGGCAGGACCTTTCTCAAAGGCAGGACCTTTCTCAAAGGCAGGACCTTCCTCAAAGGCAGGACCTTTCTTTCTCAAAGGCAGGACCTTTCTCAAAGGCAGCACATTTCTCAAAGGCAAGACCTTTCTCAAAGGCAAGACCTTTCTCAAAGGCAGGACCTTCCTCAAAGGCAGGACCTTTCTCAAAGGCAGGACCTTTCTTAAAGGCAGGACCTTTCTTAAAGGCAGGACCTTTCTTAAAGGCAGGACCTTTCTTGAGGGCAATGACCGAAAATCTCAAGGGCTGTCAAAATTGACCAGACGAGAGAACTGCAAGCTGACGGCATCTCTGTTATTACCAGGGTCCTATGGAGGAAATACATATGTACAGACTACAGTGCACATGCAGCCAACCATGACAAATCTGTGTCCACAATATAGTGCTTTCTGTATGCGTGCAATCATTGCAATGAAATTGAAGCAGTTCAGTGTCCAAGGGACGCACACAGTGCACTGAACATACAAGCATGCATATTCATGAGAATGAGAGGTGTCCGCATAAATTACTGGCTGATCTGACGGTTTGATATACATGTATGTAATGTAGCGCAGTATGTCCATACCCTTGGCAGCCCAATGTACAGCTGCACATGCAATTAAAATACAATTACCGGTATACACGAATGGCTGACAGCATGCAGGCTACTGCCTTTCCTTCATAATGGTTGACACCAGGACTCCATGTTACTGAGAGAATATCATCCACTAGGCAGTGAATGTGAAATGTATCATATTTGCACTGATTGATAAAATGCAAATGTGACTCATAGAATTGAAGAGCTATTGTCCAATATACCTGCAGTATAGTGTTGTATCTATTTCTCAAAAATGTCAATAAGGCCTGGTGTTGCAATTCTAGAAGCCTTCTCTAAAGTTAAAGGCAAATTTGTTTGACTTTTTGTTGTGATTTCCTGATTTTTGTGGTTGTGATTTCTCCATGTTCTAAGGCAGATGTTTGTACATGTATGTAAGTACTCTAGTACTGTACATGCATAGTTTGCATCTTCAATGTTCAGAGAAAAGGATCAAAAGGGAAACACTATGGTTCCCTTTTTCTGGGAAATACATACTGTACTGTATGTGTAAGATAAACATACACAAACATCCAATCGTAATTTTGATCTTCCTTAAATATATGTAGAGCAGAAATGTACGCTGTACATTGTACATGTACACCAGATGTACGGTGTACAGTACTGTACATGTATTATTCAAACACTATTTCTGTGCACATGCACATGTACATGTACTGTGCATACACATTACACTTGGTGATTGCAAATTTGCAATTGGGTTTTCACACAACGGGAAGGCAGAATTATTAATCATGTGGTATCACGTTTCATGTGCCTTGTGGTCCACGTGGCCGGGTGCGTGGACAGCTTGATGCAGCTTCCAAGTTCCAGCAGGTCAAATGGTTCAGCACTGGTCACTCAAGGACTGATGATGTAAAATGTACAGTGTACATGTACATGTAACACGTAAGTGTACATGTTTGTACATGAATATGAACAAGCAATTGTACAAGTACATGTACATGTACATAGCACTTGTTAGTACATGTACTGTACGTTCATACCTGGCACTGATTTCTACTGGTCATTGTTCATGACCACACACATTTTTCTATCCCGTTTTTATCAATTTTTCTTTCCTTTTTCTTTTCTTTTGGCCATGTCTTGAAATTCTATGTACTAGTATACATGTACGTGTATTTCACATATTGAGAGGGATGATAATTAAATCCAAAAAGTACATGTACCTTTCCCAAAATACAATATCTGGTGTCTATCACACTGATTTAAAAATGTCTTTCTAAAAAGTAATGCTAGGATCGACTTAGCCGCCCACTACAGTTTTGAGATTTGCATTTTGGCCATTTTTTTTCCGCATAGAAAATGCTTAATGTTAACAATACCCCTCCAGAATTTAAGAGAAGAATCCCTGAAGGCCAATAAATTAAAGCAATTCAGTACTCACTACTCAGTAGTCAGTACTGGCATTGCTCTTAGTGAAAATGCTGATTGTATCCTGCATGTACCGGTACATGTACACTAGCCAACCCTAATGCTTCAGAAATCAGACACAGTTAAAGGTACGTGTATTTTGAAGGTTCGGATAGGTTTATAGGTTTTGAAGGTTCGGATAGCCTTTGTGAAAGGTCCTGCTAGGTGTAGGATAGGATCAAAACACCAGGCCATCTGTCTAATGTCGGCCATTGGGTGAAAGTCAGTGAGCAGTCTGCAATATCTTTTGTATGACTTGAGGTTCACAATCTACAAGCAAAACAGACATGTCAGAAACTGCTTATTGACCAAATGAATCTTAAACATTCAGAGAGTCTGACATCGCGATCCTGAGCTTTGAGAAAGGTCCTGCTAGGATTGAAACGTCAGGTCCCGCTAACTCTTTGAGATTGACAACTTTTTGGAGGACCGGACAACCGTGAACGTGATGCGCGGTAGAGTTTGTACGGTACAATATAGCACACGTTTGACTTGTAATGTTTCTCATGTACAACAAACAAAGTAATGTACACCGTACATGTACATTGGGTTGGATGGCATTGAACATGGGGACATGTGTTGTTCTACTCATTTCAGTAGCTTCATCTTCATCCAAGGGAATCAATGTACACATGTAAAATGAATCGATGAGCAATGTTTAGCGCAATTCAAAGTGGCGTTTGAGAGAAACATGATGGGCAGGCGAGGGGCATGACCTTGAAGACCTTTGCAGACAATGCAATTACTGCACTGAACTGCACGCAAGGGCACAGCCAAGGGCAAGGTGTTTGGGGGCTGAAAGAAGAGGCAGGGACCAGATGAGATTCGAGGGTTTGCAGGGCGGATTCACAGAGCAGAATGTTTTCCGGTGACACGGCGTGCTTAACCTCTTTCAGGAATGGGTGTATATGTACTGTAGCTCCGAGAAGAGCCGGAATATACACACGTACTGTACACTCCTGATGAGGTGCCGTGGGTTAAAACGGTTCGCATTTCAGTCCCAGGACGACCTCTCTCGAAGGCCGATCCTGCTCAGATCGAAATGTCAGGCCTCTCAAATCGCTGAGAGTTGCTTCGAGCTGTGTTTCAGGGCGAATTGGGGGCATGAGAGACGATAGCTCATACCTACTGAGAATCACCACTACATGTAATGTACAAAGGTGCATTCCCACTAGGGAAAACCGTTGAAAAGTAGATCACGATTCAAAAGTCAATTTTTTTTCTTCTTTTTTATCCCAAGCATGTCCACACACAGCAAAATGCAAAACGTTGATTCAATTTTTTAAATTTTTTTTGTGTGCCAAACTGCGCATGCCTGAAATGTGACACAGCCGGAGGCACTTTCCAGACTGCCTGCTCTTGGTTTGCTCGTACATGTACCATGCTTGTACAGTTGTACAGTACAATGTACGGTTTGTGCCGCAAATCCATGCAATTTTCTGTTTTCGACAGCGTTCACACACAAGGCTCACAATGTTTCTGAAAAATTGTAAGAAGAACTGCGTTTTGGATCGCGATTCAAAGCAAGATCCAAAAATAAAGACGTACATGTACATGTAGATCGCGATCTTTTGTGACAGCGATAGTGGGAACGCACAACGCACCTCAAATGTACAGTAGATCATTCTGTGTGCAATACTCACCTGGAATGACACTGTGCGTTTGCACTGTCTATAAATTTACTGTATCAGTCTAAATAAGGAACACAACTTGGGTCTACCCAATCAAGTGCTCCTACACTATGACAGTGGCTTTTTGCCCCAGTCCATTAGAAAGCATCCTATCATGACATACAAAATATTACAATGTATGGTCTAACGTTTCTTATCATTTTACAATACAGTGCACTTTTGACATATGTATAAACTTTCTCATTCAACCTTTTCATAACCACATGTTTGGCCCTGACAATTCAGAGTAACAAATAAATGTACCGGTAAATACATAATGTACCTGCACACCGGGAAATGTTAATCTATTGGTGCCTACAGTGATATACAGAGTGTACCTGTGCCACAATACAAGTCTGCACTTTTGACAATGGTAATGCTTCTCATTCAACCTTTTCATAACCACATTTTTGGCCAAGCATGATCTAAATATATATTATGCAAACCGGGAAATTTCTAGAATATACATTGTAGGTGCCTAGAGTGGTACATATTTTAACAAACAGAGGAAAAACAGGTGCAGCGTAGGCCTGCAGGCCTACGCTGCACCTGTTTTTCCTTTATTTGTATGACTATTTTTATATTTTGTTTTAGACTTTTTTTAGATTTTCTGATCCTAGCAGGACCTATTTACATTCTGCCTTTGATAAAGGTCCTGCCCTATTGTAAAGCAGTTTGCAACAATTTAGCATACCGGTAAAATAGTGGGAGTTTTTTTCATATAATCACATAATATGTACATGTACATATGTATCTGCATGTACAGTGTATTTAGCAAAGAAATTGACTAAACCAACAACTGCGGTACAAGGCTAATTTCTAATTTCTTAAAGCAATACAGAAAAGTTGAACGCTGCTTGTTGATTAGTGACCTAAGAAAACAAAATGTCAGAGTGCCTTATAGTTGCATGCTAGCAGGACCTTCCTAGTAGAAGGGTCTCTGTGGCTTAATTCCATTGTTTTCGTTGCTTCCCAAGGGAAAGGGGGAAAGGGGGAAAGGGGGGGGGAGATGCCTGAGAAGGGGGACTGAGGTGGACCGGAGGAGTTACTGACAGGTGGATAAAATTGGATGGGGATGATCCCTCCCCTTCCCCCCACACCTTCCCCCAAGGCCGAGGAGGGAAGGATAGAGGCGGGTTCCACTTGACTGCCCTCATGAGCTCCGATGATGAAGCTAGCAGCTGAGCTAACAGCGGAGCCTGTTTGCCTTTGGCGAGACTAAACCTCCACCGCCTCCAGACCAAAATGTGTCAACCCTCGAGACTAATGAGCTGTGCAGAAAACCGCATGGCATGTTACTCTAACACACAAGGCAAGCATGTACGTGCTGGCTACAAGTCCATACACATTACGTCCCTAACTAAGTCACATTTCCTATGCCGTAACAACTGACTGAAAGAATCACTCTCCAAAGTATCTTTGTTCTGTCACCAAACTAGTGCTAAGGATCTGAAAATTGATACCATAATAGTCACTCTTCTTCCTTTTGTTTTTAAATGGCAGATTTTCGAGCATTAACATTTCTGATACCATTACAAACTTCCTGATTGAGTACACTGTACATGAAAATGTAAGTAATAACAGTAATTGTTCAAAATTTGGAATGTCCAGAAATTGGGCACTTTGCAAATGGAGTGTCTTCCCTTTGTGCGTACATGTTCATGTACACATGTACATGTATAAAGGCATCGTTATTACAAGGCAACATTTGCAGGTACTGTAGAACTGCACAGAACCAGTAGCTTGAAAGCATTCAACTTCACTAATGTAAATGTACATATACATGTACATGTAGGCTACATGTTTAAAGGTGCACTTCAGTCACACACAGGGACATTATCTACATGTATGATGCCAGTGTGTCAAGAATATCTCCAAGCAAATGACCTGATAATCTTGAATGTCCCTGGATGTCTTCTCCAAGATTATCTAGATCTGGAACCATTTGTCTTTAAATTGTTTCGTGTGACATGGTCACATGAGCCTAATTGTATGCAAGATAAGACGTTTTGGTAGTCTGGCTTCTGTAATGTACATTGTACAATGTACATTGTACATGTACAGTGTACACATGTACTACCAGTATAATGTACCACAATACCAGTGCTTACAATTAAAAAACAACTCAAGCGAAGCTTCTTTTGTTTGTTACATGTATGTCTGAGACTGAGAAACAATCACATCAATGTGAATAATGAAGAAAGACCTTTTTAACTTCGGAACAGATGGCAAATTATACTGGTATCGTATATGTATACAATATATGTAGAAGGTTTATTCTAGGCAGTGCACCATACTCTTGTGTGTACAGTAGTAGTGTACATGTACATGCACCATACGCAATTACGCACGTGTCAATCAAGGCTCAATAGCCACATGCTGGCATAAAGTACGAGGCTTCATTACTGTGCCTCTCCAAAGATCACAGAATCTGGACCACGGAAGACCACAGGCAAATTATATTACTGAGCCACTTAAAAGAACCAACATTTTTAAGCGTGAAGCTTTACTTTATACCATCGTGTTGCTAGCCAAAATGTGTTTCATACTTATTCTGTTATTATCCAATATCAAATGTATACAAGTTACATTGTAACTGCAATAGGCATCGTATGAAACACAGTATAGCTGGCTTTCTTGCAATTATACAATGTGTATTTTAAGTTATTAAGCAGAGTCTCTCATTCATAGATTTCCGTGCTTGCAGCTCTATAGAACTGGGCTCAGTTGACAAGGCAAGGTACGGTACAGTACTGTACACCTGGATGACTTGTATGTATACATGTACAATGTACGTGTACTGGTATGTGTGCACCCTTGTTTGGTTCATATGCTCGTGAAGCGCTTCATATCATGGACACGGGTCAGTGAATCTTGCACTGGCTCCCACACAGAATGAATGATGTCTGGTACTGGTAGACGAAGGGCAACAGTGGCTGGATCATCACCAAGGTCTCTATAAAACTACACGTGTACATGTACCGGTACACGTATGTAACCAATTCTAATACATGTACAATGTACATGTACATGTGCAGGCACTGTATCTCATAATGTACAATATGTACAGTATACTGTACATCCTTCTCAGTATACACATAAATGAGAGTGGGTGGATGGAGAGTACCGGTACATTATAGCTGTAGCTATGAAAGCTCAAACCCCATTTCTGACTTTTTACTAGTTAGCTTTATAGTGCTATCCACTCAGTATGTTGATGCTTCTTGTACACTAACACAGCATTGTGTGTACACGACACGTATGTACATGTAAATGAGAGTCATTGCATACAGTACATGTACACATGTACAGTACATGTACGTGTACGTGTACATACAGTAACACTCCGTCACTCCCAATACAAAATGGTTGTTTTTTCAATTGTGTACAGTAATTAGGGGCCATTCATAATTTTCAATTTTTTTTCCCCAATTCTTTTTTACCCACCCACCTACCCCTAATTTTGATTTTCAAAAATTTATTTCTTCTTCAATCAAAATACATGTATTTGCAGTTTTGCACATAGTATACACATACCGCAAGTACATGTACAGACACTCTTGTTTCACCATACATCTGAGGACACTGCTTTGTCTTCTCCATTGTTCCTATACTTTAACATTTTTTTGGGCGAGTTGAGATATCAAAATTTACATTTTTTACCCTTTTCAGCCCCCTTTTTTTTAACAAAAAGAGAATTTTGATTTTCAATTTTTTGCCTTGACCCACCCACAATTTCGAAAAAAAAGTCGAAATTTAAAAACTTTGAAAATTATGACTAGGCTTAGGGCAAGTCAACTTTGAGATGTATGCAATGTGATGGAAGGTTTGTGGTGACAACATGTAACACATCTCTTTTGACTTTTGAGACAAAAACAGGGTTTAACATTTTTCAGAGCCACACTCGGGTCTCAAACATGTCAAAAGAGATGTGTTTCGTGGTGTCGCGCAAACCTTTCACTTGGTACTTCCACCATGCAAACCTTAACCCATATCCGCCTGACTGGTCACAGCACATAAAGAGTGTTCCTACCTAAGCCCCTATCACAAAAAACGTGCATTACAAGAGAAAATTGAAAATGACAGCTTTTCCTAAACTTAAAACCCAAACAAACTATATACCATAACCAGTGGAAAGAATATGAAATTTACTTTATTACGATACAAGAAAATCTAAAATTTCATAAACTATATTAACAGAACAGTGAATGGGATTTCACCATCATTTTCATAACCCTGAAAATAGACCACAGAATTTCACGTAGTTCGGCAATTGTAGCTTTCCTGCATCCTACGGGAAATCTCGTTACTCAGCAGATATGGGTTAAGATCTTCCATACAACAAGGGTTTGCCCTACTCAACATGAGTTCAGCATTTGCAGTACGTTTGCACCGGCACGGGGAACACTCACCTTGACAAACTCAACCAGGAGGTTCCCGTCGAATGTGGATGCCTCTTTCTGCACCTTTAGCTTTCCCTTGGTGATGGTGAAGGGGATGAGCTCGTCGTGGGCTGTTCCCCGGCCGGCAATGTCGTAGATGTCCAGCCCAGACACCACCGTGTGCAGCTCATTCAGGACGACGTCAAAAACCTGCCACCGGACACAGATTTCAAAAAAAGGGAAAAACGGTACATTTAAAGGTGAAGTACACCATTCGCAAAGGTCAAAGAATCAATTTCATACTTTGTCAAACAAAACATACACATAAAATAACACACCCGCACTGCATAAGTTTCAGCTCAATCCGTCAACCGTGTCAAGCACGTAGAAACAAAATGAAATGCTAATTTTTTTCAGACATAGAACTACAAATAGAAGGCAGTATTTTTAAAATCAACTCTTTTTCCAAAATTGGGCACTTGGCAATATGGTGTATCCTGCCGTTTAATTCAGATGAAGCTATTTAAAAAATAAATCATATTAATAATAAAAAATAAATCATATTTCCTGTTAGTTTTATTTGGAAGTTTTCGTAAATTTCAACGATTCTGCATTTTTTGTTAATTTCAATCTTCACTTTCAGTTTCTTTTCATTTATTTCATTTATTAATTCTCAGGTAGTTACAGGCACAAGCACACAATTCAAAAGCAAACAAACAGTAGACACAGAAACATGGCTCTTCTAAAATGGGGCCTAAGCTGCTATAAAAAGTGAAATTTAAATCAAACCAAAACTATTAACAATAACTTAAGAATAAGTACTTTGTTCTATTTTATCAAACATATATTGTAGTAAAATTGTAATAGGTACAAGTTAACTAAGGGCTATTCTGTTGAACATTATCCTACTACTACTTTAACTAGTATTAGTAAATGCAGTTGCCATAAATAATGTGACTTTTTGTTTTTTCCGTTTTTATGGACCTCCGTTATTATCTTTGAGGCTGCAGTTAATATCTCACAAAACTGTCACCAAAACTAAAACTTAGAAATTTATAAGTAAAACTAACCTTTTGACGCGAGGCAGCAAACCACACCTCGCAGAACTTGAGCACCAAGACGTAGTCGCCGTCCTCCTCGATGGCCGTCGAGTAGCCGAAGGTGTTGACGTCGTAGCGCTCCGTCTGGTACAGGATGCCGTCCTGGGGCGGCACCCGGCCGATGACGGCCAGGTTCTTGCCGAAGTCCGAGGCCACGCCGATCTCCAGCGGGTCGGCGTCGTACTGCACGCCGTTCACGTCGCGGTGGCCCGGGCCGCCGCAGTTGACGGCGAAGACCACCTCCCCGGTGCCGGCGGCCCGGCAGACCGAGGCGAAAGCCGTCAAAAGGGCCAGCCCCAGGATCCCCGAAACGACGGGGAAGGCGGAGGGAGAGACCCCGCCTCGACTGGCCGAGGATTGGCCTCCTCTCCGTGCCCTTGGCATGCTTTTCTGAAGCGGTTTTTCTCGGCTCTTGTCGATATCGGTGACGGGCTTTACGGGGCAGGTTCGTGTGAGAGGCCCTTCGTTGACATGTACATGTACACGGAGCGCATATCAAACGCGCTGTGCTGTTCCTGCTATGGCTTTTTTTTGCATGTGGTCGCTCCTGGTTGGCCACATGTACAAAAACATTGGTTGATAATGCGGCGGTTATAAATATACCTCAGCTGCGTTTTTGTTTAATTCCAATAAAAACGCTTCACAAAAAATTAACTAAAATTAAAAACAAATTTACGTATTTACTCACAAAACAATAATAATGGCTTAATATAAAAAACAATTATATTACAAATTTAGGTTTTCTGAAATAATAATGCACCAAAAGATAAATTGATGATCATTCCCATGATGCATTATCCAAGATGGCAGCCTCCATGAGAAAATGCTCCTGCTTAGTTTTCTGCACCGTAATCTCGCTTTTTTGCAACTTCGTAGAGGCTTTTGGGGGTGAGAGTCGTTGTGACGGTACGGACTCTTTTAGCTTTTGCTGCTTTCAAGTTTCAGTAATTGTAATTTGTTCTAGAACTTCTATTTCTAATGTGCAATGTAAAACTAAAATGGAAAACAAGTGTGTTAACACTCAACAGTACACCGTACATGTACAGTACACTGTACAGCACTCAGCAGTACCGGTACTCACTATTCAGTACTGTCAGTGTCATGTCAGAAGTCGGTAGTCTCAGACTTAGTAAAAAAAAAAGCCCTTTGGGTCATTTTTTTTGGGGGGGGGGGGGGTCAGTGCAGTATTAAACAGTTTGCAACATTTTTGCATATCTTATTTCTGTACTAGTATTACTTTTTTAACTACTATGACTAGTCAAAATAAAATACTAAATCATACTATTAATAGTAGTACTATTACTAAGATTAAGAATGGAGAAGTCTAGATTTTCCTGTAAAGGCTGTTGTGTTTGTAAAGACTAATATTATCATACCAATTTACAACTGCCAAAAAAAACCTTCAATTCAAAGTTCAATGTATAGACTCTATCAATCAATATATATAAAGAAGTTGAACAAATCAAAATTTATGTTGAGACTAAGCTGATGTACTAATAATAGTGCCTTTAATGCCACTTTCCAACTTCAGGCACCGAAGATGAATCGCAAGTTTGTTGGGGCAGTAAGCTTGTCACCCAGCTGTGGACGTCAGCGCCGTGTTGGTACGGTGTGTCCTTCGTGTCAGCCGTGGCCGCCATTCTCCTGGGCATCATTTGGTGGAACAAGTACGAGAATGTGCAGGTTAGTACCTCCACTGGTAGTCAAGGTAATGCAGGCGAAAAATTGGACTTGCAGTTTTGTCCAAAAATCAATATCATGCTTTTGTGGCTTGTATGAGTGGAGCGTATGTAGGAATAGTGAAGTGCATGTTTTGAGGAAAACTGTAAGTCCAATTATTTTGGGCAGGTGGTTGTGCCAGACCATGTATAAATAGTCTACATTACAATTGGTGGTCTAATTTGGGTTTAGGTTTTTCCACTCTTTTACAGTGAAGGTATTCAAGTAAAATCTTTCTAAATGTTCATTCTAAGGTCCGTTGTGATTAGTGTATAGTGGTTTATTGTCACACATGCAGAGGCGAAATGCATCTTGACTTTGCTTGGCTGAAAGAAACATGCTTGAATACAACTATATCTTGTCTATAATGCACACTAAAAGGTCATTCATTTGTTTGACTTGAATTGAAAAAGCTGCATCCACTTTGTGTGATCCTCGAGCTGCTGTAGCCAGGTTTGCAACAATTGGTTGTTTGCCTCTGAGTGAAAGCGAGGTTGTGATCCCTGGAGATATACGGCAATTAATGGTTGAATGCTTTTGACTGGCGTCCCCATCCGGCAAAGACTAGTTGACTACTTGGGGAAGGCCACCATCTAAGGGCTGGATAGCTCAGATGGAAAAAGTGCCGGTACAAAAAACCAAAGATCTCGGGTTGAGATCCTGCTCCAGTCAAAGTTTTCTTTGCCATTTTTTTTCAATTCGTTCCCAGTCAGTTTTTCATTTATTTGTTCCAGCACTAAAATTTCACAGAATGTCTGATACCATTGCAAACATCTAGATGAGTAAATCATTTGAAACGTCCAGAAATTGGGCATTTTGCAAATGGTATACCCTCCCTTTAACATTGAATTTTTGCCCACTTTGATGTACATAAAAACAGATATCAAGGGTAATAGTGAAGGAATTCCTCGA
The DNA here is from genome assembly GCA_949987565.1 of Luidia sarsii. Taxonomy (NCBI): domain Eukaryota; kingdom Metazoa; phylum Echinodermata; class Asteroidea; order Paxillosida; family Luidiidae; genus Luidia; species Luidia sarsii. The sequence goes on along the minus strand of OX465105.1, from coordinate 19,734,398 downwards.
TTGAGCCCCACATAATTATGCTATGCAAATTGATTGGCAATTTTGATCGTCTTCCACCTCGACTGAACAGGGCGGCAGAAATGTCCCGAGAAGGCCGGTCGAGGTCAGAGACCAGCCGAGGCGGGACGAGGGCGGGTCCACCAGCCAATCGAATCACAGGAGGGCCGAGACAGACGCACAGCCGGCCAATCAGAACGGAGAGTCCGCCGCCGAGGGGAGGAGTCGGGGACGGGCGTCGGCCAGGTCGCGGAGGCTGAGGGTGTTCTACGGGACACAGACGGGCACCGCCAAGGTGGGCCGTTGTTCCCCAGCCCGGCCGTCGTCGGGCGACTCACGCCATCCACCCAGTTGGGGGGGGGGGGGGTCCATTTTTCCAAGTCGTAATCAGAATTCGTTGGGATAACCCAGTGTGCATTTTGCGACACTGTTATTAAGCACAAAAAGGTCACCTATCCAACCCAAACTTTGCTTGTGTTTTTCATGCTGAGTAAAGAAGAATGGAATACAAGTCCAAAGCGATTGACATCACATCGATGTGGAGTTTATAATCCTGTTCACATTGGGAAGACTTTTCCTGCTTAGCCGATTTTTACGCTTAAGCGGCTCCATGGAATTAGGCCCTGGTTTGTATTGGGCAGGGCCTTTCGTGCTTAAGCAAATGTCGGCGCTTAAGCAGCTTGATGACATTGGGCCTATACTGATGGATGAAAACGTCATGCCCTCTTGCCCTGTACATTCTTGCCGATTTTTCATCTGGGCCGTGGAAGTCAGTGAGCAGTGAGCCAGACTATCGTTTTACTTCTCTTGTAGGCTGCACATTTCCATATCCTTTCTTGACACTCCTTGAAAATCTTTTCAACTTTCTCCTTCCAGCATTTTGCCGAGGGATTGGCAAACACCGCAGTCTCCCAGGGCCTGCCCACAGAGGTCATTGACCTCAAGACCTTTGACCCAGAGAAGCACGTTTTACCAGAGGTGAAGGCACTTTGTTTGTTTTCCTGTCGTTGAAATGTGTGTTTTTTCATTTGGAATTACTGCCAAGACATTGCCCGCTTGTTAACAAAAAAGCTCAAACAAACAAAGGAAAACCTGACTGGGTAATAGAATTGAAAAATTGGCAAAGAAACTTTGACTGGACCGAGATCTGAACCCTAGACCTCTGGTTTTGCATACCAGCGCTCTTATCATCTGAGCTAGGGTGGGGGCGGCAGTCAATTGAGCATTTTATTGCCGGTTTTTCAATTTCTTAAAAAAAAAATGATGGCCAAAATATTTGCACCCAAGTAGGAATGTAGCTACTGCTAATAGTAGGGACTAACCCTCGTTGAGACGCTAACCTACTCCACTGTGGCAGAGTTACCATTGGTCGGGTCGTTGCTTTTGCAGACTGAGGGGACGGTCACCTGCGTGTTCGTCCTCGCTACCTACTCGGAGGGCAAGCCGCCGGAGAGTGCCTCCTGGTTCTGCCAGTGGCTGCAGGAGACCACCACGGACTTCCGGGTCCAGAAGTCGCTGCTGAGGGGGCTCAAGTACGCCGTGTTTGGCCTGGGCAACTCCCTGTACCAGGCCAACTACAACAGGGTATGCTTTGCTTCTGTCTCCCTCCTTCCTGTTCCAATTCGAAAATGAACCGTTTTAGAGGTTTGAGAAAGGTCTTTGGCTATGAGAAAGGTCCTGTTTTGATCAAAACATCAGGCCCTCTAAATTTAGGGGGGTCTAACTGTGTCAACTGAATTGATTTTCATATTCATAGATCTGCATTTTAAAGTAGTCAACTAAATGTTCACACTAACAACAAAATCTTTCAGGTTGGCAGGGACGTGGACCAGTGGCTGACCACACTCAGTGCATCACCGGTGGTAGTGAGGGGTGAGGGGGATCAAAATGTGGCCGAGAGCAAACACGGAGGTAAACATCCCTTATCAAACTTAATTTGTTCACACTGTCAACTAAACTTTTACAATGTCAACTCTTATATTCCCCACAAAGTCAACTAGATTTTCACAATGTCAACTGAATTTTTACATTGTCAACTGAATTTTCACAGAGTCAACTAGATTTTCACAATGACAACTATATTTTCACATTGTCAACTGAATTTTCACAGAGTCAACTAGATTTTAACAAAGTCAACTAGATTTTCACAAAGTCAATTAGATTTTCACAATGTCAACTCAATCTTCACAATGTCAACTGAATTTATGTTCACATTCATTCAACTGCATTTTAAAGTTGTCAACTAAATGTTCACACTCACAACTAAATCTTCACAACTGGTTTTTCACAATGTTAACTTAATTTTTACAATGTAAAGTGTAAACCAAATTTTCACTTGGTCAACTTACATGTAATTTTGACAAAACCAACAAATTTTTCACACTGTCAATCAAATTTCCACACATTTCCACCAATTTTCACAGTCACATTGAATTTGACACTTGATGATGACATGATTTTGCAGGCATAGAGGCAGATTTTGATGCCTGGCGGAGCCAATTGCTGGAAGCTTTGGGTAAGGACAGCAGCAGTAGCTGTGGTGCCCAGTCTTCACAGACCTGCGAGTGCGGCAAGCCAGAGGGAGGCTGCTGCCAGGAGAAGGGAGCGGACAGTGGAGAGGTGAGCTCCTTGACAAGCCTTAACCCCTCAGACAATGTGTAATGGTCAAGGTGCAGGTAGAGGGTCATGGCTGAAAGCTTGCACTACAGTGCACTGAATGCCTACCCTGCCTAAAGATGGGGCCTGCCTCATAGGCAGAATGACAAAGGAAATAAAATGGATAGGAATGGCGAGAAGTAATAAGATACGGGTGGCAGAGAACAGACAAAGAAGGAAAGCTGATAGACAGATTGGGTTGAGATGATAAAAGAAAGGCAAATGGGGCAAGATTGATTCACTTTCCTGAGGCAAGTCTTACCGCTTCAAGCAAATCAGGATAAGGGTTGGCAACTCAAAGTCGGGAGGTCTCATTTTCCCTCCTGGTCCATTGGCGCCCTCCCAGGATCTGTACGACAGCTCCAGCGCCGAAGAGGACAACGCCGATGACGACGACGGGAACGTCGCCCCGGGCAACGGAGGCGGCGATGCCGAGGGTCGCATCACGGAGACCAACGGCCTGACTGACCTGGAGGACCTGGGCAAGGTCATGAAGAAGATGAAGAAGGCAAAGGTCGGTGTCAGGGGGAGGGGGGTGTCAAAGCGGACAGTGTCAGGTGGGTCAAAGGTCAGTGTCAAGGGGGGTGAGTCGGAGGTCAAGGGTTGGGTTGGTCGGGGGGTCGAAAGTTCCTTTCAAAAATCCACGCTTCTTCCCCAAAAGGGAACTTTTACGTTTACCACAAATCTCCTCTCAGTGAACCGATATTCAACATTTTGTATTCTCTTCTCTTTTAAATTAGACGATGGAATCGGAATCCTCAGGACCCAGAGAGATGATCACGCCATTACTGAGACAGGCACTGTCCAAGCAAGGTTAGCATATAAGCCTATAATCAGGAAGAGCTCAACCCCTAAAGACCTAAGAGAAGGAGAGCGCCCTCGATGGGTTGTGCACAGAGACAATGCAGGGCGTCTTTGACATCGATGCTTTCCCCGTTGGCTGACTGTTGTGCTGTCTGCTTTTTTTCCCCCATCAGGGTATAAGCTCATTGGAAGCCATTCTGGAGTGAAGCTGTGCAGATGGACCAAGGTAAGGAAGGTTAACCACAGGAATATAAGGGGATTTATCACTGATGATAATCCCTATCACCATATTATGTGATCATTAACAAACCACGGAAGATCTTCTAGCCTGCCTAAATTGTGCACACTTAGTGAACTTGAAACCTCTAGACCTAAGCACTGCCCAGCCTGAAAGACTGGTTATAAAGAGAAATGCAAAGAGACACGGAGACAAAGATAGACACATGAGATACAGAGAGAGATACGTACAGAGACCCATTACAGAGAGATACAGAGACACAGACACAGGGATATACGGAGACACACATACATGTACCGTATAGAGATATACAGAGAGATAGAGACACACAGAGAGATGCAGAGATACTGAGACACAGAGATACAGAAATACTATTAAAGAGAGACAGAGAGACAGAGAGATGCAGGGAGAGGGAGAGGGAGAGGAAATATGGGACAGGTGATGACTGACCTTTCTGGTGTCCATGTTCAGAGCATGCTGCGTGGTCGAGGGGGCTGCTACAAGCACACCTTCTATGGCATCGAGAGCCACAGATGCATGGAATCCACACCCAGCCTGGCCTGCGCTAACAAGTGTGTCTTCTGCTGGAGGTAGGTCAACGGCTATGGCTGCATCAAACACAGTGCCCTATGGGGGGAGTCAGTAAGCCACTGCCTCCTGCCTCCCATAGTTGAGCCGAGCCATAGCCAGACAATGCGGGATGCAGCTGAAAGCCGTGTCCGAATTCATCGGCTATGGCTAAACGCAGTGCGCAAGTCTATGGGAAGTAAGTGGCTGTGGCTAGCAGTATTTAAACGGATTCCTTCCACTGCCTGAAGTGGAAGAGAGGGAATCACAGGCTGAGTTCATGAATGCGTTTCAAAGCCTTCTTTTTGGGGGCAGAATTGTTTTTTTATTCAAAACGTTGGACTAGCATGGCTTGATTTTACCGTCTCGTTCTTGAAGGCATCACACAAATCCGGTTGGGACCGAGTGGAAATGGAAGATGGATGAGCCCGAGGTCATCTTGGAGGGCGCCCTCAAGAATCACTACCAGCTCGTCAAACAGTTCCGAGGTAAGTCACGTCACTCACAATATGTAGGCCTATTATACATGTTATATAATATAAAATGCAGGCCAGTTGAACATTGCTATAACGAAAGACGATATACTGAACATTCGGCTATTAGAGGAACATACCCTTTGGATCCTGATTTTTGTGTACAAAATATGTGGCAGAAACTGCTATAACGAATGACCGCTATACTGAACAATTTTCATGGATCCCGGGATGTTTGTTATAGCGGCGTTCCACTGAACTTACTACACGTCGGGCATGGCAAACCCTCATTGTTTTACATTCTCACTGACACAAAGTCACAATATTACTACAGGCAAATCTCAACAAGTCAAATCCCAAGGGAACAGACTCGTAATTTGTGTTAAGCAGAGTTTTGAGTGAAGAGAAGTTGTACCATTGTTTTACTTCTGAAGGGAATAGAATCCTTAGTGAGTTTGACTTATCAAGATTTCACTGTATAGATGAGTATACAGTGTTAGCTGCTAATTGCCATTATTGAATTACACTATCACTGACACAATCGCAATATCTCTATAATTGAGTATGCGCATTAGGTAGGGCTAACCTACCTAATGACACTAAGTCATGATGTCACTATAATTACCTCCACCAAGGAGCTTGTGTTTTTGCCGGCGTTTGTTTGTTTTTCTGTCTGTCTGTCATTCTAAAATTATTCAAGTATGTTGGTATTCTCACAGGCTTAAGGTGATTCTTTTTTGGTGATGATCCGGATCAAAAAGAAAATCCTGGATTCTGGATATTTTTCCATTAACATTGCAGTCAATGGTACTTGGCAGAGGTCTGCTCTCAAGTGCTTTTCTAGTTGAGCACACAGTGCTTAGTACTGCACATCAGTTAGGGCTAACCCATATTGAATTACATTTTCACTGATGGGAAAACCATAATATATCTATGATTGACAACGGCACACGCCATTTTTACAAAACGGAATCCGCAACATGACCCCCGACAACCTGACTCTATCTTTTCGCATCTTTTGGGGGGATGAAGGCGTGCCAGGGGTGAAGCCGGAACGCATGGCGGAAGCCATGGATGTCCAGCACTGCGCTCTGTCCCTGGTAGGGGAGCCCATCATGTACCCAAAGATCAACCGCTTTGCCCAGCTCCTGCACAGCCGCAAGATCTCCACCTTCCTGGTGACCAATGCCCAGTTTCCAGACGCCATCAGGTACATGTACAAACATGGAGGTGCTGAAACAATGCCACCACTATAGTGCTTTATGGGGAGGGGGGTGAGGGCAATATAACAGTGACGTTATATGGAAATGGAACAATATACATTCCATTATATGTAAATGAGGGCAATATAACAGTTCCATTATATGTAAATGAGGACAAAACTAGAAGTCACAATATATTTGAATGAGGACAATAAAACTTGTTATATTTAAGTGATGGCAATATCAATTTCATTATATGTAAATGGGTAATATAACAGTGCCGTTACATGTAAATGAGGGCAATATAACTGTCATTTCATGTAAATGAGGGCAATATAACAGTGCCATTACATGTAAATGAGGGCAATATAACAGTGTCATTTCATGTAAATGAGGGCAATATAACAGTGCCATTACATGTAAATGAGGGCAATATAACAGTGTCATAGCACCATGATTGAAGGGCAATATAATGATGCCATATATTTTGGCAATAAAGGTGGTTTACTAATATCATAGGGAGGAATGACTGTTTTTAGGACTGTTTTTTTTTTAATGACTTTTTTGGTTTAGGAATTATCCTTTTTGAATGTTTTTTTTGGGGCAGAGCTATGGTGCCTGTCACCCAGCTGTACGTGAGTGTGGACGCCAGCACCAAGGAGAGTTTGAAGAAGATTGACCGGCCGCTGTTCAGAGATTTCTGGCCCAGGTTCCTCAGCAGCTTAGAAGCCCTATCAGACAAGGTAATGTACACAAAGGGCAGCCACTCCTAGATGCCAAAGTCACAGCTATGGCTGTGGCTTACAAGCATTGCCTGCACTGAAGCATAGGCATTGTAGCCGCAGCCTGAGTCTTATACTAGGGCTACTGACACTTGCCCTTAAAGGGAAAGCACAATTGTTTCTTGTACAGAATACTACAATAAATCACATGACACCGTTTTACCTGACCAATTTTAGCGATTTTGTATTTTTGAGCGACTTTTGGTTGCTTAGTCGGCCACATGAACAGGGTCCAATTTCATGGAATCTGTTACGGCATGATTCTGTGCTGACGGGCAGCGTTCAGCATATTATATCTATTTCATGGAATCCGTTAGCAAGACTTTTGGTGCTTGAACTACGCAAACCATAAGCAAAAAAATATTGGTTACGGTAAGTGAAGATTTTTTCCTAACGGTGTTATGAATATGTATGCAGTGGAAGGAGTATAGCGGGGTGTGTAAACGGACATATACAGTGTAGATAGATAAGCAATGCACCCCGACTTCTTCTGTTGCTTTGCGTACAGGGCCAGCGGACGGTGTACCGACTGACCATTGTCAATGGCTGGAACAACGAGGAGATAGAGGCTTACGCCAACCTAGTCAGTCTCGGACGGCCGGACTTCATCGAGGTCAAGGTAAGATCAAGACACGGCAGGGATGTGAACCAGAGACATAGGCCACATCGCTTAAATGAAGTTTTGGTGTCAAACACAAGAAGAAAAGGAAATTGATTAAAATTGATCTCAAAAGTTAGAGGGCCTGACGTTCCAAGCCTCGCAGAACCAAAGCCTTTGAGAAAGGTCCTGCTAAGATTTAAACGTCAGGCCCTCTAACTTTTGAGATTTTTGTATTGCAGGTCATTTTAGTCAGTGAGCAGTTTGCAGTTTGCAACAGTTTTTTATAAAATTAATAATTTGATTAAAATTGCTTAGAAAATTGGACTGCACCAGTACTTGAACCCGAGACCTCTTGCTTAACCAGTGCTCTACCAGCTGAGCTATCCCTCCCTTGAATGGGACCTCCCAATTTTTCCCAAAATAGTCAACTGTCTTTGTCTGGGTGGGGACTGTAGGTCAGAGGCATTTATTCATCCATTAACTACTGCATATCCCAAGTCTTTACTCGTGAGGTCAGTAACGGCCCCCCCCCCCCTCCCAATGACACGACCCCTATGACCCTGTTTGCCCCCCTGACCTCTGACCCAGGGCGTGACCTACTGCGGCGAGTCCAAGGCCAGCACCCTGACCATGAAGAACATCCCCTGGCACGAGGAGGTGGTGGGCTTTGTGCAGAAGCTGATGGACCTGCTACCCGACTACGCCATTGCCTGCGAGCACGAGCACTCTAACTGTGTGCTGGCCGCTCACAAGAAGGTGGGACACCAGACCGCCCGGCCTTGCTACTGAATGGGCCCCTTACATTGCGGTCGATTTCAGCAAACCCATTGTAACTTACAATCAATGAGTGATGCACAGAAACCATATGGCCTTTCACAACTTAAGACCAGTTGTCCACCGTAAGTCGTGTTACGATACATTGTAGAGCTTTGTGAAAGCTGAAGCAAATTTTGGTCCTTAAGTAGCTCTTTGAAATTGGTCCCAGCACTGGACTGGAGATATTGCAAGGTCTGCAGCCGATTTCAAGAAACTGCAGGTACGCAACAGGGTACGCAACATTTTGCTGCCTTTTCTTAAATAGTGCACTAAAGAGCCATTTGGGTGCAAGACTTAAGCAACATTTGTACGTTGCGTAATTTACACAAATTTTCTTGAAATCGGCTGCTGGGCAGTAAAAGTTCTGACTCGGTTTTTGTTTGATCACGTCTGGGTCTTCGTTTTGCCTCCCGCAGTTCAAGAGGGACGAGGAGTGGTGGACGTGGATCGACTACGCCAAGTTTCATCAGCTCATCGGCGACTTTGAGGCCAGCGAGGGGGAGAAGCGGTTTGTGGCCGAGGACTACATGTCCAGGACACCGGCCTGGGCCGTGTACGGCTGCAAGGAGCAAGGCTTTGATCCCGCTGAGACACGGTTCCGACGCAAGGGAAAGAACAAGGATATCTCTGGGTGTTGAGGGGGTGTCAGTGGGTTGGAGTTTGGGGGTGGGGGTGATGGAGTGTGGGAGGATGGGTTTTTTTTTTGGGGGGGGGGGGGATAAGTTAGGGTTTTAATTTGGGGGTGATGGGATTTAGGGGGCTAGGGTTAGGGTTGGAATTTGAGGGTGATTGGATAGGTTTTGGGTTGGAATTTGGGGGTGATTGGGTTTAGGGGGCTAGGGTTAGGGTTGGAATTTGGGGTGATGGGGTTTTGGGATGGGGTGCAGTGGAATTTTGGGAATGGAATTTACAGGAATAGGGTTTTGAGCTACATGTATAAGATTAAGACTTGGGGAAGAGGTGTTTTGGGGGAGGCTAAAGCAGGGTAATTTGAGGATACTGGCCAAGAACGCCAGACATCGGAATTGCAAGCGATTTTCTTCAATTTATTTCCCTTTCATCTTTAAAATGAAAAAAAAAGTATATCGAGTGGCCACGTTTACTTTAATAGAGCCCCTGCACAACATTGGTAAGATTGAAAAACAGAAATGTTCACAGATTTACATGAAACGTTTGAAGTTGGTTATAGTAGAAACCTCTCACTGAAATATTTCTGCCTAAAATATTGCATTTTGGGAGAAATGCGTAAAAGAAATAGTTTACGTCTCACCGAGACCTCAACTACTTTTCGGAACAGTACGGCGTTGAATGCTGCATTTTTGCGAAACAAATGAAGCGGTTTTCACGATTTTCTCGAGACTCAGTTGGCAGAATTTTAAGAAAAGTACAGCATCCCAGACCATACGATTTCAACATGAGGATTCTATCATGACCATCTATAAACTGTGTAAATTAGAAGGAAATTTGTGAACATCGATGTTTTCCGATCTTCCCAATGTTGTATTGTGCCTCTAAACAACCAAGGATTAAGATACAGAGTGCTATAAAAAGCAAAACAAAATGTAAAGTTCATAAAATGCAGGGAAAGTGTTGTGGACGTGGCAGTACTTTTGTCTTCTACATGTACATGTATTTCAAAATGGAAAAAGTATATAAGACGCTTTTACATTGCGTCAGTAGTAGTATTTAAATCAATAACTATTGGACTTCATACCCAAATTCTGGAACTAACTTTATATTTCTTGAGCATGTTTGAATATTTCCAAGTAAATGTGTAATGTTTAATTTAGTCTTCATCCGCTGTATTGAGTTATATTTGTGTTTTTTTACTAAAAGAGAATAAAAAGACGAACTTGAGATTCCAAAATTTGGTGTGAGTCTGGGATTACTTGTCGTATTAAACTTTGAGATGGTTCACCTCACACTTTTGAGGGACCACTCAGGTTAAAGTCTCCAAAACTTGCTACCTCAGGGGTTAAAATCATGCTTGAAAAATTGTACACAAATACAATGGCAACTCTGCATGTGCAGAAGGGCTGTTTTACATGCAACCAATGTTTCCTTGCACATTACTGTGTGTTTATGCATGCACATGCACATAACACAATGCTTTAGGCTCATTCCCTATCCAATCTGTGACCCATGGAACCTCAGTATAGCGCATCCATGACATACCAAAACTCATATACTGAGCAAATATATCGGTCACCACCTCAGAAGCATCCAAGTTCCAAGGAAAACCCTGATTTGATGGTTTGGAATGATTCCATTAGATTGGTTGAACTTTGCAATTCTCTTTTACCATGTTTACATGAATCATCAAATTGTTGGAATCCAAATTAAGATATGAACCCCAAAACATGCAGTATTGAATAAGATGAGAAAAACAAACAAATAAAATTAACCCCCAAAATGGATGTGCCGGACTTGTAGCCTGACCTCTAGTTTAACATGTAGGTGCTCTACCGAGAGTTATCCAGCCCTTAGGTGGGGATTCCATCCATTTTACAAAACTGAACTATAAGCTGCGGGGGTCGTGCAGAATGTGATAATCTAACTGTCTTGTTCAAAATGACTCACACAATGAAACTGTTTCAGAAGCATCACAGCAGTCAGCAGGGTTGGCCCTTCTCAGGACCAAGAATGTGGACTGAAATCGTCGTCATCAAACTGACCGAAAAGTTGCAGTGTTCTGTTGAAAGCTCCACCCCTCTTGTTCAAACGATTACACTGGCAAACTGTACATCAGGGAGTCACGGAACAGTGGACTGGGTTGTACCATCACACCAATATCTTAGACAGGGCGCAGAGTTAGGCTTCATGGTCGTTACAAAGCCGAACTACAAGTTGGCAGTTTTCTGTGTAAGTTGAAGATCTGTCAGTCTTGTTCAGACATTTACACACGATGAAACTTTTCACCAAGGATTCCAGGGTCATGAAACAGTGAACAGTGGAGAGGGTTGTCCCATCACACCAGTCCCTATGCAGGGCTCATGACTTGTGGGGGGCTTCGTCATCCGTTACAAAGCTGGACTTTTTTTCCGTGGCATTTCGCAGTTTTCTGTGGCACTTGAAGCTCCATCAGTCTGGTCCAGATGACTACCCTTCATCTCAGAAGTGTCTCAGAACGACGCTGACCAGAGCAGAGCTCAATCTTCGACTGAATGATCTGTTGCAGGCCGCCCATGAAGGTTGTCGCTGCTGTGCTGACTGCAGGGGTATTGCCATGTGCTGCACTACAAAAGTCTTGAGGTTTAAGTGAGTCCGCGCAGACACTCCAGTGCACACTGTCCATTGCAAAGCTGTGCAAGGCAAAGGCATCATCAAATCCCGTAGGTCTCAGTATACGTCGATCAGAGCAGTCTCTTTCGGACTTCCAAAAGCTTGACGTCACCAAACATACCCCATCAAAACAAAGAAGGCTTTGGACTGAGAGCTGTCAGTGGGTCACTCCCAAGAGGAGGAAGCTCCCTAGGACTGACCTTTGTCCTCGACGGCTCCGTCGCGGAATTCAGACTCCTCTTTCCCCAGGGTGCATCTTCGGATGGATTCCCTGACGCGTCTTCTCTCGTCTATGAACATTTTGAAAGGAAAAAAAAACGACTCAGAACTCATTTCTAGCTTACAGATACACAGCCACAGCTATGATACATTCCAGGTATGCGCAGTTCGGTATGAAATTTTTTTTAATCATAATTCACTTTTCGCAAATTTTGCTGTGTGTGAGCGTGTGCAAAAAAACACAAACCCTCTCTCACCTTGTGTACGGCATTGCTTCAGCAGGATCATGAGCTGCCTTCGGTTGTACTTGGCTAGGAACTTCTGGCAGGATCGTATCGTGCCTGCAAAGACCGAGTGAGACAACCAACCAAAGGATACCTCAACAAATGGACCATCATCATAGTCATCAGTGTCATAATCATCATCATCATCATCATCATCATCATCATCATCATCATCATCATCATGGTCATCATGATCCTCCCCATCACCATCATCATCATCATCATCATCATCATCATCATCATCATCATCATCATCATCATCATCATCATCATCATCATCATCATCATCATCGTCATCATCGTCATCATCATCATCATCATCATCATCGTCATCATCATCATCATCATCATCATCATCATCATCATCATCATCATCATCATCATCATCATCATCATCGTCATCATCGTCATCATCATCATCATCATCATCATCGTCATCATCATCATCATCATCATCATCATCATCATCATCATCATCATCATCATCATCATCATCATCATCATCATCATCATCATCCTCATCCTCATCATCACCATCATCATCATCCTTGTCATCGTCATCGTCATCATTGTCATCATCGTCATCATCATTATCACCGTCATCGTCAGCAGTTTACAACATTTTTGTATACAAATTTTATGTGAACTTGATAGCATGTCGGCTCACACAGACAAAGACGCTGCACGTAATTTTGACATTTCATGGACAGCTGTGGATACGATTCATGTAGAAAGTTTGCGCTGGCACCATATAAGTCATCTCTTTCGAGAATGAGAAGACCCAGTAACTCTCCTCAGCTTGAACAGGAAGCTTGGGAGTGTTTTTTTTCTTCCCAAAATGGAGTATCCTCTTCCCAGCCAGGAAGGCGTCCTGTCTGATTGAAAAGTTCATCCACTTGGGAGTGCGGAGATCAATTGTCCTGTGTCTTGAATGAGACAAAGCCGGAGCTTGAGCCTAAGCTGGAACCTAAACCAGACCCTGAGCCGAAGCCAGGTTTTGAAGAAAAAAAACAGAAAAAAAAAAGGGGACCAGGCTCAGCCTCACTGTACCTGATAAGTGCAGCGTTCTCAGGGACACCGGGGATTTCTCCACGGACTTGATGAAAGGCAAAGCCGTGCTGAGAATCTTGTGGGTCTGGTGCCGGACCCGGATGAGCAGGACGCCGGTCTGTTGGTTCAGGTATTTGACTGAAAGAGAAACAGAGAAAAAAAAAAGAGATACAGTACATTCCCATGGTGCCATTGAATAGAGCAGAAACCAGAGTGTTCATGGAAACCAGACCTAGTCAAGACCCGAATAACACAGGCTGCGGCTGAAACTAACACAAATCGATGGCAGCCGCTAATTAGCCACTTCCAATGCACTTGTGTATACTTTCAAGCCGTAGCCAATAAGAACCGATCACTGCCTTTTAGAGCTGTGACCGAATCCACTGGCTGTGGCTGGATATAGCACTCAAGTCTATGGGGATTGGCTGCAGCCGCTTGTTGGCAACTTCCAATAGTCGTGTGCGTTCTTTTAAGTCATAGCCACTAAATTCAGACACTGAAAAAAGTACATGCACAATTCCTACCATGTATGATATTTTTAAAATAATTATTCAGGCCTCAATCTTAAAAACTTCAGAGGGGTAGGGACACTTGGCCACAAAGGTACCTAAAAACAAATGGCTACTGAGGCCATTTTCCAAAATTTATTTAGTGGTGAATTATTTAATCATTTAGAAATATGAAAAAAATGTTGCAAACTGCTTACTGACTAAAATGACCAAAAAGCAAACATCAAAAAATTAGGAGGGCCTGACGATTCGATCAAAGCAGGACCTTTCTGAAAGGCAGAATGACAGGGACAAATCAAATAGGAAGGGGGGGGGGGAGTAATAGAGACATGGATGACAGACACGAGGACAGAGGGGATAGCTGGTAGGGTGAGATCAAAGGGGAGGGCAGGGGTTTGGGTTAGTGAGTTGGTTGGCGAATTCAATTACCATTGAGTCCCTTGGAGATGGCCGCGGAGCCATAATCTCCGTGGATTTCTTGCACCGTACTCTTGATGGCGCTGTACAGGCTCGAGACACCGGAGGTCAGAACACGCGGGACGCCGTCCGCGTTAACAAGCTCACACAGGAAATACCTGAATAGATGAAAAGGCACCGCGGAGGGAAACAAAAAGCTGGAGAAATTCAGATCAAAATAGGCGAGAGATTTCTATTTCGTACACTAAGGTCACAGGCAACGTAATACAAGTTTTAAGTAAATAAAAAAATAATTAAAAAGGAAAAGAAAACTGTGACTGGACCTGGACTTGAACCAGAGACATTTGTTTTTTTCATACCAGCGCTCTCTAAGTCTAAGTCTAACCAACTGAGCTATCCAGCCCTTGTTTAGATGGTGGCCTTAGTCAGTCCGTTTGACATGTCAGATAACATTGAGCGCTCTTCCAAGAACGGTCATGTCATTTTTCCAGGTCATCTACTTCCTCATTTACTTACTCCTTTTTCAGCACTCTTCATTCTTTAGAATTTAATAAATGAACTTTAGTTGCAATTCAATTGTTTGGCTAGCAGTATTGGAGTGGAACTGGAAGCCCCTCGTTTATCACAACTATTAATTTCTTAAGTTAGCCTCGTTTTCTTCCCTGGCAAAGACTGCTGGTACTGCCACTACTGGTACTGGTAGTGGTAGTCTAGTCCTTGTCATTCTGTGTGTTGTTTGTTGTACTGTATTGTTTGAAGAATGCCGTTCGAATAAATAATAATGATAAATATGGCATAATAATAATAATGGCATGGTTCAGTTCAAAGTTGGCTCTCAACTAGTCCTAGTAGTAGTAACTTGGACCCTATACAATACGCCTTTTTTAATTAATAAAACAAAAAAGGCGATTGTAACAAATTTGTAAGGGTCAAAGTTACTCGGAGTAGCTGTCAACACGGCGGGGTTCACTTCATTTGTTTTCATTCACTCGCCTGTTTTTCAGTCGCACCATGGTCTTCGCATTGGGCTTTCACGTCGAGGTGAGGATAAATACTGCATATCAGGCCAACTTTCCGTCCTTCATTCACTGTTACTGTCAGTCAGTTATGATGTCTAAACTGTGGACGCCGGGATCCATAAAATAACTTGACTGGTCTTGATGTGAAACCCTGTTTACCTCAACTTGCACGTGCGTTCATGTGCGTAGAAATTCGCAGACGACCGCTTTGAATTTTCAACAGCGCCCTCTCGTGACCCCCCAAAATCGTCATGGTCTGGTACCCACAATCCCCAGTACTCGCAGAAACCTAAACGCGTGTGGGTATACCGAGGCACCCGACTGATGCAATCATTCACAAAACACAATCGGCGATGGAGACAGCCGATGTGTCGGTATTTATTGTCGCGAAATAATCCCGTTTTCCGACCCCGATTTACCCAAACTCCACCACAATCAGGCCTTAGCATGAATATTTAGATGACCTGGATCTGATTTGGAAGCGTAAGTGCTGCACTTAAGTCATGAATACGTCCCAAAACACGGACTCGAATTTGTAGCCTAGTTTGACTTCGACTTTTGGAGGAGCGACTTTTTGCTTGATCGAGCAAGCACTAATTCAGTTCACAATTGTTTGTACACAAATATACCGTATACACACTAACGCCGAATAAGTCTTCAGACTCCTCAACAAATTGGGCGTGTTTTTCATTGTAATGCCGAAGCATGGGAAAGGTTAGCTGTGTTTTGGGGTGTTTTTAACTCTACAAGTACAAATTACAGTTGTCCAACAGTCAAAGTGCTGACAACTTTTGCTTTTAAAAATGTTAAAATTGTTAAGCCTAAATTCTGATGCAGAGACTTGACTAAAAAAAGGAAAATTTATCAACCCTAGTACTAGTAGTAGTAAAAGTTTTTTTCGTAATTAGTCAAAATACAATGACATCAGGGCTTTCACCCTTCATTTTTATTTATAATTTTATCCTATATAATTAAACACATACAGAGTTGATTTTTACCTTAAACCTTGAAAAACTGTTTTTCCTTTTTTGTCGTTTTATGTCCACCTGTTTAGACTTACAGAGTTGATTTGTTGACATATTGAGTGCAGAAGTCCTGAACCTTCACCGTTGACGTCTGGCGACCCCTCCATCGTGTGGCCATGAGCAGCCACGGAAGGCATTGCAGCCCCGACAGCCGGTCCGATGCCAGCTCCAGTGGCAGTTCCACCTCCTCCTCCTCCTCCTCCTCCTCCTCCGAGTCCTTCGATGCCCAGGTGCCCAAGGCCTACGCGCGCTTTGAGAACAACAGCGAGCAGGTCCAGTCCCTGGTGGACCGCGAGAAGGAGCGGATTTACCGCAAGCGCCCGTACTCGGACTCCCATAGCAGCGGTGGCTCAGGCTCGGGCTCGGGCTCTGACTCCGCTCCGGAGGTGAAAATCCCGAGGGCTTACTTGTCGGCGAAAAAGGGGCCGAGAGAGAAGAAGGCGAGGACGAAGCAGCAGTCGCCTTCCTCGTCGAGCAGCAGCAGTGGCAGTAGCAGCGGCAGCAGCAGCAGTGAGAACAGCGATTCTTCTAGCGCGTCCAGCTCAAGCGGCTCAGAGGAGGAGGAGGAGGAGGAGGAGGAGAGCTACTCGACCACAAAGAAGAAGCGTAAGGAGGTAGTGCCACCGCCGTCCTCCTCGAGGTCCAAGGAGAGCTGGAGCGTGGAGAGGTCCAACAACCACGCCAAGAACTCGAGACGCCACCATCACGAGGAAGAAGAAGAGGATGCCGAGGAAGAGGAGGAGGAGGAGGAGAGATACCGGAGTCGGAGGGCGCCCAGGAGTCCCGAGGACGGGAGGTCGAGCCGACGAAGGGACGAGGACGAGAGACTGAGGCGCTACGAGGAGCGTGAAACTCAGCACAGCGAATCCCGGTCGCGGCGGAATGAGCCGGAGGCAGATCGCTACTCGAGGCACGCCGAACGCGACCCGTCACGATCGGAGCGCTACCCGTCCCGATCGGAGCGCGACCCGTCCCGATCGGAGCGGGACCCGTCGCGATCGGAGCGCGACCAGTCCCGATTAGAGCGCGACCAGTCCCGATCAGAGCGCGACCAGTCCCGATCAGAGCGTGACCCGTCCCGATTGGAGCGCGACCCGTCCCGGTTAGAGCGCGACCCGTCCCGGTTAGAGCGCGACCCGTCCCGGTTAGAGCGCGACAGGCGGAGCCACTCCGGCTCGCGCCAGGAGAGGGAGCGCTACTACGACCGCGACTACGACCGCCCGCCCGAGCCGCCCCGAGAGGACGCCTACCGGCACGAGCGAGAAAGCACCAGCCGACGGCGCGAGGACGACCGGCGAGGCGACCGGATAGCCAGCGAGTCGTCGCGGTACTACACACAGGAAGAGTACGCCCACCCCCAGGCCAAGTTGCGGGCCAGCAGGGAGCCCGACTACCGACGGGACGGGGACCGACACGAGCCCACCTGGAGCCGGGCGTCCCAGGACCGGCCCCGAGAGCACTCGCACTCCGCAAACAAAACGGGATCCAATGGCAGGGAGCGCGACCGCCAGTCAGACAGGGACCGCGACCGCCAGTCAGACAGGGACCGCGACCGCCAATCAGACAGGGACCGCGACCGCCAATCGGACAGGGACCGCCAGGAGACGGCCAAGACGGCCAGCGGCCGGGAGTACTTCAGCTACGAGCGCGGCTGCTGGGAGTGGGAGCCCGAGCCTGCGGCGGACCGCCACGCCGGCCACAAAGCCGCCTCCGCCACCGCCGCCTCCTCTGGTGGCCGGGGGGCAAGACACCGGAGCCCGTCGCCGGACGGCCGGCACGACGGCGGCTGGGACGAGCGGCGAGACGGCCAGGCCCGCTACCACGACCAGCGGATGGACGACGGCCACAGGTACCAGCAGGACTGGCCGGCCCGCGACCGCGACGTCGGTGGCGACGAGGACGGCGTCGCCCAGCACCACCGGCGGCGGCCGCCTTCGCCCGCCGCCAAGAGGAAGCCGTTGGCTGTCGACAAGAAGCGGAAGAAGCGAAGACGGCGCGAGCGGGAGAGGGATGTGGAGAGGGCCAAGCAGAAGGAGAAGAAGCGGAGGCGCCGGCGGAGGGACAAGGGGGAGCGGAGGAAGGCCAAGAAGAGGGGCAAGGACCGGAGGCCCAGGGGCGGGAAGAGGAGCAAGCGAGCCAGGGAAGAGCGAGCCAGAGCCAGAGAGGAGCGGGCCAGAGAGGAGCGAGGCAGAGAGGAGCGAGGCAGAGGGGAGCGAGGTAGAGAAGAGCGAGGTAGAGAAGAGCGAGGCAGGCACTCGTCCGGCGACATCATCGGGCCATCCATCTCGGGCATCCAGGCCAAGCTTCTCAACTTGGCATCGGGTAAGCTCCCCCCAAAAAAATCCCAGAGAATCCCCAAATCCCTCACGACGTCCATGCACGGTTCTGACAATGGATAGAGCAGACTTCATCCAAAACGTCTAGTCCCCTGATACTTCTCACGCAGACTTTTAAAAACTATTATTAGTAAATAAATTCACCCCAACCCATTCTCACCTTCACCATGATTAGCTTAAAACCTCGTCCATTCTGACGGTCAGATCTTTCTCTCCATCTTCAACTACCGTTACTCAATGAACAATAGCTCAACCTCCCTACCATTGTAAGGAAGCAAATCCATTTGAGCCACTTCAACTTGCCCCGAGTCGAATTCATCGGTCATTATGCTTCAAGGCTATGGCTATAAGATTCCAATCCCCTATCAAACCATTCACCGACATTTCTCCCCCCCCCCCCCTCGTGGTTTTTGGTCTCAGGTGGTGAACGTCGTTCCCCGCCGGCCCGTTCCTTGGCTCCGATGACGAAGCAAGAGTACGAGAGGCAGCAGAGTAGAACGCGGCGGGTGTACGACGATGACACCGGGAGACACAGGTCAGCAAAGGCACACGTTAACCTCCTCAGATCTCCCCTCAAATCAAGCGGTGTGGATATACCATAAACCCTGTCACCCTTTCGGCTCTCTAGTGGGTTTTTTTTCTTGCACTGTGAAGAAATTGGCAGTCAAATACATGTATAACTTTGACTTTGACCGGTTCAAGTAACCAACATTATCTTATGACCATTATTCCCCTCACTGCAAAATGTGTATTTTTTTTCTTTCTTATTTAACGCACAGGTCTTGTAAAAATAGTTCAGGTCCAGTAAGAGTCTTCAGTTACTAGACCTGTTGTCTAGTCCATTTTTTTTCTTCTGAAAAATCGAGCCCTGTCGTCCCTCAACTTGTGACCTACCGTACCTGCCCGTTTTTGAATTTGGAGTCCAAAGTTGAATCAGGGACGTACAGAAAGCCATGTCTCATGTTGACACAGCAATCAAGTTAGAATGAGGAAGTTTTCCTTTTAACTGAACGTCATTCTCCACCCGGAGATGGGTCCTGCTAGTCTCAAAATGCGAGACCCTTTCAAAGTTGTTGAGACTGATTAATCTTTCTTTATTTCAGGCTTGTGAGGGGAGATGGAGAAATCGTCGAGGAAATAGTCAGTCGAGACAGACACCGACAGATAAACAAGGTAAGATACCATCAGTTCGCTCTCAGAGAGTGACGGCAGGCCCTCTGGCCAACTCGTCTTCAGATTCCATTTTTTTGTCTTTGTGGTCGGTGCAAAATAAAGCGGATGCAAATCTCGTTTGATTCTTTTTGGCCGTCTTGCTATAATTAGAAAGACAAGCGGCCCTTTAAAAGATAGGCGCCAGTTGAAAACTTGAGTCGAGTTTCCCAACCGGCCAGTTTAAGACGTAGATACTGTCAAAACACTGCATCGTATTCTAAAAAAAAGAAGTTAGTTTCCTTATTTATTTTTATCGTTCTTCTCACTGCAGCAAGCAACGAGGGGTGACGGCGCCTCCTACCAGAGAAGTCTTGGTCTCCATAGGTACTAGACAGCTTTCATCAAGTCAGTCTCCTGATCTAAGGAAGAAGGGAAAAAAATTAGTGGAATCTCCGTGTCCCTGCCATGTACGTGTATGGGGTGCACAAGACATTAGACTTGAAGGTTTGCATGGTGGAAATACCAAGTGGAAGGTTTGCGGTGACGCCAGCACTTCTCTTTCGAGAAGGAGTGTGGCTCTGAAAAGGAGTGGGTAACTCTGAGTTATCGACTTCAGAGCCACACTCCTTGAAAGAGAAGTGCCACATGGCGTCACCGCAAACCCTCCACTTACAGAATGATGTCCGTGCCGATTCTTACTCGGGAAAATTGTGTGCCCTGTTGGACTATTGCCAACAAAATCCCACCTTTAGAGCACTATTTTTTTTTCATTTCAGTGCCCGGGTCATAGGGCACGTGGACTGAGTATGACACTTCTGTAAAGCAATTGCCTGTTGAGAATGTTTCAATTGAAAGATCTTCAATATCATTTCAAGGTAGGGTACCTCATTTGTGAATGTCAACGAATCGCTTCCATACTTAATCAAACTCAACGTATACATGATACGTGGGTAAATTTGTGATGAGAAAAACTGTGAAAACGAAATGAAATGACATAGAGGGCAGAATTTGTAAAATGAACTATTTGTTCCGACAACCGCTGCATGGAACGATCGTTGGAAATTCAACAAATTTCCCCTTTTTTTACGTAAATTTCAAGGAATGTCTGATACCATTAAAAAAAATCCTGATAAGTGAGTAATTTTTCAAATTTGGAACGCAAATGGTGTACCCTACCTTTAATATATGTGCCAATGATGCTAAGATTCAAACACTTCAAACATTTTCTCTCGAGACACTTCAAGGAAAAGGAGAAGCACATGGAAGTGGTTATTATGAACTTGAAGAAACTCAGCTGTTTGAGTGCTGTACCTCAATGTTTGGATTCTGGAAACAATCTCTTTTACCAGCAGACGTCATCAGTTAGCCCGTGTACATAGGTTTATAAATGGCGTCGGCCATTATGTATATATGGAATTGAGCAAGTGGCAACACTGAGGATTGTCGCATTCTCTCTCTTTTTGTTTTGTACCTGTAACAATGACTTAAAATAGAATTGAGGAAAGAGGAAGGAAGGATTGAAGGAATCTTCAGGAGAGAGACCGAGTCTGTCATTCCTGGTCCGAGAAGGTGTCACAAGATTTGGTCAGGAAATATATTTCATAAACTATTTTCATTATCCAAGGACTCCGTTTGGACAAATATTTCTTTTTTTTTTAATATTGTTTTTCCTTCTTTCTTTTTTTAATGTGTGAAACGTGAACATTCTAGACAGCAACGGATGGACTTAATGGAAATAATTTGCCGAATGAAGTTGTCGTGACAGTGCAACAGGTTCCAAACTGCGCAGTGCAGTCTATGTGTCTTAAGTTCGCACAAAAATTTGCAAATTTTGGATTAATCAAGTACACATTTTGTGTGACCGTATTACGTTGAAAATTTGAATTGTGAATTGTTTCTCCTTGAAAGAAGAAGTGTGGCTCCGAGGTGAACTGGTGAACATAAGACTTCAAACCAGGATGCTGTGGCCATCTTCTGAAGAGTGCCTAGCACTGAGCATTCAATGCTTATTATGCCTCAACCGGGCCAAACCCTTCCTGAAATACATTCTCCTCTACGCAAAATCCTGATGCAGCACGGTACCTGCCACTGTACAGATTTGAATCAGCCTTAAGACCCTGACCAGCTCAGCGGTCCAGTGGTGAAGACGTCTGCACCAGAAAGCAGGAGTCGCGGGTTCAAATCCTGCCCGAGCTGCCTGTCTTTTTTTTTTTCATTGGGCAATCGGGCAAAGCACTGAGCATAGTGTTTACTTTACTGAGTAGGGCAAACCCTTCTTGCAGTTCATTCTCGAATGCAAAATCACAGTGTATCTATTATGCATTGAGAAGGGCAAACCCTCAATGAATTCAAAATTTGATTTCCGCCTAAGGCTCTGGCATCCTCGTTGTCTTGAGGACATCCCTGGCCTATCATTACTTCGGCCTGGGGTTCAAGCTCCACCTCAATGCCGACGGGTGGATTAGGGTTTTTCTCTCTTAAAAGGCCCTACATGCTTCCTGACCAACAGAGAGGGGATGGGGGATATTGGCTACTGTTATGGAGCTAACCACCCTCTCTTTCAACCAAGCATTATCAGCAAGAGCCTCCTGTCGTGATTCAGTGCAAGTGGTTGTCATTTCTTTCATCAAAAGTATCCATTTTTTGTTCTCCTTTTTTTGGCCGCCTGTGAATTACCTCGAAGAAAAGAGAGACAGAAATCAAATGAAACAAGTTGTCACTGAAGATTCAATGCTGTTGCACTGACATGATTTGGTGGGGGAAAAAATCATTTAAGTTGTAGCTAGCCTCATGTAGCGCAGTTCACTCGTAGCCAAGTATTTCTTAGATTTTTCTCTTTGTTTTTAGAATTTTTTTTCACCAGGCTTTGGAGAATCCTGTTATTTTGTTTGGTTTTAACAGGGCAATGTCCCAAAGGGAATTTCAAAACTTCCAAACTTGCCATTTTAAACTAAAAAAAAAACGAAGACGCAGTTGAACCAATTTAGCTTTAGCTTTTGGTGTGTACCTTGTTGCTAACCATTTTTTCATATTTTTTTGTGAATTTACTTAAGTCCAGCTGATGAAGGATTATTAAAAGGAAACAAAAAATTGGAGATGTAAGAATTACAAAACTGCGTGAAGTTTGTGCAATTGTTATGTAGTTTTTGTTACTTCCCTTTTATGCTTTACATAGAGGCCAAGAATTTTGGCGACAATTTTGTGGGAGCTGCATCGTCCAACAAACTGATTTTTGGGGTTCGACTTAAAATTGGCTCAGCATGTCCTTGGAAGGTTGGTGAGTGTCTAGAAGAACGATTGCTTGAGTTTGAATAAGACTTAAGGCTTTGCATGGTAGTTGAAACAATATCGGAGGGTTTGCGGTGACACCGTGTATATGGTCTCTTTGGGAAGTGGTATGGTTCCGAAAAGAACCCGAGTGATAACTCAACGTTTCGGGACTTCCAGTAATCGCTGGCCGCCATCAGGAGAATGCCTTGGACTTGGTGGTGGAGAAGCTTATAAGCTGGTGAGTTTGACTATTGTTTTTGGACTGACTGGGACACACTTTGGGGAACTCACAATTTGGCTCTTGAGTAAGTATTTCATCCTTGGAGGTGTAGTCAGTCATTATACACTGTACAGCTACACTTGGGATCTCTGGTTGCATGCAATGTCTGAACTTTTTATTTTAGCCTCCTGCAGAGTCTAGACGGATGGCTTCGTCATGAGAGGGGAAAGAGAGGGAGGGGGAGAGAGGGAGAGGGATTGAGGGGGATGGAGGATATGGGAGGAAAGGAAAGGAGATAGGGAGAGATGAAGGGAGGGGAGAGAGAGGGAGGATATGGGAGGAAGGGAAAGGGGATAGGGGGAAATGAAGGGAGGGGAGAGTGAGAGGGAGGATATGAGAGGAAGGGAAAGGGGGTACGGAGGGAGAGAGGGAGGGGATATGAAGGGAGGGGAGAGGGGGAGGAAGATACTGGAGAGAGGGCGATAGGGAAAGCGAGGGGAAGGGGGATACATGTAGGTAGGGGAGAGGAGGAAAGAGAGGGAGGGTACTGGAAGGGAAAGGGAGGGGAGGAGAGAGAGGGAGGGCGATAGGGGAGAGATCGGGAGGTTGGGAGAGGAAGGGAGGGGTGGAAGGAAAGAGGATGAGGGAAAGGGCAGAGAGGGAGGGATCTCTCCCCGCTTTTTTGCTGTCAATTGAAGACCCTGGGTAAGACAACATGCAACATGATCAGACACATTGCTCATATTAATGTCAATTAAAACATGGCACTTTAAACCTAACACAGTGACTGTCTGCAAGGCCTAATAAATCAACCACACCATGCCTTACTCTCCAGTCTTCAATCTTAGGCACAGAAGTACCATTTAGAAGTGAACGATAAGCAGTTCATTTAATCTGAACATTTTTGCAAGTACCGGTATTAAAGTGAATGTTAGAATACATAATTACACTTACACACTATATATATATATAAGAAATGTGAAAAGTCTTTTGAGTGTATATATACTACATAAACCAATAAACATTTCAGTATGTACAATTTGTGTACATATGTAGTCTATGCACTTGCTTCAGACATGATAAAATGAGTAATTTGAAGATAGGAATATTTATCTTTTTGGCCAAGCATGTAAGAGTCATCTTTCTGTCGTAAAGGTGATCTATGTAATGTGAAGAGTTATTTCAAAACCGGTTCTTTAACTTTGAAGAAATGAGAGACTGTTGAAGGGAGGGTACACCATTTGTAGAAGTGCCCAATTTCCGGACATTCCAAATTTCAGAAATGACTTTACAGAAGTTTGTCATGGTATCAGACACTCCGTGAAATTCTAGCACAAGAAAATCTGCCGTTTTTGAACTTCCAATTATCGTACCGTGGAGCAATCGTTGAAACAAAGAGTTTACCTTAAATTTTCTCATGACATGATTGGCAGATTAAGCTGAGAGGTACGCAGGTGTTTTCTTATGAATACATTTAGTTTAGCAAAGTATGAAAGCGAATCTTTGACCTTCGCAAATGGTGGACCCTACCTTTAAACTGCTACGCCACATACCAGTATAAAATGGCTCTAAGACGTACTGTGAGATAAAGGCAGAAGGCCACACCACACAAGGCAATTAATTAGGCAACTAATCAGGTTACAGACAATCTTCCAGAAAGAAAGAAAGAAAACCAACCCTCAATTGCCAAACCTGTGATACCGAGTCACCTTTGGTATAAAAAAGTCAACGTGCCTTGTGGGAACCAATACCCAAAATTGTAACCTCCACAATTGCCTGTAACACTCTTGCACACTAGTCTCGAGAAACACAGTTATTAGTAGATTGCCAGGTTAAAGTAATATTGACCAACAAACAAATTGCAAATTGCTTTCTTGACTAAAACGACCAAAATGCAAAACTCAAGAATTCATGTCACGATCCCAGCAGACGAAACGACAGACCCTCTGCTGGATTACTGCAATGTGAACAACACGCACCACTCCTATTTTCACATATGGATGAGTATTGCACTGAATACCTGAAATGACCCTTCCCCCCCACCAAAAAAAAAAAAATGACTTAGGTTCCGGCTGCAGCTTTGTCTCCATTTCTTTCACCCATCTTAGAGAAACCAAGCGTGGATTTCACAAAGCCTTACGACGCATCGTAGCTCAACTTACGATGGATAACCCACCGTAGAGTCGACTGGCGTTACAGTTTCTATATATGATCACTCGTCATCTTCTGACTGGTCGTAAGTAAGGATGCGTTTGATGACATCAAACCATTAGCATGAAAACAGGATGGTTTTGGCTTCAGTTTTAGAGATGACAGATACTCCATTTTGAACCAAAGAAAAACTGCTCCCAAGCTTCAACTTTCAACAATGAATCTCCAATCCAGCTTTTGGATGACAGAGACAAGACTGGACCCAAAGCCCAAGCCAGGCTTGTGAAAAAAGGGCCAAGTAGCCACTGAAACTGATATCATTTCTGTTCTTCCCATTTACACATTGAACCTGAGATACCACTTGTAAAAGAACGTCTGGTCAACATGTAAATTTGGCCCCTCCGATTATTATTATTGTTTCCAATGGAAACCGAGTGCATACATTTTAAGCCTTTTTTTTAACACTACAGGGATCTCCACGAAGAAAATTAAGGTGGAGAAGGTCGTGACCCTGCTTTCCAGAAAGCTGCAACTTCACGCTTTTTCCTACCCAAGCAAAGAGGAAGAAGCGTGAATCCGAGGTTGGGCTAGCCTGTCACCCAGGGGTTGTGCGCTATCATGGCGCAAACCTGTGAGAGGTCTGTCCCGCCAACTCTCCCTAAGGGGGGGGGGGAAACATTGGTAGTGTGAACAGACAGGGCCTCCTCCCGAGAAAATTAGTTCGATGTGAACGGTCGGCGGGTTTAAATTCCCCCGGGAGACAAAACATTCGGAGAAAATAGCAGTGTAGCAAGAACAGACGCCTCATTCTGAAGACATTCATACGTTTTAAAGATTGTACGGTATTCATGAGACACCTAAATGTTCAACCTGAAACGGAGTCTGACTAGCCTAACATAAAAATGTTAAAGTTTACCTAAACAGTGATTTTCTTTCTACAAACAAAACTATAAAAGCATCACATTTTCGCACTGTTTTTCCTACACAAAACAACATTCTTGAAAAGACTCCAAAAATACTCCACAAGAATGCCTTAGGATAAATTATTTTTAAAAACTACTACTGAAAACAGAATATGGACAATACACTTACGGAAGATCTTAAGTTAGCACATTATCTTTGTAAAAAAAAAAAAAATCAAAACAAACAAAAATGGTATTACTATACAAACTCCTTTATACAAAAAATATGCTTATATGCACGATTGATAAGCAAGAAATAAGGGCTGGGACATGTAAAAAAAGGGGAAAAAGTAGAACAACTTTTAGCTTCGATTTTCAAGGGGCAAGGGATTTCTTATAAAATAAGATATTATTATAAAGCACTATCAATGGTGGCTTCATAAAATTTAATGGTTAGGCCTTCACATGCATATTCAAAAAATGAAAAAGGAAATGATAAAAAAAACAATTTTATAACCAAAGCTGTCAGGCATATCAAGTTATCAATTTTCATCAAACAGCATCACTGTGGTAGTTTTGTAGGCCAATAAAACCATACCTCGGTACAAAAGTTTGCCTCATATAAAGACACTCATTTCAGGCACATTTTCTTCTTCTTTTTTTCTTCAAAAGGGAGGGCAAAGGATTTTAGAAAAGCAGACAGGCAAATGGTCTACATCAACAGATGCTGAACAGCACAGGGAGGATTGAAATTCAAAGAGGGTTTGTCCTATGATTATCACTTTATGTGTAGCTAGCACTCTATGCTCAGTGCTTTGCCAAATTGCCTGGTAATTTATATCAGTGAGAATGTAATTCAATGAGGGTTTGCCCTACACTGACGTGTAGCTAGCACTCTATGCTCAGTGCTTTGCCCGATTGCCTGGTGATTTATATCAGTGAGAATGTAATTCAATGAGGTTTTGCCCTAATGTGATGTGTAGCTAGCACTCTATGCTCAGTGCTTTGCCCGATTGCCTGGTGATTTGTATCAGTGAGAATGTAATTCAATGAGGGTTTGCCCTACTGTGATGTGTAGCTAGCACTCTATGCTCAGTGCTTTGCCCGATTGCCTGGTGATTTATATCAATGAGGATGTAATTCAATGAGGTTTTGCTCTACTGTGATGTGTAGCTAGCACTCTATGCTCAATCTTTGCCCGATTGCCTGGTGATTTTTATCAGTGAGAATGTAATTCAATGAGGTTTTGCTCTACTCTGATGTGTAGCTAGCACTCTACATGTATGTTCAGTGCTTTTCCCGATTGCCTGGTGATTTGTATCAGTGAGAATGTAATTCAATGAGGTTTTGCTCTACTGTGATGTGCAGCTAGCACTCTATGCTCAGTGCTTTGCCTGATTGCCTGGTCAGTGAGAATGTAATTCAATGAGGGTTTGCCCTACTCTGATGTGTAGTTAGCACTCTATGTTCAGTGCTTTTCCCGATTGCCTGGTGATTTGTATCAGTGAGAATGTAATTCAATGAGGGTTTGCCCTACACCTATGTGTAGTTAGCACTGTACATGTAGGTTCAGTGAAAATGCAGCATTCAACGCCGTACCGTTCCGAAAAATAGTTTAGATCTCGGTAAGATGTAAACAATTTCTTTTACTCGTTTCTCCCCAAATACAAAATTTTAGGCAGAAAAATTTCAGTGCGAGGTTTCTACTATAACCATCTTCAAACTGTATAAGTTTCATGTAAATCTGTGAACATTTCTGTTTTTCGATCTTACCAATGTTGTGTAGGGGCTTTAAACAGGCCCTTTTTACTAATTCTACCTCACACAAAAAAAGTACTTTCCGGCAATGGTTGTTCATATTTCCACATTTTATGTGCACTTTTAGAAAGCATGCAAAAAATAAATTGCTGCAATAAATTATCATATTGCTACAAAAGGAAAACCAATACTCTTACAATGCACTTCTTTTGTTCCAATTGAAATAAAGACATCACATGCATATTTGGACAGAAACATACCTGATAGGAACAAAACAAAAACACATCTCTGAAGACGCTTACAGAAGACCCTGATACAGAAACCGATTTCATTTAAAAGTGGATGAAAGACAAAACAAGACCCGCACGAGTAAGCCAAGGCCACAGACGCCTCGAGACTCCAGATCTACGTAAAAAGGCTCTCTATTTGCTTTAAGAAGAGGCTCGTTCTCACAAACCTATGAGAAGCAAGACATTCCTCATTAGTAACCACTCTCCGTGGCTTTCTGTTTTATGATTTTGAAGAACAAATAAAAATAGCAAAGAAAACATTGACTGGACCGGGACTTGGAACACCGAGACCCCTTGTTATTGCGTAACGGCGCTCTTACCATCTGAGCTATCAAGCCCTTGGATGGCAGCCTATCGTAGTCAACTAGTCTTTGCTGGGGTGGGGGCGCCAGTCAGAAGCATTTCCACCTTGGCCAGGCAGTCAGTATTTGTTCCTTTCTTTGTTTGACTTGAAATTTGTTTGAAATTAAAAGACGGGAACAATATAAATATGCATCGGTGAAGTAAAGCAATAAGGTTTACACTATGTGCACACGTGAGACACTGGCATGGCTTTGGACAAGGGATAATACGCCTGAAAAGGGGCCAAGGGGCCTATTGTGCATTGTCAATGGAGCATAGCGCGACTGTGCTTGCATGCAGTGTGTCCGAGAAGTACCAGTACTGACATGACTGACAGCCTTTGACCGCCAACTAGCCTCCACACCAGGCGGTCAAATCACACACTTAAATACTTTAATACTGGCACTTTAATACTTGCATAAACTCACACAAGGAAATCCGGACTGAATCACCGGGCGATTCCTGCAGCGTATAAAGCAGGGCTGCTCATAGGGAGTCGCCGCCCGAGAATTTCGGGGAGGAAGGCATTCTAGGCAGCCTGGAAAAGAGCCTAGAAAGCTCGGCTGACCTTGCGACCCTTGCCGGGCTACTCCATTTTGGCCAGGAGGTGATGCAGTTGGAGGCTTATCACTTTTCTTGCTAAGGCATGAAACTTGCTTTTTTTTACCCTGAAAATACTGGAAATAAAAATTTCTACCTGTTGATGGAAGTGAAACAAACAAAAAACAAGGTTTTAGTGGCTTGAATGACTTACATCACGTTGTCGAGCACATTTATATGTTTTTGTTCCCTGGAGTCTAAGCTTGAATCGTACAATCGTAAATAGACTCAATAAATCGTAAATGTTACGCCTGAAGTTAGTATCTCTGTGCAGGGTTTGGTTCGTTAAGCTCAATCTGCATCATTCATTGGTCTTTTTGCTTAGATTGTTTCAGCTTCTTGCTGCATTCAGCCTCTCTCTGGAATTCCCTTCCTGGTTCGTGTTTTCCCCCTGCCTAAGATCTTGCCCCTTTTTAAGAGGAATGTCAATTCCTATCTCCAGCCTTCCTGAGTCCCTCCCTATCTCCTTCTAACCTTGAGTGGCTTTGTAGCCTTGTTTCTGGCCAATTTGCATTTTTTTTTAAAGAAGAAGAAGAAGTTGATGCTTACCCTGAGTATACCAGTCTGTTTCGGGGACGTGAGAGCAAGTGCTGTCAGTGAAAGGTGTCGTACTTCAGGTAATTCCTGAGGCCCGGCGGTAGGTTCAGCTCCTCCAGGTCGGTGGTGTCTGGGACCAGTCGACGGACCACCAGCCGACACAGGTGCTGGAGGGTCTGGATGACCGCCGGAGCGGCAAAGAAGTGCACCGAGCCATTCCGGGTCCTGCCGTGTTGGAAGGAAACAAAAGGCAGGGACTTAAAAAACTCGATCGGGATTTCAAGTATAAAATGTGGGGGTATGGTAGGACCAAAATGGCAACTTCTTTGGAAGGAAACTAATAAGCGCCAGGAGCATCTTATACGAGTCATCTTTGTTTGCTGTGGTGTCATCTTCACCGAGGGTCAGCAACCACATGCCAAGGAGGACTCCACATCCCCCCCCCACGCCCCCTACGGGGCCGGAGCCATCAGCTCCTGGACCATGGCACGTGCATCAGGCCCTGCGTCACAACCACAGCCGGGGCGTGCTGCATCAAGAGGACTAGCCAAGAGCTCTGGATGACATACACAAGGCCCTGCCAGCCTCAATCTGTACATAGTCCAGTCATTCCAACCAATTAGGTGGCTCAACCCTAAACAAATTGCAACATAATTTTTTTTCTCACTGCTATGCACGTCAGGGATCTCCCCAATTAATATCACCCCAAAAGTATACTTTAATAGAACAGGATTCAAATTTCCATAATATGCAAATTAGCTGCTGCCATTATACGAAAAAGGATATTCCGCAATAACTTTGTATCGAAGAGATGTAGCGAACATTAATAGCCCGTACAATTTAGAAATTGAACACAGTTGTGGTGTATTGAAAAGTTCGGGTAGGGTTAAGGGGTACAGAAATGTGGAATTTTAATCATCATGATACTAACCCTGTAGCAAGGACCCGGCCATCGGCAGAGTAACCGCAGCACAAGGCATCCGGGACTACACAGGCAGATATGGGATCCGACGAATCAAACAGGGACCAGAAACGGACATACCTGGCAGGGAGGGGGGGGGGGGGTTGGTGGGGGAGACACACAGAGGGGAAAAAAAGGAAAAAAGAACAGGTGCAATGAGATAAGTGCAGCAAATGATTGCAGGAAGACGTAAGCTGAGGAACTTCCTCCATCAGTTCCTATGGAGACTCTGTGCCTTAGTGCACATACTTCTATGCTACACTTCTGGACCCCCATGGCATTACACTTGCAAAAGGTGCCTAGAAATGTCAAAAACATTTTTCATGTACATAAATAAAAAAATCTTATTTCACTGTGTGATATTTTCAGCATTTGAGAAAGGTCCTGCAAGGATTGCAAAGTCCTGCTAAGATTGGAAAGTCTGGTTAGGATTGTAAAGTCCTGCTAGGATCGAAAAATCTTGCCAGGATAAGACCCTGAAAATAGGTAAAGATTTGATTTTTTGGGGCAAACAAGCAGTTTTGCAACAATATTGCAGTACTTGGAGATCTGATAAGATGTGGACTCTTGTTCAAATGTGAACTTGGTCCAAATTATTTTGTGGACTAAATGTTTGCTTTTTTGTAGTCGCTTGTGCTTACTTGTCATCGCAGACTGTTGCAAAGCGGCTGCCGTCTGGGGAGAAGGCCATGTGCCTGACATAGGAGTTGTTGGACCCTCCGGCAAAGATGCGTGACAGTGGAGGAAAGACGTGGCTGTCGGAGGAGAAGATGAAATGAGATGCAATTAGTGACTGAAATGTCACCTAAGACCGTGGCGTAACGCCGCGTAACGGAGGCATCTACTCCAAAAGTCTTTTTCAAATAAATGGCATCAAATGTCAGAGTATCGCCAAAAGGCATGTCAAAATTAATTTTTACTTTATTGGGCATTTTCGAAAATTAGAAAAAGGAATTTTTTCAACCAATGTCTGTAAATATTGAAAAACGGGGGAATTTGTAAGTGTGTCCGCACATACGCTGAGATCAATGATGGCACGTGGCGTGCACGACCTCAAACTTTAGAGCTATGTTTCTTGAAAAGTGGTTTCCATAACTGCACGTTGCCTAATAGTATTTCGCGCATCGTAACTTTGGATTTCGGCAACGTATGGAAATCATTTTGATATCATTGGAAAGCTAATGAGGTATTCTTTGCAGTGGTGGGAAAATCTTGAAACTCAAATTTTGTCGTACTAGGTTACTAATTGAAATCAATCTTGATTCAGACTAGTCATCCCCTCCCAGTTCTATTTGACAGCCATGAATGGCAGTCTACCACCAATGGGGATGGAGGCTTGTGCCTTGCTTCAGACTAGTCACCCCCTCCCATTTCCAGTACTATTTCTTAGCCTTGACCAGCAGTCTGCCACCAATAGGGGATGGAGGCTTATGCCTTGCTCCAGACTAGTCAACCCTCCCAGTTCCATTTATCAGCCTTGACCGGCAGTCTACCACCAATGGGGATGGAGGCTTAAAGTTACATGTATGCCTTGCTTTAGACTGGTCACCCCTCCCAGTTCGAACCCTGTTCCTAGCTTAGGCTTTTACTGGCAATGCGAGATATACTGGGGGGGAGGAGGGGAGAATCAACTCACTGATACTGCTTGAGCAGCCTTGCTGTGTGTGGGTCCCAGAGCAGCACCCTGGCATCGTAGGAGGCCGTTGCCAGGAGGGCACCGTCCGGAGAGAAGTCACAGGCCACGGCATCATGGTGGTGCCCCGTCAGCCGGTGAAGGATCTTACACTGCCTCAGATTGCGGTGCTTCATGTTCCAGACGATGACCTACATGTAGACGAGACAAAAGAGGGGGGAGGGTATGAGGGGGTGATGATGAAGGGAGGAGGTTCGGCAGGGAGGGGGGGGAGAGAGTTGGAGGTTGGAGGTTTAGACGGGAGCACAGAGCATCGTAGGCAAGGGGCTGGGCTGGGTGGTGGGAGGTGACAGCTGTAAGAGCCCGCTTCTGCTCCGACCTCAGTTTGCTCAGACGCCTCAGAAACCTCTCTACGCGAGGCAGTGCGGGCCTAGAAAAGAGCCAGCACTCAGAAAAGTCGGTGCTCCGTTCATCCTCAGGAACCGGAGACAGCTCAACCACCTGGAAAGAGGGACCCTCATCCCAGACGGCATCCAGTGATTAAAACAATTGCAACCTGCTCTTGATGCTGCTTGAACTACGGAACCTCTCTTTCTGAAATTTTAGGTGTCACCATTGCTGGATAACTTTAAATTTGAACCTTTTAAAAACTGGGACGGCAGAATCGGTTCTTGTTCCTGCTTGTTCCTGCAGTCAGAGTGCGAGCGGAACATTGTGGGATTTAAAAAACAAACAAAAACGGTGCGATTCGTGTTCCCATACATACCGCTTGGCAAATAAATACAATTACTTAGAAAAGTCTCACTAATAGTGGAGTCCCAATTGCGATTCAAATTCAACTATTAATCGCGTTTATTGTATCCACAAAGTAAATCGCTATCCACATAATAGCATTTTGGGGGTCAGTGGAAATGGCCCTTTAGAGACCATAGTATAGTTGGAATTAATGGGGATCCATGGGGGTAGGGGGGAGTTCTGTGGTGGTGGTCAAGAAATCAGGCCAGAAAAATGACAAGCAAATGCGATTCAGCATGTGCAAAGTGATGCAGAAAGGAGTTTATGACAGGCAAATAATTATGACAGTGCTTCGACTGTATTCCCTATCAAGCTTACACTGCACATGTTTATAACCAAACCTGCAGTCTAGCTAATTATCGAGTACCACAATCTTCTGGAGAAACCCCCCGTAGTGGGAAGTGGGTTTTTTTTTTGGGGGGGGGGGGTTGGAGGGTGGTGGTAACTCACGCATTTCTGGGCGCCCACGGAAGCCAGCATTTTGGCGTCGGGGGCAAAGGCGCAGCCGTAGACCCACTTGCTGTGGCCGCGCAGCGTCACCACCATGTTGCCGTCATCCTTCAGGTCCCACACCTTCAGGGTCTGGTCCCGCGAGGCCGACACCAGAAGGAGGCTGCCGTCCGGGCAGAACTTGAGGTCCCGGATCACGTCCTTGTGGTCCACCAACAGAAGGTATTGTTCTGCAGGGAAAACAAAATTAGAATACAAAAATTATATACAAAAATGTTGCAACCTGCTTACTGATTAAAATTGCCAAAATGCAAATCTCAAAATTTAGTGGGCCCGACATTTTGACCCTAGCAGGACCTTTCTCTGCCTTTGAGAAAGGTCCTGCTAGGATCGAAACCACTAAATTCTGAGATCATACAAAAATGCTACAAACTTCTTACTGACTAAAATGGCATAACAATACAAATAAAGGAAAACCTGACTGGGAACTTTTGAAAAGAAAATGAAAAATGACGCACAAAACATTGACTGCACCGGGATTTAGACCCGGGATTTAGACCTGATTTTGCGTACCAGTGCTCTTACCATCTGAACTACCCAGCCTTTAGAAGATGGGCTTCCTAAATAGTCAGCTAGTCTCTGCTGGGGTGGCGGCGCCGGTTAGAAGCATTCAAACATTAACTGCCGTATATCTCCGGGGATCACGCCCCCGCTTATATTCAGATACAAACAACTATTTGTTGTAAACTTGGCTACAGCAGTTTGGGATCACACAAATAAAGTGGATGTAGCTTTTTTCAATTAAAGTCAAACAAATTGTGGAAAAAAAATGGCTGGTAACTTTTTCAGGTTTTCCCCCTTTGTTTGTTTAATTTGGGAAGAATGGGACAGACAAAAAATACAAATCTTCGAAAGTCAAGGGACCTTGAGTTTGAATCTTTCCAGGACTTTTTTATCAGAAGGCAGAATGAGTCTAAAAACAATTACATGTGAACAAAATAAAAACCAGATATATCTTTTTATTATCATCATCATCATCATCATGACCATCATTCAAACAAGTGTTGCAGAAAGCCATTTTTGCTGTCAGGACTATCTCTGTGCGCAGTGTGCAAAGCAGCAAAGCATCTACACTGTACATGTACTGTACAGGTTCCTCGGGCTACAGGTTCCTCGGGCTAGCACGTTTTCAGTGTGTGTTCATTATGGGACAGGAAATGAGCCAGGCCTCGACTGCGATAGGCAGGGGATGTTTTTGTCGGAAAACAAGGTGGTCATCATTCACACATACACACACACCTACTTTTTGGTGTGTCCTTGTTGAGACATTGCTTTGTTCTCATGCACTACATAACCAAGTGAGAAACAATGTTTTAAAAAAGCTCCCATGTCAGCCACATTCACTTTCCTGGGTAGAAAAACGTATATCCCTAATATAATAACACTTCAATTTGCTACTGATTCTTACCCATCAAAAATTTCCCGTTTTTGAGTTTTTTCCAAAAATCAATTTTGTGAAAACCTCGTGGAGACCTATACACCATTACAATTTCCCTGTGGAGACCTATTCAACCTATTGGACAAACACCACCCTAGTCATAGCATTTGTACACACCCCTCCTTCCCATCCTCACCCCTATGTAGAAATGTAGGCGCTGTGTATGGCCTCATTCTATCAGGCAGGAAGATTTAGGAATTAATTTTCTTTCCCCTTGGGTCATCAAACTAATAAGGTGCAGGGGTCTTCGGTAGGATTTTGAAACTAACTACGGAACACATTGTAAATGTACATACAAGGACCTTGTCATCTACATTAGGTGTAAGTAATCTAAACTCCAAATGTGAAGATCAGCATGCACATTGCATTCAGCCTTAATTGAATTAAATATGAAGTCAAGTTTGCTATCAACTACAATTTGTAGTTGTTCAATGAACAGTTTAGATAATCTGATGACACAGTGTCAGTTCTACGCTACAGAAACTGAGACCGAGAGAAAGTCCAGATTACAAAGATTAACTTGCATGGCGCACAGTACTTGTATTGTCAAACATATTTAGCTATTAATAGGCCTGTTACATTTAAGCTTCATTGATCCATAACTTCCTCATTTGATAAGGGGAATTACTTGAATATGGTTGAACCAGCAGACAGGCATAGTAGGCATAGTGTGCATATGTACCGGTAATATGTACACATACATGTACATGTACATGACATACATTGGACGCAATGTTGTGTGTGTGTAAATTCTAGATGCATAAATCTCAAGGCCAATTTATGATGCAGAGTTGTGGAACAGTACACAAATACACATGCGAGGTTTTCATGTTAACGTGTTCTCAGCGGTGCAACTGCACATGGCCAACGTATGTATCAGATTTGCTGGGGAAAGTACAGTGTACCTTGCACCCAGCACTATCCTTGAGACTTGGAAGCATTCCAGCAAATGCTACCAAGCGTGGAGACTGAGGCATTGGTAGAGGATCTCTGCAATACAAATGTTAACTGTTACTTAAAGGACAACATTGGTCGAGGTCAAATTAGCACACCTGTGAAAATTTCAGATCAATCTGGCAACCGAGTCTCGAGGAAATAGTGAAAACGACTTAATTTGTTTTGCAAAAATGCAATATTCAACAAATTGTTTCGAAAAAAACACAACGTTTCTACTACATTGTATGTATTTACCATCATCAAACTTTCAGGTACATGTAAATCTGTGAACATTTGTTTTACGATATTACCAATGGTGTGTAGGGGCTTTATATCCATGCTACATAACTGTTTTGCAATGTTGCTAACAATCAAACAGCTTTTAACACTCGTTCAATATTCATGAGCAAATTTGTGATGTCATCACAGGATCATGCATCAGAAACTCAATAGGTTGTGCACAAAAGTTTCTGAACATTTCTGTTTTTTTCTGTGCACCTATCCCCATTCCCCAAACCTGTACTGCCAAAATGTATGTTTCATAATCAGTTAGTGAAGGAGTTTTTCATCAAATCTAACCCAGAGGGATTAATTTTCAGTTTGAAAGTTGATGTTTTTTTCAGTAGAGTCAGAATTTGGTAATCTTTATTACCGTACCTTTAAAAATATCGGTATAAAAATGAGGGTGCTATTGCAAGGTCATATCATTTTCAAACTGCAAATTAATCACTCTGTATTAGGTTATATGAACAAACTTCATCACTAAAACTGATTATGATGCATACATTTTGGCAGTAGATCAACAGGTTTAGACATAGGTCTGCAAGGAAAAACCAAAGACTAGTGGACTTATTGCTTTAGGAAGGTCACCATCTAAGTGCTGCATAGCTCAGACGGTAAGAGTGCCGGCACGCAAAACCAGAGGTCTCTGGTTCATGTCCCGGTCCAGCCAAAGTTTTCTTTGCCTTTTTACAAAATTGTTCCCAACTTCCCAGTCTGTTTTTCCGTTATTGGTCTGGAGTGACATCAAAGCAAATACTGAAGGGGTGAGGGGGGGGGGTTGATGCAATGGTGACTTGCCCCAGATCTAAGCACTGAGTCAACTCTGAACTTCGGTCCATGTAAACAATGATTCAAAGTGCCGATAGCAACGTCCGTAGACCGTAAATAGTCCGAATGATGAGACCAAAGTTGAAACTGTGGGTAGAACGTGCGGTCGGTGTCGCTGGCTGATGCAACTCCTCCAGGAGTTGTGGGAGGTGCTCACCAACTGCACGTGCAAAATTGGTGCCTCTGCCAGATGTTGGTGCGAAGTGTGGGTGGCAATTTGCCAGGATGTTCTGAACATGCCAAATTTTTCCACCCATAGTCGCAGAAGCATTGGGTCCTTACTACATGTAGGCCTAATTTCATTCCTTACACCACATGTAGGAAGTGGCCATAGTACGTGTACATCTTAAACATAATGTGTATAAGAATTCCTCCATGTACTGTACATGTCTATCAGTTACTTGACATATGAAGTGATTTTGAAAAAAATGGCAAACAAAACTTTGACTGGACCGGGACTTGAACGCGAGACCTCTGGTTTTTGCGTACATGTACCAGCGCTGGTACCATTTGAGCTATCCAGCCCTTAGATGGAGGCCTTCCCATTGTTCCTAAGCAGTCAAAACTTCTCAAAATTGCTTTGCATTCTGTTCGCTGCTATAACGTTTCTAAAAAAAAAAAAAAAAAAAACAGATTAACAAGAAGCCTTTCAGATTTTTCCACTGCATGTAAACAGAAGTCTGACACATGTCTTTGAATTCTTCGCATATAGGCGATTAGGGTTTGCCAATTCTAATTGTGACTTGGGCAATTCTAACTGTGACTTGCTTGCGCAGACAATATTCAGTATTCACTGCAAAAGTCACACTTTAACCAAGTTACAAAATGCAATTTCATCATCACCTGGAGGCTACTGGCACGCTGCCAGCTTTGCGCTGTTCAAAATACCAGAGGGCCCCGTGGTAGGGGCCAGACAAGCCTGGTGCTGTATCTCTCTGATAAGATCTAGTTTGGTATGGGACATGGAGGGAGGTGGGAGGGGTGTTTTAGCTGAAGAGCCTTCTCAAGACCACACAGGGCCGTTGCCACTGTCATAAAATAAACGATTGCGATTTGAATCGCAATTCAATCTCCACTTTGTTTTTAGTAGACACAATAAACGCGATTATCAGTGGGATTTGAATCGTGATTCGGACTCTACTATTGGTGAGGCTTTTCCAAATAATCGCATTCATCGAAGTGAACAAATTTGTGGGATCACTCTGCTGAAACGGACCGTTTTGATTTTTTGTCTTTTTAATCCCACAATGCACCGCTCGCGCTCCGACTGACAGGAAGTGCCGTGCTTGTGTCTCCCTGCATGGGCCACCCTCAAGGACACATCCACCATTTGACAACTGCTAACCAAAATTGGCTCGCGATATTTTGTGTCACAATTTTTTGTCCTGTGTGAACGCAAAGCAAAAATCGCCGTTATTTGGACAGCGGAAAGAGCCCGGTACTGAAGCGCCTTTTCACAAACACATCTCCCGTCTTAATTTCACAGAACTGCTTTTGCAACAGATCTGGTTCAAGCTAATAAAAAGCAAAGGTTACCATGCAAAGTGATTGCATTTGGCGCTTTTGCTGACAATTGTTGAAGAGAAAAGGCGTATCTAAAAAAATATAGCCACGCTCCAAGCTGCGGTTTTGAAAAGTCCGTCTGTCTATCTGTCTGTCTGTCTCTTCCTCTCTCCCTTTCCTCCTCATCCTCTCAGTCTCTGACTCTCTCTCTGTATATCTCTCGCCACCTCTCTCTGCCTATCTCCATCTACATGTACATGTATATCTCTCTACCCCTCCACCTCTCTTTCTCTCTCTCTGACTGTATATGTACATTTGTTTCTCTCTGTCTCTCTGTCTCTCTACCTGTCTCTCTGTCTCTCCGTCAATATCTCTCTACCCCTCCCCTCCCTCTTTCTCTAACTCTCTCTGACTGTATCTGTACGTCTGTACCTCTCTGTCTCCATCTCTCTATACCTCTTTACCCCTCCCCCTATCTTTGTCTCTCTCTCTCTCTTTCTCTCTCTTTCTCTCTCTCTCACACTCTCTCTCTCGGACTGTATCGGTACGTTTGTACCTCTCTGTCTCTCCATCTCTCTGCGGGTTTTACCTGTGGTGAGGTCGTAGGTGGTGATCTTGCCCGACTTGAGCCCCATGGCCAGAATGAGCTCGTAGCTGGAGTCCAGGTGCTCAAAGTGGCGGTACTTGATGTTGATGTTCTTCCACTTCTTGTGCGGCTTGGAGGCGCCAAAGGCCAGCGACCAGACCGTGTCCCGGCAGCTGAGGTCCCGCACCCGTCGCTGCTGCTGTGGCTGTGGCTGCTGCTGCTGCAGGTCATTGTTGTTCCCCTGGTTGTCATGGTGCACCACGTTGACGTTGTTCAGACTCTGACTGCCAGTGTGCGGGCAAAGATCAACGGACAGACTATTCAAGTGACTGGCAGAGCGCGGGGTTAAAAATGAAATACCTGACCTAACTGTTTGACACAAAATGAAAAAGTGGGCTTTGCCGGGGAATTTTTTTTTTTTTAAGCTCTCATTTTGAGCAGCATGGGGATGCGGCGTAAGACGGGAAAGAAGCTGTTCTGAGACAAAACTTGAGTGCCCTGTAGACGGTTAATCAAAGACTGGAGAAGATTGACAGTCCACCTGGTTGATAACAGCCAGGCTGCACTCGGTAAGGATGCTTCAAGCTGCAGACCCAACTGCACATTTTGGCCCTTTCTCACTGTTGACATTACATGTAGGTTCGTTTCCACTACACCAAATAGGCCTAAATGCGATTATTTGGATCGTGATTTGAATCCCGATTCAAACTCCACTTTTTTTTTGCGTGTGTGGACACAATAAACGCGATTATTACTGGGATTCGAATCACGATTCGGACTCCACTATTAGTGAGAATTCTTTCAAATAATCGCATTTATTTGTGACGCGGTGCGCCGGTGTGTGTGGGAATGCTCCACTGAATTGCACCGGATTTTTTAATCCCACAAAGCACCGCTCACGCTCTGATTGGCAGGAAGTGCCGTGCTTGTTTATATGTGTCTCCCTGCGTGGGCCACCCTCAAGGACACACCATGGACACACCCACCATTTGACCACAACTGCTATAAACCGCAATTTTGGCCTGTGTGGACACGACAATAAAACACCTTGTTTTTGAATCGCGACTCAAATCCCGATTATTTTCGTAGTGGGATGGCCCTATTGAGTCATGCTTTCCCGGCTTATCTCTTGGTCATCTGACTGTTCAACGACCCTTTTTTCAAGTTTTGTGGCAAATCGGTTTAGCAAATGTTTGCACTTACATGTAGCGGTATCATGACACTGACTTTGAACAAATAATACTCAAGTATATTACGTTTACTTTATTCCATCATTGCACACGAACACAATCCATGATTGTGTACCGGTAGTTTTGGAGCAGGCTTTGATAAGCTGAAAAAGATTTTGTTGGTATATTTCAGAATTCAGAGAATTCAGAGAAATGATTACCGGTATTCTTGGGTACCAGTTTAATCCAAAAGATGCATCCATTTGGCCTGGGGGACATGACTGACAAATCCAAGAAATATTGAGCATTTTCTAATATTCTTTGATCAATTGTTAAATTTGCCAATCTATTTACAAAATAAAATGCCGAACGGAATAATAGCTTGTTTTGTCAAGACTCAGCGCCAACTCAGTGCAATGAGGGTGCATAATCCATGTCAGGTCTTTCCCTGGTGCCCATGCCAATAGCTGGTAAACTAGCACAACATCGGCTGGTAACCCAGCACAACATCGGCTGGTACTCGGCACACCATTGACTGTGGTAACCCAGCACAAGATCAGCTGGTACTCGGCACACCATTGACTGTGGTAACCCAGCACAAGATCAGCTGGTACTCGGCACACAATCGGCTGTGGTAATCCAAGCAGTGCAATTGACTGGTAGCCAGCAGCCCGTCGCCCCAGAAAACCCAGCCCACCATCGACTGGCTTACATTGTGTTCTTCTGTGCGTCCCATGGAATCAGTCGCACCCGGCAGTTCCCGGTGGACCAGGCGAAGTAGGAGCGGTCAGGGGCAAACGCTACGGCCCACGTCTCGTGGTTGACAGAGCTGTTCCTGGGGGCCAGCACTTGGTGCTGGGCACCACTCAGGGGCGGCAGGTCACAGATCGGTTGAGCTTTGGCTGAAATGAGCACGAGTATGAGAACATGTACCTTTAATAACTGAACCCATTTACAAGAAAAGTACACTTGGGGTACATAAACGTATCAGACAGTGCCTATCTTTCAAATATCTACTCATGGTTTACAAGTGCTTACATGGTACAATGTACAATGTATTTCTCACTTTATAATTACATTTACTGTATATCAACCTGGCAGAATTGGACTCTGATATTCTGATGATTATAAACTTCTTCTATCTAGTTATCTACTAGGTCAAAATCGCACAGAGATAAAAACTAGATCATTCTCTAAATACATGTAGCTAGTCGCAACCTATGGAACTCTCTCCCCATTGACAGTAGGAATGTTTCTTCTGTCAAAACATTTTGTTGTTACAAGTCTTGTACCACGTGTACAGGGCTTTGTT
This sequence comes from Luidia sarsii, assembly GCA_949987565.1. Taxonomy (NCBI): domain Eukaryota; kingdom Metazoa; phylum Echinodermata; class Asteroidea; order Paxillosida; family Luidiidae; genus Luidia; species Luidia sarsii. The sequence continues at coordinate 19,692,947 of OX465105.1, read as the reverse complement.
CTGTTTCTGTAAAGGTGCTTTATAAATACCCGTTATTATTATTATTAATAGCATTTTGACACAAACATGGAGAAACGGTCACGAACAGAACTGATTTGAAAATGCTGAGTCACTGTTAGAATTACACATTTCCAACATCTATCTGACAAACTGCATGGCAGTCCATACAACCCCTGAGTTGAGGTGAATCTGTTTGTAGCCACTTTTGCCAGTAGGCCTATTCAAATGTCCACAATACAAACCGGCTGACAGACAGATAGCATGGCCAACCGTTAACAATGATTCTACACAATACACAGAGCGCATTGGCAATGGCATACAAAGGCTCCCAGGGGTAGGTTTTCACTTTCCATGGAGTGTGGGGAAAGAGAAAACTTCAAAAGGGATAAATTCCCCCTGCTTTCCCCTTCACTGCCTCTGAAGAAAAACAAACCAGGCCTCTTTTTTGTCATGTTGGATGGCCTGATGTTTTGGTCCGAGGGTAAGCGGGACTATTCTTCATGACAAAATGAAAAGGAGTTTTCGGTGAGTCTCATCCAACTGGCACGTATCCAACTCTCATCGGTCCAAGCAAAGAAGCCCCAATTTAAATACTGTACAACTGTATGGGGTGGTGGATAGCTCAAGTGGCAGTGTGCTGCCTGTGCATGAAAAGGCCCTAGATAAACTATTGGTGAAGGTCAAAAGATTGCCATAGTTTGTGTGCAAAACATTCTAAAAAAGCAATACTGAGAAGGTTTTAGCTCAAATGGTAATCAGATAAAGTAGAAAAATGCACCATTCTGTAGCACTGTAAGAAATACACATACCGGTAGTTTATTACGGTACTTGCGAGTAAAAAAACTACATCAATGTTTGAGTGGAGATTTCTCAAAAATTATAGCATTTTAGACTGTAAGATTTAAACTTGATGATCCTATCATGACCATCTATAAACTGTGTAAATTAGAAGGACATTTTTGCCGATCTTCCCAATGTTGTACATGTATTGAGCCTTTAAACCCGAGTGTTTGGTTTAAAAATCCTGGGCCTACGGTATTTCATCTGCCATTTCAAAAACGTGTAAACATGGACAGATGATGGTAGGTTTGGTTTTTTTTTTCCCTTTCAAATGCTCCAATTTCTTTAATTCTTAAAATTATGTTTGCAAAATTCCCCATGAATTTTTTGTCAACAGTCTGCACAACAGTACATAATAGCAATGACCTGGAGCACAGCAGTGTGTTAAGATGCAAGGTATTAAATCCCTTTCCAGAAATATCAAAAGGACTCACTAATCACTAAATACGGTAGTGGAGTATTTATGGACAATCCAAAATGTTGCTGTTTGGAGTACCCTGTAGATTGTGTGTGTACTCTGCTTGTTCTTATGTACCGGTAGTCACATGTTCATTCACGAATCTGTGCATGAGTACATGTACTACTACTAGTACACACTGCATTCAACCGGAGGTTCAACTCTTCATACAGGCCTATATCATGTATCATCAGGAATGTGGTATGTGGTTTTATAACTACGTTGAATAGCCTCCATGACTGAGTATAGTAATACTAGTGCTGCAGCAGCCGTATTGAACATATACATGTCCTGGTGGTACTTGTAGTGTAATTCTCCTAATTCATGTTTCCCACAGGTCTTCTTAATCTAAATGATCTGGCCCGTTTATATTCCTATCTTCAGCCTTCCTGAGTTCCTCCCTATCTCTGTCATTCCTTACTTAGTCTTAACCTACATGTAGAGTTGCTTTGCAGTCTTGTTTTCGGTGAAAAAGCATAAATAAAAAAAATACACCTTATAATATTTGAGAGATATACAAAAATGTTGCAAACCGCTTACTGACTAAAATTACCAAAATGCAAATCTTAAAATTTAGTGGGCCTAATGTTTCAATCCTAGCAGGACCTTTCTCAAAGGCAGGGAAAGGTCCTGCTAGGATCGAAATGTCGGGCCTACTAAATTTTAAGGCTTATAATATTTGCTTAGAAGTTAGATTTAAACTTGTCTCCTCAATGGTCATAATCATGCTAGAAACACAATCGATTTACTTTTGGCAAAAGTCCATACAGACATCAAATAGTACTTAAATATTGTCATAATTTGTAAAATGTCTTACAACGAAAAATTGAACATACAGTGTACCCAAAAAATACCCCACACCACACTGCAATACTAATTTCAAAACGCAGAAAAATAATGCAAAAATGCAAAAATTTCTAAATAAATAGTAAAATACCACCAGGCAGCAGATTAAATTCAATCAAAATAGGGCCTGATTTTCGAAACAGAAAAAGACAAGTTTTGGAGGTAATGTTTCATGTTCAAATTGCAAAAAAACAAACACTGCAGCTACTACAAATACTAGTTAGTACTAGTACTACTAGTAGTAAGTAGTAGTACTAGTACTACTACTACTAGACTACTAGTACTAGTAGTTAGCCCATGGGTAGTCTGAGTAACTTGGACCCGACAAGTCCCCCTTTTTTATCGAATTTTGAAATGTTGTGACTGTCACTAGTGTCAGTGTCACCCGAAACTCAAAATTTCTAAATTCGATAAAAAAAAGGGTGACTTGTCGGGTCCAAGTTACTCGGACTACACTCTGCCTAAGTTCCTAACCATGGCCCAACGTGTACAGCAACAACAACGTTGTTTTGATTTTCACAATAGTTGACGCCGTTCGATTACAATCTTCGACTTTCACAGGCCCCCCCCCCCTCCCCCTCTCAACAAAAATCCCCTGAATCAACAACAACACTCCACTCACGGATAGTCTCGCTGGTAGAAAACTGAAAACTGGCCATCCTTCGAAAGGAAGAGCTGGAGAAAAAAACCCGTCCTGTCTTGGGCTGTCTCGGGGGAAACTGGGAGAAAGAAACACCACGATTATTGGAGAGGAATTCGGTCTAGCTTAGTCCCGGCCGTTGGTGAGGTCGGATGATAATGTACGCAGTTCATTCACATTGGATTGGGTTCGATATCCGTGCAGAGGTCACCATGGCGGGACGTGCGTTACGTGCAGAATGTAAACATGGCGGTCCGTATTCGGTTCACAAGAAACTGTGTGTGTACGTACGTGTGGAGGGAGGGGGGGGGGGTCTTCGTATTGATAATAATTGGAGGCATGACGTGGGCGTTGTCTATGACGACATCCCCGCGCATGCGTCTTGGAGGCCAATGCGATCCCAGGCTTCATCATCATGAACCTACCCTGAAAAACATCACTCGTACATGAACAATTTGTACATAACTTCCCCCTCAACGTCAATGTTGTCGTAAACTGTTATTTCTTTCTTTCTTTCTTGCCTCTGTCTTTTTAAAATAGACATTACGTATTGGTTGGGTGACCCATGGCCGAACTGAAATGCGGGGAATCTACATGTACGTACATGTACATTCCCCGCATGTACAGTACTTGTACACTGCAGTTCTGGCGCGCAAAAGTATTTACGCACCCACACAAAAATCAGCTTCGTGTACATGTACATGTACATGTACATGTACATTGTACATGCACGTACGTGTACATGTACGCTTACGTGTACGTATAATGTACATGTACATGTAATATACGTACACGTACACGTACATGTACGTATATTACATGTACATGTGCGTTTTTTGAATGAGTCAATGTAGCGTGTCATTTTTAAACGTGTATAGTTGGGTGTGATTTCACTGAGGCATAGGAAATACATGTACATGTACATGTACAATGTAGTCTTACTATAATTATTAGGCCTATGACTATGATGATGAGTATGAGTTTCTGTGAGTTTCTGTCAGTTCCGATCACCAAAAAACTGTTTTAAACAGAATCAATAATAGAAGTTTCAGAATGGCAAACGAAAGTCAATTATTATGTTCAAAAGCGAGTCAGTTTCTCCTGTTTGTTTGACGAAAAACTGAACCGTTAAAAGGTCGAACGCCCTCAATAGTAAACCCAAGGTTTATAGGCTTCGTTACCGTCTCAGAAACATCTCGAATACAGATTTGTTTTCTCCATTCGATCTTAAAAATCTAAACAGTAGAAATCGAAACAGAGGATTTTTTCTGTTAATGTTATTGAATGTTCATTAAACTTTATTGTGTATTGTAATTATTTGGTTTTTAGTTATAATGTTAAACTTTTTTCCACACTACTGAAATAATTTATTAATTCATTGATTGTTTTGATAACTGTGTTCATTCAATTTCATCCATCCATTGATCAATCCATCCAACTGCAACCATCCAACCATTTTGCAGTGTAACCGTTATATAGCGCCCTCTACGTCGCTTGCACACGTCATCGAATTCGCCGATGAGCCTAATACTTGTATAATGGAAAACAGGCACTTTCGTTGCATGCAAGACACTCGCTGTGAGCCCACGACCAAGCCATTTTAAAATGTCGTTAACGCAAAAAGGGGGGAAAAATAGGAGAATCTTCCTGACTTAATGCGACTGATGGGCAGTAGGCAAAACGACCGTGAGTGAAATCGTTTGCTTAGCCGTGTAATTACCTACACGCCGTGTGTGGCTTAAGCGGGCACAAATTTTAGGCATTACCTGTGCGGCCACTCTTTGTCAGGGGGGGGGGTACCTGCCCGGGAAATGCTCATATTGTTACGGGCATACAATGAGGAGTTTGGAGGAGAAAGACGAGCTGGGGGCCAGCGTGTTTACCTTCCGACTAGAAAGGTTTACCTGCGGATCGGCCAAGAAGGGAGCCCGGCTCTTCTCGGTCCTTTGTCCCTTTCAAGGGGGAGCCGGACGGACAACAGACCCACCAAACAAGTCGTAGCGGTGCTCACGGGACCAGGGGCGCCCGCGGAGAATGGGAATGAATTAATGACGAATGAAGTGTATTTTGGTAAACGTAACCAGAAAGGCGCGGGACAACGCGGCCCCACTCAAAACAAACTGGACTCTTCGCGTTTCATGCTTGCCGCCCTCTTCAAAGGCCCAATACAACATTGGGAAGATCGGAAAACATCGATGTTTACAGATTTCCTTCTAATTTACACAGTTTGTAGATGGTCGTGATAGAATCCTCATGTTGAAATCTTACGGGTCTGGGATGCTGCCGTTCTCGAGAAATCTCAAACATCGACAAAATAGTTTATTACTCGCGAGTAATGCACACTACAGAACGGTGCGGAAAACGTGAGGTTCTTTTTTACCTTCTTCTACTTCCACAGAATACCTTTTGAGCTTAAACCTTCGCAGGATTTATTTTTTGGAAAGTTTTATAGTGTAGCACACAGGCTGTGTCAATTGTTTGACCTTTACCAATATTGTATAGGGCCTTTAAAGAATGGTTGGTTTACGGCTCAGCTCGCTCGAGTCAAATTCTGTTCAATCCCCCACAAGGAGAAAATAAAGGCTTGATTCTAGACGACTGGTAAGGCTGGCAAGTAGACGAGACTTCAGTCAACGATTCGCCACGTAGGAACAAGACTGTAGTCTTTGGCTCAGGCTGGCACGACAATAGTGCTCATAAATCCTAAAATGAGATTTGTTCCCTCTCTCTGCTATATAGGCCTATATACTTCTGGGAAGAATCGTGTGACAATTACTCATTTCAGTGCACGTCGATTGAGAGTGTCGTAAAGGTCGTGACACGCAGGTCACAAGAGGCTATTTTTACGTGGACGCAACCAACTGTCATGCATGGATGAAACACGGTAAATGAATAGCAGGGACTTCTTATTGTATCTCAAAGAAGATTGTTTCTCCTTTTCCCCGTTTCCTTCACTTTCTCCTGCCCCCTTCCTCTTCTCCCTTTCTCCCCTAATTCCCTTCTCCTCCTGTCCCTCTCCTTCTTCCTGCAATCCTCCTTCCCCTTCCCATTTCCATTCGTCTTTTCCTCCTTCCTCTATCCCTCCATTTCTTTTGATTTCCTTCTCCTCCTCCTTCTTGTTCTCCTCCCCTTAGCTCTCTTCCTTCTCCTTCCCCAAGCTCTCTTTCATGTCCTTCTCCTTCCCCTCCTCCATTTTCCCCTTCCCCTATAGCTATCCTCCTTCCCCTTCTCCCAAAGTTTCCCTTCTTCTAGATCTCTTCCTTCTTCTTCTCCTCCTCCCTTTTCCCCTTCCCCTTTATAGCTCTCCTCCTTCTCCTTCTCCCTTTCCCTTCTACTAGATCTCTTCCTTCTCCTTCTCCTCCTCCCTTTTTCCCTTCCCATAGCTCTCATCCTTCTCCTTCTTCTCCTTCTCCTCCCTTTTTCTCCTTTTAGTTCCCCTAGGTCTCTCTTCCTCCCTTTTCTCCTCCTCCCTTTTCCCCTTCCCCTAGCTCCCCTCCTTCTCCTTCTCCTTCTCCCTTTCCCTTCTCCTAGATCTCTTCCTTCTCCTTCTCCTTCTCCTACTCCCCTCCCTTTTCTCCTTCCCATAGCTCTCTTCCTTCTCCTTCTCCTTCTCCTCCCTTTGTCTCCTTCCCCTAGGACTCTCGTCCTCCTTTTTCTTCTCCTCTCCTTTCCCCTTCCCCTAGCTCTCTTTCTTCTCCTTCTCAATTTCCCTTCTCCTAGATCTCTTCCTTCTCCTTCTCCTCCCTAGTTTCCCCTTTCCCTAGCTCTCCTCCTCCTTCTCCCTTTCCCTTCTCCTATATCTCTTCCTCCTCCTTCTCCTTCTCCATTTTTCTCCTTCCCCTAGCGCTCTTCCTCCTTCTTCTCCTCCTCCCTTTTTTCCATTCCCCTAGCTCTCTTCCTTCTCCTTCTCCTTCTTCTCCTCCTCCCTTTTTTCCCCTTCCCCTAGCTCCCTTCCTCCTTCTTCTCCTCCTCCTCCCTTTCCCCCTTCCCATAGCTCTCTTCCTTCTCCTTCTTCTCCTTCTCCTCCCTTTTCTCCTTCCCTAGCTCTCTTCTTTCTTCTCCTCCCTTTTCCTCTCCCCATAGCTCTCTTCGATCCTTCTCCTTCTCCTTCTCCTTCTCCATTTTTCTCCTTCCCAAGAACTCCTTCTCCTTCTTCTCCTTTGCTCCTCCCCCTTCGAATGGCTGGTACGAGTTTTGAAATGGCCCAGATTACAACAGTGCGCGCAACATTTTGTTGTCAGCCTCAAGATAATGAAATGACCATCGATACATGTAAACAGAACGACCTTTCGTCCCACCTCGCCCCACCGCTTTCGCGTTGTCCTCGTCAAACATTTTCCGCTTCCACGAGCAGGCATCAACCGATCCCTTCACTCCTTTCTCTCTCCCGCCCCCTTCCCTCCTCTCTCTCGGCGATGGCGCTGAAATCTGAGCCCAATGTCGTCCAAGGAAAGAGGGGATGTAGGGGGTGTTTCTGGCTCGGGAGGGGGTTCTCGAGGACCCAGGGGAGGTGGCAACATGCCCAATCAGTGCGCCTGGGCGAGCAAGGACTGAGGCTGGCCACAAAGGGTGTCATGTCGGAGAGGGCTGGGTTGGAAGAGAGAGAGAGAGAGAGAGTTCGAGTAGGAGGGACGCAGTGAGATGTTGACGAGTTATAACCCAGTCCCCTCGTAATATGTCCACACCGCATCACAAAGCGCGCCCTGGGGTATTGACACGGCGGACTAGCGCGCATAAGAATCACCTAGTGCACGCCCAAACGAGATCTGACGAGTACCCGAGGGTTTATTATAGACGTACTGTAATGGGTGGGTGTGACACCACCCTCACACCGAGCCTCTGAGATCTCATCGATCGGCCGGGCTGAAGGAGATCTTCAGTCCATTTCTAACCAGACGCTCTCTTTTGATTACATCGTCGCTCATGTGCGGTGATTACTGGGGTCTGTGTCAAAAAACAACAACAATAACAACTGGTGATTTGGATTGATTGGACCGATCGGGAGGGGGATCTCCGACCGTCGATTTGACGCTCTCAACGGTGGCCTCGGCTCGGCGAGTGCCGGTGCCCTCGTCTCAAGCTCCGCGTCCCGCCGCGAGCGGCTTTGTCTCCGGCCCCGACGCCACCGGGAGAGAGTCGGGCGGGTGACTGGCAGATAGAGCGCCCGTGTCGCCGGTAACAATTAACATCCTCATCCACCGGAACAAAGGACACTCGAGTCTCTTTCGTCGTTGAGCCTCTCTGCGTTTTTGACTTTTTTACATTGATCTCCGAATCAAGTGTCCATGAGACCGAGATTGGTGACTGGTGAGTCTTCGTCAGCGATTCCGCCCCTCGCTGGTGAGAGGACAAGGAGGTTTTACTCCAACTCTGTCAAGTCAGTGTGAGGTCGCACAGCGCAAACAAGGAGTCGGGGGAGAGGGAGAAAGAGAGAGTGATTAAGAGAAAGAGGTCGGAGGTTACCGGGATCGAGGCAGAGGGAGCCGATCGGACAGTCCCCGCTTTTGTTCCGAGCTTTTTGGAGAGAGAGAGAAGAAAAAAATCCGTCAGCGATCCACCTCTCTCTTAATAACGCAGCAGTCACGACTCCGAACCTACTTAAAACGGAGACACCGAACCCGGAGTATAATCCACTGCGAGCGTCGACGCGAGACAGACAGAAAGAAAGAGGAGGAAGAGTGACAGTGAGGAAGAGAGAGGGAGAAGAGGGAAAAAAAAAACCATGGTTGACTCATCAGCTACAATTAGGGCCCGTATCGACAGACCTTAATCAGTCTTGTCCGCTGGAACAACCTGTCTGCCCGTGTCTGCTTCCTCTGTCGATTCGAGGGAGAGAGCTGTGAGACGCGTATTATTACGTGCGTGCACGTGCGGTTATTAGTAGGCGCGTCACGGGAGCCGAATCCTGCGCGAGCTCTGTGCGCTTTCTCACCCGTCCGTACCGTACCGCCAGGCAGACGATCAGACATTACCGCGGCTTCGCAGTCTGCGTCTTTTATTTCCCCCTCCTCCCCCACCTTTTCCCTCCATTTTGCCCTCTGCTCTGGACCGACTGCTGGCCGAACATGTCTTCGTACTCGGCGAGATCTCCTGGCTTCAGAACGTCTTGGACCCGACCCTCCCCTAGTCCCAAGCTCTCAAGTAAGTGTGCATGTATTGTAATAATAATACATCATATGGCTTTTCTGTTCTGTCGTAAAATGAATTCCCCTGATTATCATAATTATTAGGGGCACTTGGGTGCTCGGTAGTTTATCGGTACAACCTCTCTGTGCAAGAATGGGTGAGAGCTGAATCCTCGGAATGATTTCTTCACTTCTGGGTTTGCGTTTAGCTATTCCTCAATGGTTTAACATAAGTCACTCCTGGCTTTTATTCAGCTGCTAATCAACATGGGAGTGTAGGAAATGGTTCGGGTTTGCCCTTGTACACGCAGGATCTACTGCTCGATGACTAATGCTCCCCGAAAGAGGGCGCTAATCATGTCCTCCACACAGAATGGTTCCAGAACACCAATTCGAGCTCCCGTACAGAACGCAGTTCAATAACCCTCATTTTTGAGGCGAAAAAAATCTACACCAAAGGTCTACACCACAGGTTTTGTACTCCAAACTGTACACTGGACCTTCGTCTCTTGTGTAGCTCTTAGCCGATTGGATTTTCTGCTAATTACCTCCAGAAAAATTTGTGTCCAATCCGAAATTCTGCAATGATTTTGTATAGCATCCCTTGACTTTCACAGTCAAATAGGGCCACATTTGAAAGCCTTTTGTTTCAAATTATACACGAACTTGAACATTGAACCCCCAGGTTGTCTTAAGCTTCTATAGGTGGACCAAAACTCGCCCTCCGCCCTGGTTACGTAGGGGGTAATGCCGTCACACAGACACGGGGTCGACTGGGGTAGCTAATCAAACGCACCGTTTGTAAAACAATGACAGGCGCCCTCCAGAGTCTGTGGACTGAAAGGGCCAATCTGTCTTCGTCTACAACAAACCATAATTATAACCTTGAGATCAAAATAATGTTTCTGATTTCAACAAGTAAGCGTGCTTCGTCCTAAACTGATAACCCAAAACAGTTTTCAACTCTTAGAGTTGAGGGTCGAGCCCGAGCACGAGCCATGTAAAAGGTCAAACAGTTCTACGGTGTTGTATATATAATTATTAGCAATGCTCTATGGTATAAGCTAGCAGTAGCACAAGTGATCAATGATCGTTGCGTGTATGGGACAACAGTGGCCGTGTGTCTGCAATTCCGGGGGTTTACCCATAGGACTAACTTTACAAAGACTTCGTTGGACATGCTCGGCTGACGTCCAATCTGTTCAATGCAGAAACCAGCCTCTGTTGTTCCCCCCCAATGTTTACAGACGCATGCCGTGAGGAAATTGTCCCCGTGACGGGGCGACCCCGGTTGGAATGCGCGCCCAAAACGCAAACAACCCGCCCCTGCGCATAGGCGCGGAAGGCAATCTCGTCACGGGAGCAAATCGGTCACGGAAGATTAGGGACAAAAACAGGAATGCTGTAAATGAACGTACTGGCGCAATAAATATATTGCAGTTGTGATGGTATGCACTATACTTACAACATGGCTGAAGGGGGCGTACGCCTGAACGGTGAGTTGTGCATGCTTCGAAAAACAAACCCCATGGACTAAATTAATGTTAACAAGCTATAGATCATGAGTAGCGCTGGCAATAGCATTTGAAGTGTTTATCCCCGAAGTACATTACATACATTGCTTTAAGACTGACTTGTTTTAGTACAAAATACAGTCTATACATAGGCCTACCGGGTTGGCGAGAACTGCATAGACACACGTACTGTTTTGAGGATGAATACAGTCATTTTCAATTCGCGTCCCGTTTCACCAAACTCATCGCAATTCCTACCACCGATCGCAATAATTCGCCGGGCGATGCACAGAAACCACAATGGCCTGTACGATAGGTCGTCCCTCGTGAGTTGAGTGCCGATGGCTTTCTGAAACAACGTGTGCCCCGGAACCGATGACGTATCCTCTTTTCCTGCCTTTAAGTTTGAGGACGAATCGTCAGGCCCCTCTAAAATTTTACAACACCGCCATGTCTATCAGCACAAGACTAGTCTTTGCCCCGGCCCCGGCAAAGACGAATTGCCAACATCTAAGGGCTGGATAGCTCTGATGGAAGAGCACTGGTACGTTAATCAAGATTTCTCGGGTTCAAGTCCCGGTCCAGTCAAAGTTTTCTTTGCCAATTTTTCAATTAGCACAAGATTTGGAGTAATATAATGTACACACTATTTTGGAAACTGCTTACTAACTAAATTTACCAAAATTTGGTGGGCCTGACGTTTCAATTCTAGCAGGACCTTTCTCAAAGGCAGAGTGACAAGGACAAAGCAGAGGAAGATTTGGGAAGGTTTTTTTTTACTCAGAATAATGACACAGCACGGTCCGAGTGGAACGTGCTGACATACAAGAAGCGACAAAACCGAAAAGGTTTTAAAAATAAACTCTTTTAGTCTTAGTTTCGAGGGCAGGGTATGATGCCTGCTCGGTCGTGTGTTCATGTAGTTCCCTCAATTCAGCGTGGAGGGATTATAGTTGGTTATTATTTCCTCCTTGTTTTGCCACATAATCAAAACTAACTTCAGTGTTTACTATTATTCTTCCCATCAAACTTCGCACGTGCTATGTAGGCCTAAGCCTACCAACTAATATTTAACTCATGCAAGAAATGCATATTGACACACTGGTTTCATGTTTCCATTTCTAATGCGTGTATTATACGTTGGGTGATACCTACACATCATAGCCTATATCGAATAGTAATTTAGTGCGTATCGAACATTCGCGTGTCCATATGCTGTGGACTGTGGACGTGCGGCGTATAGACTCAGTGCGTGTGTGTACACAAATCGCGAGAGTAGGCATGGAGGTTGGAGAAAACTCTGCATCAGAAGAGATGGGTCAAGTACCGAAGAAGCCGCCGAGACCCCGAATGCGGTCAGATGAAGGTCGGTCTCTTTTCCTTGGTATAAGCGACTGGGATCCGTTTGAATTTACGATTCGTGCGGGGCTGGTGGGGATTCCATCTACTTCGAGTGACTGGGTAGCATTATTGGTTGACAGGGTCTGATCGCACACCGACCCTTTGTGTATCGTATTATAGGCCAGGCCGTACCCACGTCAGTTTACTGAATACAATCGGTAGACAGGGTCATCGCACAAGACCCTCTGTCTACCCATTGGGCTCGGGCTTCCCGTCTCCGTCTGATAAACCCTGAAAATCCAAGTCGTGGTTTGTTTCCGAATTTGAAGGTTTGTCGGCTTAATAGATACAGGGTATTCACCAAGAAAGTGGGGCCAAACGCTTGTTTTTAGATGCCTGTGGTATTACAACGGGTAAGATAAATATGACCGAAGCCTAAGCCCGGGCCTAGGCCTTCATAAACGACCTAAAAGTGCATAGTGAAATCGGACAATCTCAACTCGTGGGATAGAGTCCCAACCATTTCGTTTAACTCGGCCAGCCGAATCCGATGTAAGCCTATTGTATACCGATCAGTGGTTATAGGCCTACCCTATTTCCACGGAATTCTTCTAAATCCCATGTCGGTGACGCCAATCCAAACGTTGAGGCCTTTTCACGCCAGTAAATCCCTTTCTTCACGTGTATTTCCATGAGATGAGCTCACGGAGATGACAATGCTCTTCCCCGATGATCCAACTAAATAAAAACCCACTAAGTAACGTACAAGGTTGCGGCATGCATCCAGGATCGGATTGTGGTTATCTAACAACGTGCAGTTGGTGTTTCACTGACAGACGAAGTCACTGAGACACACAGTGAGAAGGTGCTTCGAGTATCGTGGTCAAAGTAGCTTCCCGACTGCCAGTATCATCACAAACCGATGGATCGATCGTACTTTTCTTCGATTTCGTCAGGTACCGTGGAGCGGTTCGACTTCGGCCGTAGAACTGCGGCCAGCAGCGCTACGCCGGACAGGGAACCAGACGCCAGTCAAAAGGTAAGATTACGAGCAACGGTAATACATTTTGACAATTTGATTCTCTCGATCGTCATTTTTTTTCTTTAGCAGAGGAACTTCAAGGATTCCGTAGTGTAGGTCTGTGGGTACGAAGAGTTGAAAATGCGAGATGTACATTCTTCGTCATTAAATTCACGTGGCTTCGCCTGCTGTTCGCTGTGATTCGTCAATCTTTGTGGCTAGCATATTTTGCAATGACTAGGCTCACACGAGAGTGTGATATTGGGTCAAGGCCTCGTATGTATTCTTAAGAAAACCAGAAAACAAGTGCAATGTATATACTTCGGCGAGCCGTGTGTTCGTTTCCAAACTCCCCTTTCTGGAGGAAACGAGAAGTGACAAATTGTCACTTCTTGGAAGCGTCAACCGAAACCCAGATGGTATCGTGAATCATCCCCCTATGCACTAAAAACAACACCTAGTTTCACTTTTGGAGAGATGGATGGAGGGATGCGGCCAATAGAGGGCGCTGTGCACGATTGAAGCAGCGAGCTGAACCTTGAACGTGAACCACATGTGCGTGCTTTGTTCCATATTAAAAACGTTTGCGTGTAGTAGTGATACATTATAATGATTAACAGCCATGTGCATGTGGTTAACTGTATCTGTGTTCAGCTTTTGAACCCGCGTTCAAGAGCTGTTATTTTAGGGCACACAAGCACAACTTGCCATACAAGCCGTTCACTGGAGAAAATAATTCATCTGGGAGGCCACACACGATATACCAATCAGATGACTACGATATACCAATCTTTGGCTACGACTTCATTTTACACACGTGTCTATGGAAGCCACTAACGAAAGGCTAAACGCGTTCGCCCATAGACGCGGTTGACACGGGTCTATACAAACCAGAAGGTAGTGGCTACCGGCTAATTGCAATAGACAAACGCATTCTGCTACGGCTTTAGTTTACACATGAGTCTATGGAAAGCAGAATTTTTTTCTTCTTCGATAAGAACTGAGAACTATACTCCCATCGTACTTTCTCTGTGTATACAGTTATACTCCTTCAAGTTGATCAGATCTTGTTGTTGTTTTTTTCTAACCTGGCCCGACGCAATCGTTGTCTTTCAAAACATCTCCACAAAATGGGAGAAAATATCCTTCTTAAAAAAACTCGGAATTGTCGATGGAAACCTCTCACGGAAATTTGTAAGGATCCTGCGATGGCCTGTGGTTCTCCCTGCTGAACTAACACCAACTCACAAAGAGGACAATGCCTGTGGACGCAATTAAGAAAATTGTTTGTCATACCGCAGATGGGCTGGCCTTCGCCCTTGTTGTTGCTTTTTGGCAGGCCCGTCAGTCTTCGGGAGGGGGGGGGGAGTGGGGACTTCGAAGCACCCCTGCACCGAGACAGGAAATACTGGAGGAAGTTGGTGGGATGAATCACCGCGCCTTGGGCTAGAGAACCACGGTCGTCCTTCTAACCTACCTCCATGTTCAGACCTATGTTCAGACCATGGAGCTTTTTATAGCTCCATGCTTCAACTTTAAAAACTCCCACAGTTCAACTTCAACCATTTTATAGCTTCATGTTCAGACCAAGCACTTGCAGAGACGCGGTGAACTTATGTGCGAGTGCAAAGAGAGTAGTAAACCAAAATTGTAAACGTTTTTAAGTGTCGAGGTGAAAAGAAGATTATGTTGGGGGTAATGTATTGGCTAATTGCCAAAACCACAGATCGGGTTGTGACGTTTAGTTTGAGCTCAGACTCCTCGTTTGAAAGAGAATACCCTCTATTTCGTGGCCTAAGCATGGCCTAGGCATCACGGCTTCATTTCGTTAGGGCCCACATACAAAAATAATAACGTTTATGTTTAAAAAGAGTTTTAAAAGGGCGTGTCAGAAGGTTGGAAACTACTTACCGCTTACCGGGAGAGGGCGCTAAAATGATTGTCATTCTCCAAATACTGTAAACAAAGATAAGAAAAACAAAGATAGAGAATTAATGTAATCATTTTCAAAATAGCAAAGACAAGTTTGACTGGGCCATGATTTCAACCCGGCCGGGTCACTGTTTATTATGTGTACCAGTGCTCTACCATCTAAGGGAAGGATTGAGCTTTCCCAAAATAATCAACTACTCTTTGCTCTATGCTTTGATGGAGGTAGAAGTGGGAGCATTTAAACCATACACTGTAGTAATTTCTTTCCTACTTTCACAATAAATATTGTAATGATGTGAATTTATCTGTATACGCTGTGCTTTACTGACAACAAGTTGAACACAATCAGCTCTTTATTTGACCAAGACGATCAGCTCAATGGTGTCTATTAATCCGTTGTGGCTGCATTAGTGCGACCGACTATTCACAAAAGAGGAAAACGGATTGCCCTCGACTTCAGGGACGGAGAAAAAACAAATCCTCTCATTGTTTCCTGAAGAAGGAAACGGAACGTCAGTGCAATACAGGATGGAAACATTTCACTGACAGGCCACGGCTTATCGCACCAAACGCATATCATTATGAAGGGTTTAGGCCTATAGTACACAATCACAATTAGAGATACCCGTATTATTTTTCGCCCTGGCACGGAGTATGCGGTAGTTAATCCGCATTATAGCAATCATGATATACCTATAACATTCAATGTGTCCTTATTACGCAAACAGCACTTAGATCCATTGCCAACAAAATAGCATCCCGCCATCTACACGTCAATTATTATTATTAACGCGTGTGCGGGGTTGTGATCATTCATGCATAGCATTCGGGCATAATGCATTAGCCTATTATGTGTAGGTATGGCTATACAATGTATTATGATAGAACATATGTGACCGGCACAGCATAATGAGGAATAACCCTCACTTTTGTGATTTTGAGATTTTCTAATGATGCGAAAGAGTATACCATTAGCTTTCAAATGATATCAAAATATAATATTCTCTAATATTTAAAATTTCCGAAAATACAAAAGAAATAAAAATATTTGTGATCGAATTGTGAAGACACTTTAACTTCAGGCGTTGTTTACTCAAAAAGTATTTTGGTGGGATATTCCTCATGTCGTTGTGCCGGGTCACATATTATTATACTGTAAGCCTGTATGTACACGTATAATGTCACGTACATGAACTGTGGGCCTACATGTAGGCTCCAGGAAATGTCAAACAAGTCAAGGAAAAACTGACTGGGAATTAAAAAAAAAAAAAATGCCAAAAAAACATTGACTGGGGCGGTACAGGAAATGTATACACACGGGAAACAAGCGTTATTCGTGCGTGCGTTGTGTATGGTCATATCATATATTGCAATTACTGTACATTGTGCATGTAAACAGCAAATAATACACACTGCATAAATTGTACAGTACATACTACGCGTACTGTATATGCATGGTTATTAGGTACATGTGCAAGTACATAGGCCTACATGCATGGTTAAAAAGGTGCATTGAGTATGACCGTATAGATAGGATCTTCAGTCACGAGTACACGCATTATTACACGTGAATTTTGGCTTCGAGCAGTCGAGCTCAGCACCGACAGGGAATAACAGCGTTGACAGATGCGATCAGTGCCATACCACGCAGATAAACGAAGGACCTCATCTACCATCTTGCCTCCGGTGAGATTAACGGGTGAACGAAGCGGCGCTCGGAATTCCTCTAATCAACCAGAGGGTGGGACGAGATACGAGGACATCGATAGGGGCAAAATATTCAACGTCGTCTCGTGGACAGAACAGAACGGAGGAATTGAGGAATCGCGACGTGACTGTCTCTCCATTTCGCTCTCTCTTTCCCTCTCTCCATCTCTCTCTCTCTCTCTCTCTATCGCCCCCCCCCTCTCTTCTCTCTTGCTCTCTGGCCGGAGCACGGTTTCTCCGAGGATGTGGAAAGGAAAGGTAGCCATGGCGACGCCTCATCACCACTGACCTAGGAGCGGTTGTCGAGGCACGGTCTATGCGTACGTGCGGCTACTGCAATTCCGTTGAGAGGTTATTGTTTCGCATCTGGAGGTATAGGGAGGGACAGTGCTTTAATGATTTGAAATCTTCAAACGGCACAACCACTGAGGCAAGGACGCAGTCGGCTCCGTGTACAGGCCCGATAGCCACTGAGGCGGGCCAGGAGGGCTGGGCGACATCTGGTCAGCATCGACAGACAATCGATTCCAAAACTGGACTCCACGGATGACGAGAAACATTATGCCTTTCCATGCCAGGACGGACCGACTGCTAATTATAATCTGCAAGCTGACGACTTGATCTAGTCGATGTCATTCGCATTCAAGGATTTACCGACCGTCGTCATTTTTGAAAGCTGACCATTATGTAATCCCGTGTGTTGCGGTCAGACCTGGATTCGACTCGAGCGCAGACAGAGGTGCATTATAATTGGACGGAGCCGAGGTCGAAGAAAAATACATGGCCTTTCGGGGACACCGTGCAACGTTTACCGTATACCACGGACAGCCGTCGCGTCGTGGAGAAAATTACCCCACTGACTGAAGGGGAATTCTATATAATCACGCTGTTGGGTGACCTTGGTGGTTGGTGCAGACCGCAGTGAAGGGAAAAAAACCCACAACCACCGCTCGTATTATGAACGCTGACTGGATCGCCCACATTAAACGAAAATAATAGAAAAGAAATCCATCGCATTCCAGACGGTTCGTAAACTTCCCTACAGATGGAAGTGTTTTGAAGATTTTTTTTTTACACGGGGAGCCGCCGTCGTTAGCTTGGAGCGTTGCTATTTTTGAAAGAAAAAAAAACAACAGCCCGAAGAGCTGATAAGAGTCTAGATGACATTTGGATTGTTCACTATCACCGCCGGGGGATGTCTGAAGGCTGGCTCGGCTTTCCGGAGTGCGGTGTGTGATGTGTGTTTTTGTCTTCTTCTTCTTCGGGGTTTTTGAGTGTCAGCGCGCGCGGTGAGTGCCCCTCTGCCGTCAATTAGAGCGCGGGCCCCCATTGGCTGACCGCCTGCCACGCGCCACAGCAATCGGAAGCGGGGTCCTATATAGCTGGCCTGCCCTTCAGTCTAAAACGACGGGCACGTGGGACGGACCCGGTTCCCGATCTGTGTGATCTACTACTGTATTGACACTCAGGACATAGACCTTGATCTATTTACAGTCGTCACTGCCACAAGGGCCACGGTTGCAGAGAGAGAGAGAGAGGCGCGTGTTCGGGACGAACTTCAAAATGTCAATTTTAATTCCCAACTGACGATGCGTAATCAACACTGTTGACATTAACGTCGATCTGTTCACAGCTAGCCCGGCCGGTCACTCGAGGGGAAAGCTTCATAATGTGAGTGCGCGTGTACAACTTCTTTGGACGATCTTCAGAAACTCGTACACATTTTTTTTACGAGGAAATTCCTCCTTTTTTTATGTCGACGGATTGAAGCGTCGCTGTGCACGAGAACCCGGTGTGGAAGAGACAGAGCGAGGAAATTATGGCGGGAGTAGAGATGACAGACGTCAGAAAAACGCTGCAGTTACACAGAGCAAGCGTGGACGCCAGATAGCCTATCGTTCCTGGTCAAAGGTGGCCGTCAGAAATCTTCAACATTTTGGAGTCAGTGTGCTTTTCCAGTGAATAATCATTGTTGAGTCGTACCGTACGCCCGTTCATTGTTGATCTGTATTGCCGAGTGGAGAACAGACGATCGCGCATGGAATATTGGCGGTTCGTTTGAACGTCCTATTAAGAGTTGAAACTGAAATTCCTTGATTCTTCCTGTGCCGAAGGTTTTTTTTTTTGCTTCCAAGATAAAACTTGGCACGGTCGTGCGGAAGGGAAACTACGGTTTGCTACATTGCTTCCTCGTCTCGCAATCCCGAGTCAAGAGTTTTGAAATCTTGATGAGTAGTGTTGGCTGACGAAACTGTCTCACAAGGAAAAGATCGGGGAACGAATTTTGTGAGTTCGTGTCGTCGAATGCTGTGCCGTACATTGTGAGGAGTGTGCTGAAACAGCACTGAGACCTGCCAACGCCCACTCCTGGTTGCAACGGAGTTCCCACGGATCGCACTGCCGGCAAAATAGCCACGAAACCGCTTGGCCGAAGCGTTGAGGCCACGTCCACTTCGTAGACGCTATACCAGCCGGTATATAAAGTCAAGCTTTGGCGCATCGCTGTGCGCGTTTTAGACGAACATCAGAGGCAGTTCTCCGTGAGTTCCTTGTACTTTTGACCCGGCGGATCGGAGCGGAGAGGAGCGTGTGGTCGTCAGCCCAACAACGGATGAGGGTCGGGAACTCGTGGACAGCTCTTCTCCAGCCTATTATTACTGGTGTCATTCCAAGGATCACCCAAAGGAACTGTGCCGAAGGTCGCCTAGCTAGCTAGCTAGCTAGCCATCGACGTTTCAGTCGACAGTCGACAAGATGCCCAAGTCTCAAGTGGGTGCCGAGGTATAGCATGCCGCATTATTCTGCATGGCTCGCATTTTGATAGCATTTTTTTTTGGGGGGGGGCGGGGTCGACTAAGTGAGTGATTGCGTACTAGTGTCGATTACGTCGACCGAAGCCATTTAAATTCAAGTCATAAAAACTGCCTTTGGACTAGCTACAGTAACTCTAGCCATGAGTTACTCCATTTGTAACGATTTTGATATTTTGTTCATGTACAATGATGAAATTATCGAAATCGTTAAAAATGAAGTATAGACTATAGTGGCTACAGTTACTGTGGCTATACAATAAATAATTGTAACAAATTGAAGAATGTGTATAAGGAACGCCGGTAACGAGATGAACACGTACTAAAAGCAGTGTTGAAAGTATGTGCACATTCATCATGTATGTGTAATGTACAAAATGTACTGTACCGGGTACGTGTGATGTGTGTACACTGTACACTGTACATAGCATATACAGTACTGTACATGTACTTTGTACACATTGTACATGAAGAAGGGACGCAATGGTGTCGACAAACTCGCTCATAATGCCCTTTGGTTTGTGATTGTAAAGCATGGAATGCATATGTTACATGTACCGATGTACAGTTATCGAACTGAGTGTTTGCTATAAGGGGAATTCGGGATCCTTGAAAGGGAACATCGATAGCAGCTAGCTACAGCTACTGTAGCCACTGTAGGCCCCTACTCCTTTTTGAACGGTTTTGAATATTTGTATCGCCATACCGTAGCCATCAAAGCATCAAAGTTTGGCCTATAGAAAAGGGAGTACGAGGGCTACAGTTACTGTAGCTTGTGTATTATCACTGTACCTGCGTTTTTTTGCCACGTGGTATTTTAAATTTGATACCGGTATTGGGGGTAAGATCAATACCTCTCCCATCTGCTACCTAATGCAAACAATCATTAAGCCTATATGCACTTATACCTCGTTATCAACCATTATCTGATTGGAATTTTCATTCACTTAATCATATTTGAGTTGGAACCGGTAAGTTACATCTTACTTATCAATGGCGGTGTGCAGGGTCCTATCGGAAGAGCTCAGAGTATTGAAATGAACCCCAAATGGTGTAACTGACCTATGTTCGGGTCGAGTATAATAGGGTTATAATACAGATATGTTACTAACTGCTTGCTGAAATGAATAGATTGCCATGAAATGTATACTGATCGAAAAAGAGAAGGTGGGTGGGTCTAAATTTGTGGTCACCGACTGCAGGACCCGTTTTGAAGGCGGAGTGACATTGGTAAGGTTGAAATTCTTTCCCAGACAAGTTTGTGAAGAACGCAATGGAGTGCATGTGCATGGCGATCTTCGGTTTATTTTGTGCATAGCCTACTGCATGACATCAGACCACACCAGGAATAGTGCACTGTGTAATAAGACTTGAGAACCAAATGGCGCATTAGGTTAATCCAATCTACCCCCGGGGGAGCTCGGCTTGGGACCATATGGGGCGCTTCACAGTAACACACACACCACCAGCTGAACGACCAACCGCAAAATTTCAAGCGACAAATCCTGGTAACAATTACAAACCCACAGCATTTATCTATATTAGGCATTTTGTTTTGCGTCGGTGGAAATGTAATTCAATGAGGATTTGGCCTATACTCGACGAGCACTTATAGCACTGTGTGCTCAATCGTAGACAATAATTATCTTGAGTAGGTGACAACGAGACTCGTTGGGGGTTTGCCTTATTTGACAATGACATAATTATGATTACCAGTACCACCGTATGTTCAGTGTTTTGCCCAAGTGCCTGCTGAAATCTTTTTGACATTGAGCGTACACTGCCGGGTGCTAATTAATTGTACGTCGAGTAGGACAAATCATAATTTAATTTGAATCACAAGCTCACAGTCACAACAGCAAAACTATCATGTACCTAAATAGTAAATCTAACTAGTTTATCTCTGAAAAACGTAGTTTTCCTTTAAAAAAAAGTTACCAAATACCACTGATTATGGATGTTGTCACACAAAGTGACCGTTTTCTTCCCGAACTGGGTTTAGCGTTTTAATTTATGGGATAAAAACCGATATACGGGGCTCGATTCAGACTACCAATTTGTCAGACAGTACCGGTAGGCCCCTAATGCCTCACTGAACATTCCTCTCTAAAAGTTAACGAGTTCACGGCGGGAAACGATTATCCCTCCGAACGCGGAAATAAAACATGCAATAATAACGGTCTGCATGGAGACATCAAAACATCCAGCGGGTTTTTTTTCTTTTCTGTTTTGGAAGGTCGTTTTTACTTCCGCTTACAAAAAAAACGGGAAAA
The DNA here is from genome assembly GCA_949987565.1 of Luidia sarsii. Lineage (NCBI taxonomy): Eukaryota > Metazoa > Echinodermata > Asteroidea > Paxillosida > Luidiidae > Luidia > Luidia sarsii. Next base: position 19,671,441 of record OX465105.1, on the reverse strand, counting down.
GAAAAAAAAGGAGGAAAACACCACACAGTCCCCGCGTGAATGACTGCATAACTGAGCGATTCGTCACGCCAAAATAAACGGGGGCCCGCTGTTTGTGATTGTTTGTGGAGCTGGTGGGAGAGACCGGGTCGTTTGGGACATGGGGATGGGGATGGGATGTTGAGGGGGACGTGAAGGCTGATGTATGAGCATTGTGTACAGCACTGGGTGTCACAACAATGCGATTTACGAGAGCATCGGTTCCGGCCGCTTGTCCACGAGGGGAAAACTAGTAAAACACAGCTGCCACATCTCAACAAACTAGTAAGACACAGTCCGACTGGCACATATAAATCTTCGATTTTTGTGCGGTTTTACACCACGGCAATGTCAGATAATAAGCGATGTGGATTGTTGTAGTATACCGAATGCAAGGTTTCTACTACTACGCATAACAGTGATAGTTCACAACAACAACACTCAAGGTGAAATAGGTTAATACGCTTGTATGAAACGTTCACCATGCAAAGACCTTTTCCCTAAAGGGGCGTGTTGCAATTGGCTTTACATTCTTATATGGGGGAATGGGACGGGATAACCTTTGAACTTGGGGAAAATGGGCAGCCCAAATATCGAATTGTTGTGTATTGTAGTGAAAGCATGATGCCACCACCAGGGCTTCATACCCTGTGAGGCGGCTCACCTCATTATTTTGATAGTCCATCTTGGGTATATTTGTCTCCCAAATGCCACCTCAGAGGTAAACAATAAAAAAGAGGCAAAAACGCTTCAATATTTGGAAAGCAGAAGGATTGTTCAACATCCACATATGAATGATATGCTTTGGAGTCGTTCCCTGTCAAGCTTGCATTGTTTATGTCATAAACTTGCATGTTTAACATACCGAACCCGTTCATTTGGCAAATTATGGGGCGCCACCTCGGACTCAACAACGGCATATTCCAGACGAAACCCTGCCCGACGCCACTATCGACAAATTCACAATAACTTACGGTATGAGGTGATTTTAAAATAGCTTAAAAGAATATGCGGTATAGGCCTATTTGTAGGCCTATGAAGGCAATATCTGTTGTATATAGGCCATTATAGGAGGGCGTTTGACCCAGGTCACCAGGCACGAGCCTCGTACAAATTGCTCTCTTAAACGCGGTGCAGTACCTGCCGTGTTTTTTTTGCACACCTTGCCTGTTTAAGCTTGAGGGACGTGTTTCAAATTGCACATGGACGTGTTACCAGCACCCGAGGTTACTTACTGGCTTAGCTGAGCTGCGAGAGCTCAAGATATTCTATCTATATTATACACAAGCTCGCATCACGATAACATGCCAAAGGAACGGAATTTTGTGACCGTGGACTGTCTGCATTGATTGAAGGAAAATTCATAGCGCAACCCTTAATGAATGATTGAATCACTTTCCTACCCGAATTCGTTTGCATAATTCAGACGCTGCTTAAAATAAGTGCCACATATCATTTGCCAGTCCCTGCATGAGCAAGGGAACGTACCAGCTTCAGATACATGTTAATTGTCAATAATTATATTAATCTAAATGTAGAAAATGCTGCGCGTAATATTGGTATTGTTGGCGGAGTTCGTACAGATTGGGAACCGTTTACTTTACGTGTTGCGGGAACCAGTCTGTGGATCGTCTGATACCATTGCGTGCGAATCAAAATGCCGTTCAGCAAGAACACGAACACAGTGCACAGGGTTTGGTATACCCATGGAGGAATAAGGAGATTATTCCTCCATGGTATACCACATGTTGTTCTGGTGTTTCTTTTATCATAATAAAAAAGGGAATGAAGGCAAGAGCATTCTGCAGAGATTGATAGTTTCCTGAACGTCTGTAATTTGCTCGTTGAATCTGTGGATAGTAAAATCAACTTGTGCCTTAAAAGGGTCTCTGCAATGAATATCACAGTCAAGCTCATTTTCTGCTGTCATCAAGGGATCTGAAGTGTACAAACATATTGGCAAGCTTCTTTTTCTTAGTTTGCCTTTAAATTACTTATGAGATTGTTATATACAATATCAATTGGGTTTCTGTTGCAGGATCTTGTGATGACATCACAAATTTGCTCATGAATATTGAAATTCTCATTAGCATAAAAACTGAAAACTTGCAAAAACACCCCCAGAACGAGTGTGAAAAACAGTTTGATTGTTAGCAACATTGGTAACTTAGTTAGGTAGCATGGATTTAACTGATAAAATGTCTATTGCACAGACCCTTTAATATAAAAGGGCATATTGGACCGACAAATTGCACGTTTCCTCTGTTGGGTCTAAACATAGGAACGGTCGCTTCCTTCGAGCTGATAAAAAAAACTGGCTCGTTGGACGGTCCCTAGCTGTCGTCATATTTGGGGGCTTTGTGTTAATGGGAGTGTTTTGTTTGCCTCTGCTGATCAAATTAGATCAATCCTTCCCGTCCTCTCCCGGAAAGGTCACGAGGTCAGGAGAGGCGAGGGCTGGGTGTTTGTGAACATTTTTTTGAGACAGTTTGTTGCGATTTACGCCTCGTGGAAGGCTTGGGACGGAAGAAAAAAAAACACACGGGTAAATTCGATTGTGAAATATCTCGCATATTTTTGGCGGGGGGGGGGGGAAACAAAAATATGTGGTCGTGGCTTTCCATAACAAACTGGGAATTCCTGTCGAAACAACAAATGCCGCAGGATTTTTCGGCCAAGAATTATTTACAAGCACTATAGTATAGGCCTCCTTGTTCGTGCACCAGTAGACTATGTATGTACCCTGTATATTATGTACAATGGCGCGCGGAGTATGTAGGCAGCCGAAGCCGGTTTCTCGAATTACATTTTTTTCCCCGCATAATGTGGATGCGGAGAATTTCCACGGACAAGGAGGTTACAGCTGGGGAGTCAATTCAGAACAGAACAGGCGAAGATGCAAAACGGCAATTTTACATTGTTCTTTGCCGAATGTAAGATCGCTTACATTACAATATAAATTAAAATGGCTCAATGTTGGTTAAAAGATCACTTCAGTGTATAAAATGTGACCAATGAGCCATTGACTGCACAGTCTCGAAGTTGCAAAGAGTAGTTGACTATTTGTGAAGGCCGGGCTGGGTTGCTCAGATGGTAAGAGCGCTGGTACGCAAAACAAGAGGTCTCGGGTTCAAATCCCGGTCCAGTCAGAATTTTCTTTGCCATTTTGTCAATTCGAGGGCTGAATAGCTCAGATGATAAGAGCGCTGGTACGCAAAACCAGAGGTCTCGGGTTCCGAAATCCCGTTCCAGTCAGCTTGCCATTTTTCAATTAATTGATTTTTCCGGGAGCATATACAATCATGTATACCTACAATATGTTTTACTGCCCGGTTGGCCAAAGACTTGGCCATGTTCGAGGGCTGGCGGTGTGATACCGATACAGGGGACATTATTTTTGTCACTGCCAAGTTCTGCAGGTTCCCTTATCATTTTTCTCTCCCTGTTTTCATCTTTCTGTTTACCAGCAACCCGGCCGGGAGTATGTGGGCTTCGCCACCCTGCCGGATCAGGTTCACCGAAAGTCGGTCAAGAAAGGCTTCGAATTCACGCTCATGGTCGTTGGTAAGTCAGGGAATTCTTCTTCGCTTTAACAGACTGACACCTAAGTGTCTGCACAGGGAGATGGATACCGTCTCTCTATATAATCATATACTGCCATTCCTGTGAGGTGTTAGGTGGTATGGTTTGTGTAATGCGATGCAATGGAAGCTGAGAATTCCTCATTTTTTAATGGCATCGACCGAGGTGTCCCTTGTTGATGTCATTATCGCGAGTCAGCGAGACCGAGCGTGAGGCAGCGCGTGCCCGCACCAGGGACAGTGACGTCTCCGACGGGCGAGATGACCGATCAATGACTTGCTCTTTGACCCCCCCCCCATCCCGGCTCCCAATGTTAGGGCAAAAAGAAAAGCATATCTTGATTTCACTTTTCTCCGAGCGTGTAAAATGTATCCACGTAGAACACATAGGCCTAAAGAAAGTATAAGTAATAGCCTATGTGTTTGAATTTAGGACACACACCGTATACCGCAATTTACCACAGTGCCCACAGGGGTGTAGGATCACATACCACAGGACACCACAAAAACCATGCTGTGGTATGTCTTGGTGCATGGCCCTTATCCTCCCACAGAAAAAAAACCATGTGTGGTTAATTGTGGTTTCAATTACGGTTAGGGATTATGTGCGATTACACCATTTAGGGGCCTACACGGTATAAAACTAAAAGAATATCTTTGTTGAGTTTGTGAGATTCTGAGAGGAACCGAGGATATCAACGTTTTGGAGGGATGAGACTCTAAACCGATTACACATTTTCTCCGGATTGATTAAAACTAAAAGAGAGGTCCCTTTGGTCGAGTTCCAGTTCGGGCGGCCGCGTTCACGGCTGTTCGTGAACAACCCTGGCGGGGAGGTGCTTGGTGTGTGATCCTGTTCCGAGGGCAGCGTTCTTGGGTCGTGTTCGTGTGGTTCGAGCCCGAGCGCAAGGTTCGCGTGTGAAGAACAGACCGCCCCAACTCGACCGATGTTCCCATCCTTGCAGGACCTTTTTTCCCCCAAAGGCAAGATTGTCATCTGTGTTCTTGTCTCTTCTCTGATCCACAGGCGAATCTGGGCTGGGAAAGTCGACGCTGGTGAATAGTCTTTTTCTGACAGATCTGTACAAGGAACGGAGGGAGTTGGCAGCAGATGGTACGAATTAAATCCACTTCCTCGCCGGAACTACTACCCATGGAGCAGTGGTTGTTAGGGAGTGTAAAGGGGGTTGGGTTGCTAAATCTTCTTAGATGCTAAATATTCACGACCTGGGGGGGGGGGTCAAAATAGTGCGCCCTCAAGAGTTTGCAACGCGTTGGACAATCACAATGCGCGGAATCTGTCCACCCAATGCACGTCTGGCAATTAATTGTCGACCATTGATCTCGTCTTCATTATGGAGATCAATGGAGTCGACAAATTCCGCGCATTGTGATTGGCCAATGCGTTGCAAACTCTTGAGGGCGTACTATTTTCTAAAAATGAAGAAGAGGAAAACATTTGGAGGTCCTTTAAGTTCCGGCCCGAGGTGGGCCTTTCTCTATTAAAGGCACACAAAAAAGATAATTGAAACATGTTAAAAGTCCGTAAGCCTATACCAAGCGTTACTGCTGCATATATTCGTTGACAGTGGGCTACGGTTGATGCCATTTTAGGTGTCGTTCAAGCGAATAATTATCAAAAAATCGGACGGTCTGACGTTTCGATCCTAGCAGGACCTACCTTTGAGAAAGGTCCTGCTAGGATCGAAACGTCAGGCCCTCCTAATGTTTTATAGCTATTCGCTTTTTGGGTAATTTTTGTCAGTAAGCAGTTTGCAACATTTTTGCATATAATTCATTACTGTTGTCAGTCAATCGATGTAAAAATGATTGGTTTATTTCACCGTGCAGAGCGAATCGAACAGACGGTGGAAATCAAGCGATCCTCGGTAGACATTGAGGAGCAAGGGGTGCGACTGAGACTGACTGTGGTGGACACGCCGGGCTTCGGCGACTCAGTCAACTGCAACGACTCGTAAGGCTTGCCACAACTATTTAAGAATTTACGAGGGGGAACGTAATCATTCAAGAAAGAAATTTTAAGAATCTAACCTCAAGCAAATTAAAAACATATCTCGCGAAAAGGTAAATCCCCTTGAATATATTTTTCTGAAGTATGTCTCAGCAGGAAACATTTCCCCGAAGATTTAAAACTGAAAATACACAGAAACTTAGGCAATCCCTGAAATAAACGTGTAATGATATTTCCCCGAAACTATATCCGGGAAATATAATTTATATGCCCCGAAAATATTTCCCTCCACGTACGTGTCCGGTCAGGCTCCTGATTTTCCCCTTAAATCACACTACACGAATAACGCTAGGAACCAAGCCAAATTGCCTAATCGTTTCACCATGGAATGCTGAATATCAATCCGACTATTCGTCTGAACTACTTTTTTCTCTCTCTCTCACTCAAAGGTGGACGCCTATCATTGAGTACATCGAGGACCAGTTCGCCCAGTATTACGAGGACGAGAGCGGCTTGAATCGGAAGAATATCATCGACAACCGGGTACACTGCTGTCTCTACTTTATCTCGCCGTACGGACACGGGTAAGAGAGAGTGAAGACTAGAGGCTTCCGTAGAGTGGCGTTAAGTTATGCAATATATACGGCGCGTTCGATAACCTTCCCTGGGTCCACCCCGGCCATCCCCGGTTGGCTTTGACGCCGAACTTAGGCCTTGTCCGGATCTATTGGCTGCGGCTAGACGTATCACGCAATCCTATGGGAACTGGTTGCAGCCGCTTGTTGACGACTTCCATAGACTCGTGTATACTTTCAAGCCGTAGCCAATGAATTCGGACGCAGCTTTAACCAGCGTGAATGCAGGATCACTTGAGGGTAACCCAGGTCTACCCGGTGACGCTAGCCGAACGCACCTATAGAAAGATGTAGGCGTTTGTAAATGAGAATTGAGAAACAAAACTATCGAATGGCAAGATCTGTATAAATTTGAAATGATATACAGATTTTGCACTCACCAAGACAACTTCTTGATCCCAGAATGTTGACGCCTTCTTGTTTGGGTTCCAATGGTGATGGTATACAGGTTACGGCCCATCGATGTCGGCTTCATGAGGCGGCTCCACGACAAGGTGAACATCGTACCGGTGCTGGCCAAGGCGGACTGCCTGACGCCGCTCGAAGTGCGGAGACTCAAGGACAGGGTGAGTCCATCTGGGGCATTCACGGCCCAAAACTCTCTGCCAAGAGAAGTTGATCATGGTAAAGGTCAAAAGATTGTCACAGGTTGTGTGTTAAACCATTAAACATCCCCAAAAAGCAATCCTGCGAAGGTTTTAGCTCAAAATGGTGGTCTGAGAAAGTAGAAAAAGGTTTGGTTTTTGCACCATCCTGTAGTGTAAGAAATAGTTTATGACTTAGGAGTAATAAACTATTTGTCAATGTTTGAGTGAAGATTTCTAGGGAAGTACAGCATCCCAGACCGTAAGATTTCAATATAAGGATTCTATCATGACCATCTACAAACTGTGTAAATTAGAAGGAAATCAGTGGACATCAATGTTTTCCGATCTTCCCAATGTTGTATTCGGCCCTTAATACTCTCACCGTAAAAGGGTGGGAAAACCCCTAAATCCACAATAATATACCAACTATAATTATTATTATGTAGAGAAACGACACTGTCTGGCACAACCACTTTGCAGTATTCCCCAAAATCATGATTTTGTGACGCCTATTTGCGGTGACACCATGTACCTGGGTACGCTTTCCTGATGACGGCCAGAGCATACTGGTCGGAACGTCGAGTTACCAATCAGGTTCTTTTCAGAACCACACCTCTTCTTTAAGAGACCTTATACATGGTGTCACCGCAAACCCTTCTATATTGTTTCACCCACCATGCAAAGCCTCAAGTGTTATTTTATTGACGCGTATTTGTCAACCTACAGTTATTCCTACATACGCGCCACACATAGGCGCCACAAAATCATGAATTTTGGCAAAACTGTAAGACTTCCTTTTTTTTCGGCGAGTGGTTGTGCCAGACCATGGGTGTTGTATACAGTACAGTTGCATTTAGTTTCATCTATTTTGTTAATTAGGGCTCATGATATTTCACAACCCCCCCCCCCACACTTGTTAGGTCCTGCGAGAGATCGGCGAAGAGAAGATCAACATTTACAACTTCCCCGACTGTGACTCGGACGAGGATGAGGACTACAAACAGCAAGACAAAGAACTCAAGGTAGAGCAGGCTTTTAACAGTTACTGCAAGACGCCGAAATGCTTGGCCCATGGCCATAACCACGAAAGCCTGTCAAACATAAAACTTCATCTTCGGTTTTAAACAAGACTGCCGGCCATGTCTCAACCGATGCTTGTTGCGTTTAACTCGTTTTGGAATACTGTGGATCGCTTACTTTTGGCGGCCAAATTGATTATAATTATTAAGCAAGGCAAAATGAGTCTATCAAATTGGCCCCTGGTATTTTCTGAGCTCAGATTGTATGAAAGTGGTTCTTTCATTTTTCGAGCTGATGTTCATCAAATGAAGCAAGACAGTTTAAAATTTAATTATCTACAATCTAGATGAGCACAGTGATGATAATAAAAAATAATAATAATAATTGATATGACTTATAATGCGCCAAATCCACTATGTATAGTGTTCAGGGGCCTATAAATGATAAGGGGCCTATACATTTAGACCAAAAATGGAATTTGTTTATACGTTCACAACCATTTCTTTCTGGGATTGACTGCACTGAAATGATTTCTTTTTGCAGGCCAGCGTTCCCTTTGCTGTGATTGGCAGCAACACCGTGGTTGAGGTCGGTGGCAAGAGGGTTCGTGGGCGACTCTATCCCTGGGGCATCACTGAAGGTAGGTCACCATAATTGATTTCACAGCTTTTTGTGTGTGCTTTTTCATGACAAGAGGAATTTGTTTCAAGAAGAATCAGGAATTTTACATGATTTTTCATAATGATAGCTGTCAACCATTCCTATTCTCTATTTTTCTATTTCTATTTTTTCTATTCTCTATTTTTTTTTTGCAGAAGACAGTATTCCTAATTTCTTTTAAGATAGGTTTGCAGCTTTTTTCACATTAATTTCCCCTCCCCAAATTTTCACAATTTTCAAGAATCTGTATAAATCATCGTTAAACAGTGGGAGCTTTCATACAGATTCAAAATTCTGATTCCTCATTTAGGCCTATATATAATCTATTAGAGACTCGATTGGATTGGATTTTATTTGTTGTTTTATTGCAGTTGAAAACCCAAAGCACTGTGACTTTGTCAAGCTGAGGAACATGCTAATCAGGTAAGGGGGGTCAAAGATCAGATTATCTGGACTTATTACAGATACAAAATTTGAATTTTTAAAGCCAGTATTCAGTCTGGTATTTTGTCAGATATTTCACAGTCCATGAGAAGTTGGCAAAGACTATCAGGGGACAAACATCTCAAGTCAATGAAGAACTGGTGAAGATTGCAATGAATGTTGGCACGCCTCTCCTTAAAATATGAAACTTGGTCATATCAGATGTACTGCATTCCGACCTTGTTCTACTAAGTCCAGTAGAAACAGCTTTTGAACCGGAGGATTGAGGGGAGAGGGGAGGGGGAGAGGGTCAAAATCTTCCCCCCTGATAAATCCTCACAAGAATGTGGATAGCCTGCAGGGTTGTAATAGTCACCCCTCAAAGTAGGAACCTAAATAAACCAGAGGAGCTGGCATAATTCCTGGATAGGTCCTTGCCCTGGTGCCACAATCTTTCAAGAAAAGATTCTTTGTCAGTGAACTCATTGTGGACAGCTAAAAGGGCAAAAAAGGACACCATGCAAAATTAAGACAACTGCCCCCAAGACTATTGGCTGTCCATACACTGAGGCATTCTGAGTGATAAACTTGGGTATGTTCAGGACACATATGCAGGACCTGAAGGATGTGACGAGAGACCTGCACTACGAGAACTATCGACTGCGGAGAATCCAGGATGAGACGGATCACCCGGACATCAAGCAGGAGAGACTGTGAGTAGGCCTGACCTTGGTCCCAGGGAAGGGAAAAGGGAAAGATGGAGCCTGATTTCATCAGAAAAAAATGATGCTATTCACAGCTGGGTACTATAAACCTTGGCCACCACGATGAAGACTTGGGCCCTTTTCCAAAACCCGGCTTAGGCTTTGGCTCTGGCTTCGTCTCTGTCATCCAAAAGCTGAAAACAAAGCTTGGAGTTCTTTGTTGAAGTTGAAGCTTTGTATTCTTTTTCAAATTGCGGTATAACATTAAAAAACGAAGCCTCCAGTTTTCATGCCTTGTACTTTAAGATGGACAAAGTCTGAGTCTGAGCCTAGGCCTGCTTTTGAAAAAAAGGCCCTGTTCCCAGCCTTGTAAAACAAGCAAGTGTGGTTGTCCAAAAACTCCCCAAGTTCATCTTTTCTCTCCAATGGAGACGCATCTCCATATTCCCAATTTTCAGTGAATGGGTTTTGGGCTGAGATTTGTTTTGGGAATTTGAGACAGCTATAAATCTTGGCCACCACAATGAAGATTTGTTCCCAAGCCTTGTAAGACAAGCAAGGGTGGTTGTTCAAATACTCCCTAAAGTTCATCCTCTCTCTCACAGCTCACCAATGGAGACACATCTCCATATTCCCAGCTTCAGGGAATGGGTTTGGGCTGATATTTTGTTTTGGGAATTTTGAGACAGCGTTTTCATTCATTTGTGACTTGTCGGATGCCCTGATTTGTCGTGACCTAATGCAAGAAGGGTGGGAGAGAGACTGGCCAAGCTTCTCAACAGGCTCAATCTTGTCAGGGACAATTGATCATCTCCACTCCATCTGGCATTCTATCACAAAGGCCAAGCATTCTCCTCAAGACAGCAGAGCATGATGGCTGGAACATCAAGTCATTACTCAGGCTCTATTGAGAACCACACCTCTTCCTAGTGCCTTGACAATGTTTTCCTTATATTCTGTTTCATAATATGCACATTATTCTTCTTTCTAGATATTTAAAATGATAATACATGTGTACACTCACCTGTTTGTAGCCCTTGATGCTGTGTAATTGCTGAGGTTAAACACATTTCTCTCCTCCTCCCTTTTTTACTCTTCTTCTTTCTCCTCCTTTTCTGTCCTCTCTTCTTCCATCTCCCCTTCCTCCTGCTCCTCTTTCTCCTTCTTCTGTCCTCCTCTTCCTCCTCTCATCGTTCTCCTTCTCCTCCACTTCCTATCTAACTCCTCTCCTACTTCTCCTCCTCTATGCATCTTCCGTCTCTTCCACCTCATCTTACATGCCCTCTTCCTCCTCCTCCTATTTACCTTTTCCACTCCACCGTCTTCTCCTCTATGCCACCTCCTCCTTCTCTCCTCCTCTTCCTCCTCCACTACCTTCTCCTCCACCTCATCGTACTCGTTCTTTTCCTCATCCTCCTCCCTCTCCCCTTCCATCTTCCCTCCTCCTCTTTCCCCCTTCTCCCACCCCCTCTTCCTCCGTTTCCTCTTCTGCAGCAATTCCATCCGCAAGGACTCGATGACCGCTTCTCGGGTGACAGAGAAGGACCGTATGCTGGAGGAGAAGGAGGCGGAACTGCGCAAGATGCAGGACATGCTGATGAAGATGCAGGCCGAGATGGCCAAACAGCAGCAGGCCACCAGTGCCAAGGCAACACCAGTCATGCCGGCTGAGGTCAACGACCCCAACGACAGCCGCAGCAGCACGGTGGAAGTATGATGACAGCGATGGGGATGAGGAGAGACCAGCTAGCAAGACAAAAACAAAATATATTGCAAAATGTTACTAGGTGTGGAAGGTATGCAGTGACACATCTCTTTGAGACGGAATGTGGCTCTAACTCGTTTCCAGCTCTTTTCGGAGCCACACCCGTCTCAAAAAGATGCATTACATGGTGTCACCACCAACCTTTCACTTGGAACAAAACCTTCAAATCTTATCTAACTGAGACTGTGATCATCCAGTTCACATTGAATACTGGATCTATATACTGTAACAGATAAGACTCACTTTGAGCTACCTAACTACCCTTTGAGCTGTCCTACGTACCTACCATGTTTTCAGATGCCATGCAATAGGATGCACAACTATTTGTTTTTTGCCTTATGTTGGGTTATCAATCATGAGTTGAGTTAAGATGCACTGTATAGGGCTTCATGAAATCCACATCTGGATACAACAGCTCAGCGATCAGTGCACACAGCTTTTGAAACAGTATTTTAAAGAAATCAGCCACCATTATCCAAGCTAAATGCTTCCCAGTTTTTCAAAGCCTAAGGTTTAATTTAAATTTCTAGTGCACATGTTATTATAGTTTTACAAAATAATTGTTTGCTTTGTAGTGTTGTCTGGAAAAAGAATCCTTAGTGGAAAGAGCCGATTTTCAGTCACTTTTGGAAACATAGATCAAAGGAAAGATGATAGTTCAGTTTAATTAAGTAGGAGAAGCATGTTGCACAGCTTATTTCTCTGAAATATATTCATGTCACTACCAAAACAGGGTGCCTTTTCGAACCACAAGGGATCCTCTCAGAAGCAGAATAATCACAACTGTCTTTCACAATTTTCTTTGGGTAGGAAATATTAGCCAGAAGCAATGCCCTTGTAGTCAAGTAGCTCTTTCTGCTGTTATTAGGGCCTATGACTTAATCAAACAAAACATTAAAATATAAAAAGTTTAAGGGTCTAACGTTTTCATCATTGTATAACCCCTCTCAACCTTTTAGAAAAAAACTACAATGTCAGGCTGTGTAACTTTTCATAATCTAAATAATTGCAATTCAGTTTGCAGAATTTTGAACTACCCTATCAAAAAAGCTAAACTTGTTTCCAAGGCAACTCCCCCATCCTCAAGATTGTCCAGTGGACCTCAGATATGATATTTATTTATGTTAACTGGCAGGTCGTCTTTGTTGTCCATTTGCATGTGTGCTAACAGCCTGCATTAGAATAATGTGACCTAGAGCTCTTTTTTCTTGGGACCGTTTCTAAAACACGGTTCAGACTCATCTGGCCTTGTCTCTCTTTCTGCCATGCACTTTAAAGTGTAAGGCATGGGAGTGGGACGACTTCGGTTTTGAAGAAGATGCTCAGTTTTGATAAGTAACCCCCAATCTTCAACTTCAACAAAGAACCCTCAACCTGTGTATTCAGCATTGGGGAGAGACAAAACTGGAGCAGGAGCCTAAGGTGGTTTTTTGGTGGGGGGGGGTCATAGCTTGGGTTGTGGGTTAAGAGCACCATAGAAGTTTGAATTCTGGCGGTATTAAAGCGCATTCTTCCAATGGTTGTCATAGCAGGCGATAGAAGTAAATGGCCAAATGTACAGGATGCTTTTAGTAAACAATACATAACCAACTGTGATGTGGACACAGATATGTGTGTTTTAAATTTGTGCTCAACAAGAGTCTTTCCGGGCTTAGTGGATCTGTTAAACCGGCCCTGCTGGAGGCAGAAAATGGGTGCCATGGCAACAACTTGGGTGTCATGGCAACAGCATAGGTGGCATGGCAATGACACAGCTGTTGGGTTTGTATACAGGACTCTGGCTATTCATATCTCTCACTGTGCAAGGGGACCTAGATTATGGATGCAGTCATGGCTAAGGCTATGACTTAATTCAGTGCAGGCAGATGTGCAGTTGCCCATAGGAACTGTCAGAGCCACAGCCCTAGGCCTTACTATTGAGATGTGCATATCATATCATTAATTCATAACTTGTTCAAGTAATCTAATATGTATATCCTATTTACCACTGATAAACTTAGGGTAGACTAAGTAAAGAGCTTCTGTGATGTGTTGTCATTATTGTGCTCAAAAGGCCTTTGAATTCAACGTTTTTAGCACCGTCGGAATTCATCAAAAGTCTGGAAATCTCTTATTGCACTAAGATGTCACTCATGAATATTCAATGCCATAATGAGCCTGCATCCAAATGTGTTGCACAAACAATGGGAAATCCCCTTACACCAAATGCAGAAGAAAATCTTCATTTTTGTATATTTCTGTAAAATATTTTATACCCAACCCTGCGACCTATGACCCTTTTTCATAAACCTTCCATTGTCAGCATTATAACCCTCTATATTTATATTTGCTAGATGCTGCATTCAGACAGAAATAGCTATTCTTCTACTCTAAAAATAAAATGTAAAATGTATCAAGTAAAATGTACAGTATACAACTATACACAACTTCACAAGTATCAAGGGAATTTTTTCGCAAAAATCAACAGCCAATGCATGTGAAAAGCTAAAAATAATGAGTTAACAAATTTCTAATTGAAGTGGTTAATTATGATTTTGAAAAAAAATAATGAATAGGTCCAAGATACTCCATCACTATTTATTTGCGATTTCTTTGTAAAATATTATTTTAATTAATTATTAGGCTTAAGCTATTTACCTTTTTTGCAGCACGTCAGGCTTTTCGTTGTAACCAGGAATAGGATTGTGGGGACTTTTGCATTGCAGTTGGTGTTTTTCTTTTGTCATTTGTGCCACTGTAGTCAGATTCCAATAAAATATGTTAAACGTTGACGGAAAAAACTCGGACTGCGACTATGAGTGTGTAATGGTTATTGGACAAGTTGTGGCCAAATGGCTTGGTAGATGTTTGAGCCAATCAGAAGCCCCAACGCCGATCACGTGACATTTGGCCACTGGTCCCCTGCCAGATCGAAACACACTCGGGAACCAGCTTTCATATCCTATTCACTTTACAGTGCACAGATGTCAGACGAACTTTTTCAAGCATGAGCGCCAAAATCACAGCAAATTGGGTGTTAGGGAATAGCGCCCTCTAGTGGTATTGCTTACTTTGGCACAATCGCACCAGAACGGTAGTTACCGTAATGTAAACATTCAAGTGCGCCCTCAGGCGACCAATACATGAATTGAAGTCACCGGTAACGTTCTCATAATAAGCATACAAAATAATAATTATTGTATACTGCTAAGACATAGGCCTAATAGGCTTTTTCAACACTTCCAGGAATCTCAAAACTAAGAGGACAATTAAGTATAATTCAAGAATCTAAACATGAAAAAATGACCAGTAAATTCAGCAAATCAAAAAAGACGAGCAAAATACAGCCTAATATTTGTAATATGAATTAAAAAGACAGGGAAAACAATAAAGAAAAACAGTCGAAAACGGAAGAAAATGTAATAGCAAACAGTATGTGACGGAAATGAACATAACAAAAAGTTGACGAGAAAAATATGAAAACTTACCGAAAATTTAAACAAATAAAATAAAAATGAACGAAGCAATAAAGTACAAGAAGTTCCGGCGGTTCGGTATATTATTGCACCCGCCTTCATGTTCCCTGCTCTCCAAGGTAGGTCCGGAGACCCTTGTGCCGTGCAAGGGAGGTACACGTGTCGGCCCCTAAGCCATTCGCCGCCGAGCCGGCCAATCGAGACAACGGACCTTTACTTAGGCACAAACCCGAGGAATTTAGCGAGCAGTCCCAGCGCACCCGGCCCAAGCGATCGGGCTAAGTAACGGTGGTGCTCGGAGAGGTGTTTCTAGAAGCTTTATAGTTTCCCCATTCATTATCAGACAAAAAAAGTGACAAAATACCTGGAGCGGGTTCGAACACGGACCGTCGACTTTCCAGTTAGGCGCCTTAACCACTGGCTACGCAAACTGCTTTGTTAACGGAGCGTACGGCTTGCCAATAAATTATGCCGTTCTTTGTACGGTTGCCAAAAGAATGCAACACGTTTTCGATTTTTTTTCCCTTGGGGTAAGTAGCAGAAAATCCAATCGGCTAATTGAAAAAGAACACCTCGATTGAAAAGAAAATCTAAGATGAAGGTCCAATCTACAATTCGGAGTACAGTTACAATAGTTTCGTCTCCACAGAGGATTTTTGCACTGCGTTCTATGGGAGATTAAATTTGATGGTCTGCATCCTGCAGGTTGCAGCGCACTAATTCCAACTAATTCCATCCAAGAAGGCTCCGCCGAGCTCATTATCATAACGTGTGGACCCACAACTTTTGTTAAATGAGGGGTCTTTGCAGGCTAATTAATTGATGCATGTTAGAATACGTAAAGCAGCCCTAGAAAAATTAGGCCCAGGTGATCGACTCTGCAATCAATGCATGTACCTTTATACCAAAACACGGCTTAGGCTCAGACTCCGGCTTTGTCTTCGATTTCGAATGAATGAATTGAAGGGAGGGACGAAGGGGTGAATTGATGAATAATTAAACGAATAAGTGAGTGAACGAGTGAACGAAGAGTAAACGAATGATTGAAAAAATCTAGTAATTAAATGAAAGAGGGAATGTGATCGCTGAAATGATTTACATAAATGGATGAATGAGTTGAGAAATGGAAAACTAAAATGAAAAAAGAAACCAAAACATTTAGAAAAACACTGACCAAAACTGATAGTAAATCCTAAATGACAGCAGGGAAAATGAAACTCTGAGAATCCGATAATTTTTGTTTCTCCAACAGCCTCATTTTTATTGATATACCGGCAAATTGACTGACATGCTCATTACAAAGTACAACCTTAGCAACATCACACAACGCTTAAAGCAAACATGTTGTCATGACAACCGACGGCCCTCCATTTACACAGAAACGGACCAAGTTTCCGAAAATGAGGTGTTCGATTTCACCGAATTGTAACGGGTAAACATCCTGCAACCTTCGACAAGGCTGTCAGTTACAGCACCCCGAACTGAGATTTTTTGTGTCGATGTTAATTCTCTGGGGCACACATGAAAGTTTTTTCTTGTTTTTCGGTCGTGTGGTTTACTAATTTCTGCTAAACAAATTCCAGTGGTTAGCAACAGTAACTCTATAGGCCGTTTACGAAATGAAGGCTTAGGCTCGGGCTTAGGCTTCGTCTCCGTCTGGCAAAATCTGAAAATCCAGGTTGTGGTTTGTTTCCGAATTTGAAGATTCGTTGGCTTGATAGGTACAGGGTGTTAACCAAGAAACTGGGACCAAACGCTTGTTTCTAGATGCCTGTGAGATTTTAACAAGTAAGATATCAATATGACCGAAGCCTAAGCCCGAGCCTAAGCCTTCATTTCGTAAACGGCCTATGAACTTGGGCCCTTTTCCCCAAAACCCAGCTTAGGCTTAGGCTCCGGCTTTGTCTCTCTCATCCAAAAGCTAAAAAAAACGACAGGTAACGGTTCTTTGTTGAATTTGAAGCTTTTGAGTCGTGTAAAACGGAGTATCTTCTTCAGAGCCGAACTTGCCAAACACATTCCGTTTGTCATGCCTTGTACTTGAAATTGGACGTAAGAGATGGAGACAAAGCCGGAGCCTGAGCTTAAGGTGAGTTTTTGGAAAAGGGCCCTGAGTAGGCCCGGTAAATGGAAAACTAGAATTGTTTTCAACCTTAGCAAATTATCCTGTGGCGAATGCTTCATAAAGATAATTAGTCATGCAAGTCTGGCTGGTATAAAGCACACATTGCTCAGCAATGACGTGTGGTAACCAATGGTTTCTGTGCTCAGCAGTTCTGTGATGGTGGCTTGATGGTAGGTCACCGATCATAGGTCAAAGGTTAGTGAGTGGAGTGGGCTCCAGTAGGTCGACCATCGTCCCTCCATATTGCAACTCCAACTGCACATGTCTGTTCGGCCTCTTTGCATACTCTAAGGCTCAATGCACAGCCACGGTGATTATGGAGTGGCAAGATGGCGGACAAAACCAACAAGGCCAGCAGAACGGCCACCACATAATCTCCATGGCAACCACCAACAAAGAAACAATCCAAAGCATTATCTCATCCCAATTGAGCCCACCCACTGTTACTAAGGAGACAGGGTCCGACTTCTACGCAATTTTGACTCAATACACCCCAATTTGCATAACCAATGAACAAGAATTTCTATTTTGTTGAGAGGATGTTGTTTCAGTGTTTTTGTAACAGGGTCCTGCTTATTTGAAAACGACATACGTCAAAGGTGAGAAAATCAAGGTATACTCTCAATCTTTCATGATCTATCCCTAACATTAGAAGAACAGAAACATGCTTCTGACAATTTGCGAAGGACGTCACCTAAGGGCTGGATAGCTCAGAGTGGTTAGAAGGCCGGCACACTAAGCCAGAGGCCTCTGGTTCAAGTCCTGGTCCAGTCAAATTTTAATGACCATTTTCACATGTCAGTTTTGCTTTCCTTTGCTTGTTTTTTTTTTTTTTACTCAATTCACTTTCCCTCATCTGAAATGTCAATTCCTCAGAACTCATTTTCCCCTGAAAAACATCCACAATGAAGCTTTCAATGAAATGATACTTTATTGGTGGCAAAGCTGACAATCACAACCTACGACCAATCGCAACTTACAACCATTTGCAACTTAAATCCAATTGTAACTTACGACCAATCCCAATTTATGACCAATCGCAACTTACGACCAATCACATCTCATGACCAATCACAACTTATGACCAATCACAACTTATGACCAATTGCAACTTATGACCAATTGCAACTTACATCCAATTGTAACTTACAACCCATTCCAACTTATAAACAATCGCAACTTGCGACCAATCACATCTCATGACCAATCACAACACATGACCAATCACAACTTATGACCAATCCCAATTTATGACCAATTGCAACTTACATCCAATTGTAACTTACAACCCATTCCAACTTATGACCAATCGCAACTTGCGACCAATCACATCTCATGACCAATCACAACACATGACCAATCACAACTTATGACCAATCCCAACTTCTGTCCAATCACAACTTATGACCAATCGCAAGATGATGAGCAAAGCACAGGAGGAATGGGTCATTTAAATTTCTACACATTGTACAGCTTTTTGTGAAATCCATCCCAGGTTACATGTACGTCCGAGTAATCCTTCATCCTAGGTTTGTTCGGGGGCAATAAGCGACACAGAGCTGAACCAACAGACCTAGGAAAGCACAACTGATTTTTCCCAACCTATGGCCAAAATTCACCTTTGCGATATATACTTTTTGTTTATACACTTTCGTACACAGATGCAACCATGTCTTTTGTCTTATTTTACAACTTTACATTTAATACACACCGGAGCTTTTCCGTCTCTCGCACAATATCACGGTTTCTTCTATTTTTTTATATTTTTTATTTTGCACATTGAAAATCCACATTTTCAATTAAAACTCTGAATTCGTTAAATTAAAATTTTGCATATAAATTGTTGTCACAACTTAATAAATTAAGAAAGATATCAAACGCTCTCCTTAATCAAAGGAAGGGGAGACACAAATTAAAATATTTCCAATCCCAGCTCACAAGGCACTGTGTTCATGAGTGTTTCTTGGAACAATATCTCCACAAATCGCCACAATTTCAAATGAAACTGGTTTTTATCGAGCAGATTTGAGTATTCTTTTTTTCTTCATAAAGTATAGATTAGGAATTTGAAAGTTAAAAAGGAACAAACAAACAAATACACAAGTTAAATGAAAAACAGAACATGAAGATGGAATGTGAAGCGTGAATAGGAAGAAACAAAAATCTCAAGACGACACCGTCGTCGTTAAAATATTCTCTCGATTTAAAATTCCGCAGCTTAAAAAGCACTACACTGAGGCGTGAAGGATTCGTCACACGTGTGTTGGCTTTAATTTTTAAAAAACCTTGCAATGGTGCCGCGGTAAGAATAAAAAATAGCTGTTCCATTTGCTAGCACCTTTGGAATGCACAATGGGCCATCTAGTTTAACATTTTTGGAAAGGAACAAAAATGCACCATTCTCTACTCAGCGAAAGAAAAAATCCTACGCTTTGTCTTTCAGCACATATTGACCAACACATACTTTGCTATATCAAGCAGGATAATGCTAGTTTCCTTGGTGATACAAGACTACTGGGAATGACAAGAGTGACTATTTACTTTGATAAACGAACTCTTCCGTTGGCCTTAAAACTACCTGCAAATGTTTCAAATAATTTTGGGAAAAGACGCTGCCTTTAAAAAAAAAAAAAGGGGGGGAAACCTGTGGTATTGTTTTTTGGCATAGCAACAATTCCCTCTACTAGGAGGGTTCAGCAGTCAGCACAATTATTTTTATAACATCAAGTCGTGTCTGGCGCCCTCTAGAGTCTGGAGAATTCTCACACAGGAGGATCCATGTTGAGACAAGAAAGTCCGCCTACGACAACAACATTCTGGAGAATTCTCACACAGGAGGATCCATGTTGAGACAAGAAAGTCCGCCTACGACAACAACATGAACGATTTAAGAAGGCTCCTTTCACAAGACTCGTCATCAATGTTATATTGGGACAAATTTGGGCCGACTTCACTAAGGGTCATTTGTATCAATGGATCTTCAAATACACTGGGCTCAATACTGACATTTTCACAACCACATATTTTTTTTCTCATATATTCTTCTCTGGCCAAAGAGCGACATCCTATAACTACATGTGTACATGCACAAAGCTGTTTTCTGTTCCTTTTAAGAGAAAAGCATTTTTTTTTGATGATTTATAATTTATAATCATTATTATTATTATTTTCACCTGCTGATCCACTGGCCTTATGTTTTAAATGATTTGCCACATAGGCATTTTTTTACTGCTAAGTTTTGGACATTTTCAAAGACTTTTCTAATCCACTGGTATTTTTGTTTTGTTTTAAACTCCAAATTAATGTTCATTTTCTTTGGGGGAAACATTTTCTTTACGAAACAAGATTTAATTTTGAATTTCAGAATTTTTAGATTCCGAAATCTAATAATTTGAGAGGGGAACTGAAAAAATAGGAGCTTTCAGACAAATTGAAAGATTTGAAGGCTGGAAGTACAGTGTGTACCTTCAAGATGTCAGTGATATTGTTTCGCTGAACACACCCAATAGACTGGAGATGACATGTGCTGTTTACAAATCAAAGATCTCCTAGATTTTGTTCCGATCGATTTGGCTATAAGTGTGGAAATACATATTTTTTTTGTTTTTGCTTTGGTATCGCATTGTCAACTTCTACACAGGTCACACTTTTGGCAAAAAAGAGGTCGATTGCTCAATCCCCATTGGTCGTCAATACATGCATATCCATGGCAACCAATCAAGGATCTAAGCCGTTCCAAGACAATTTGTATTAAGTTTGGTTCTTTGTTCAATTAAGTACAAATTCCAGACGCGATACACCCCCTTTCGAAGCACACCCCCTTTCAAAAGGTTACCGCGGCTACTGAGGATACAATGCATCACTCCCGTAACCAAGGTGAAAGGGGGGTTTCCGCAGCAACACTGGTGTACACTGGCCCGCCATTGGTCAATGCTCTGCTGCATGGCAACAAGCTCCGTTACAGAAATCCTGCACTCGGCTGTGACATTTGAAGATTTCAAACGAGTTGAGAGCGACTCGGCTGTGCGCATAGCTGCCAACCATTCCTATTTTGGAGGAATCATTCCTCTCTTTTCTTTGTAAAAAAATCATCACTTTTTACAAGCTCTTAACAACAGATTCTGATTTCATCACTTGTTACAAGCTCTTAACAACAGATTCTGATATTTGGCTTGGAAAAACACATACATGTATTCCTATGTAGTTTGCTAGCTGTGATTCCTCTTTTTTGGCAGAAGTTTTCCTAATTTCCTTTTAGATGAGTCGGCAGCTATGCGTGCTGGTTTCACCTATCTGGCCCCAATTTCATAGCGCCGCTTAAGCTTAAAAAAACTGCTTAGCAGGAAAAATCTTCCTTGTATAAACAGAATTACAAACCACCCTGCGATGGGATGTCAATTGCTTTGGACTTGTATTCCACTCTTCTTTACTGAGCATGGAACAAAAGTGAGATTCAGGTTGGCAAGGTGATCCTATGAATCCTGACAAATCAGTAAATTTTGGCGCTTAAGCGGCTCTATGAAATTGGTCCGTGGTCCCTTCAGTGGCGAGCAGAACTCTCCCCCAGGCCTCCCTCGGCCAAAACGGGCACCTCCTCCCCGCCCTCGGCTATGGAGCCGGTTCGCGCCGCCCGGCGCAGGCCGTAGGACGGCTCCTCCATCAGGCCCACGGGGGAGCCCTTCTGTGGGTTGTCCTCGTAGCCCGAGTCCTGGTCGGTCCGGAGCGAGGGCGTGGGCGACATGGAGTCGGCGCTGGTGAAGCTGCGGGCGTCGCAGTTGTCGATGTTGATGGTGCGCTGGCACCAGTCCATCATGTTGGCGATGAGGTCCGGGAGGGAGTGGCTCCGGGCCGAGGCGGCCGCCTCGCCACTGCCCTCGACGAGGAGCTTCTTGTGCTGGACGGGAAGAGGGATGCGGGAGGGTTGGGCCACGTGCTCCAGGCTGTCGCGCCGCATGGTGGTCTTGGGCTCCCCCTTGAGGTGGCTGGGCACGGGGATGCGCGGCCGCAGCCGGGAGGCCCCCGGCGAGCTGGCCCGGGAGCTGGCCCGCGAGCTGGCGTTGCTCCGCGTCTCGCTGCGCGTCTCGCGCGGCGCCGACGACCGCTGGTAGCTCTGCAGGTACTTGGCCAGGTTCTCGGCGTTCAGCTCGGCCGGGACGGGCCGGCGCGGCGCCCCCGTCGTCTCGCGTCCCGTCGCGGTCCGGCGGCGGGGCGCGCTCCTGCTGAGGGCGTCCTCCGAGCCGCGGCTGCCGCCGAACAGGCGGCGATCGGTGCGGGCGCTCCTCAGCGACCCGGCTCTCTGAAAGCGCGAGGAATCCTGGCCGGTCGGCGTGGTGGCCGGCGTGGATTTGACCGAGCTGGCGTCGTCCGACTCCTCGGCCTTTCGTGACGACCGCGACGGCACGCCGAGGGTGCTCTTGGGGCGAGTGCTGGCAGCGGCCATCGATCCGGTGGTCGACCGGAGCTTGGAGCCGCTCTCGAAGGTCGGAATCTGAGTCCTGGAGGAGCGGTCAGCGCCGGCTCCGGCCGATGCCCGTAGCTTGGAGCCCCGCTGCAGAGGAGAGGCGTTCACCTCTCTGGGAACCCGGGACCCCCGATCGAAACCGGGGATCCTGGACCGCCCGGCGCTGCTGCCGCGATCCACGGACAGGCTCCGCGATCGTTCCCTCTCCCGCAGCCGCTCCGTGATGCACTCCGTGGCCGACTTCTCGCTGTCCGTCGGCGACACCACTGAGGAGCCCTCCTGCGAGCGCGCGTCGCCAAAGTCGCAGCTGCCCGTCTTGTCCAGGCGGTGGCGCCCGCCCGTGTCCCGGGAGATCATGATGACGGACTTGTCGCGCCGGTCGGCCGGCCTCCTGCCCGGGGGGCCCAGGGAGCCCGAGCGCTGCTTTCGCCTCATCGACGGCGAGACGGGGATGCTGCGCTCCTGGGAAGGGTCCCGGCTGCGCGGTTGGCACCCGGCCTCGTTGGCGTTCATCGACGAGCTGCGCGTGCGGCGCGACTGAGTGGCCGAGCCCGTCTCCCGGCCGCCGGCCAGCGCCAGGCGCCGGTAGACGTCCGACTGCACGCTGGACTCGCTCAGATCGATGGCCGTGCTCGACAAGGGGCGGCGTCGGGTGGGACTGGTGGGGGCGCTACGGGCCGAGCTCCCGGGCCGACCACTGCTGGTGGCAAACTCCTCCCGACGGCGCCTGAGGAACTCCTCCGTGCCCGTCGTCCCCGTCTGGCTGAGCCGGCGGGGAAGCTGCGAGGGCCGCCTGTCCGCCGGCAGCGAGCGCCGGCTGGGGTTGCTGCGGCCCAGCTCCGACGGACGGCTGGGCGTCTGATGAGCAGCGGCCGACCTCGGCAGCTCGACCGGCAGGCTCTGGACCGAGTCCAGGCTGGCAATGGTCTCGCTGCTGTCCTCACGTCTCATCCGCAGGCTGGGGCCGGGGCCGGGGCCGGGGCCGGGGCTGGGGCTGGGGCTGCGCAGGGACAGACCGTCGACGTCATCCAGAGACTCCACGCTCTGATTACGACTGTGCAACCGGGGTCCCTCCACCGAAATCCTGCCGCAGATGAGCAGACACAAATCAAGTCAGGTACGGAAAGCTTTGTCATCGTGTCCCGAGCAATGTCAGAGTACACATTTGTTCTAAAAAATTAGACGGCCTTAAGTTTCGATCCTTGCAGGACCTTTCTGAAAGGTTCAAATTTTAGAGGGCCTGACGTTTTTTATCCTATCAGTACAGCAGGACTTTTCTCAAAGCCCTTGAGAAAGGTCCTGCTAGGATAAAAAAGTTAGGCCCTCTAACTTTTGAGAATCATGGATAGCAGGTTAATTTAGTCAATGAGCAGTTTGCAACAGTTTTTTATTTACTTTTTTTAATGCTTATTTCGCCCAAAACAAGGCTATAAAGCCACTCTAGGTTAAGGGCTAAAGAAAGAAAGAGATAGAGAGGGACTCAGGAAGGCTAAAAATATGAATTTACATTCCTCTTAAAGCAAGCCAGATTGTAAAAAGGTGGGAAACATGAACTAGGAAGGGAGTTCCAAAGAGCCCTAAGAAAACAAATAGCCAAAAGATGAGCCCACAGGGAAACCAACCTTCGTTTTGGTGATTTACGGTAGCTCGTCCCAAAACTGTTGGTCCGACTCCGACCCCCAGCTCGATGAACTGTAACAATAAATGAACAAGTCAATTTTTCCTGAATTCGTTTGAATTTTTGAGACCTACAGTGTACATGTACATAATATCTTTGCTTATCTAAATTGAAGTCAGCAAGCTGTTTGTATTGAAAATTATTGTCAGAAATACTCTAGTTAGAAAAGGTTGAAAAATTGGAAACTTCTTTGCCATTTTTTCAATCTGTTCAAAAGGTAGTTTTTTCCTTCGTAGAAAAGTGATATCAAGCAAAAGGACTTGCACTTACTCTAAATTTTTGAGATCTGCATTTTTTGGCGGGATGTCCCATTTCAAAGTCAGTATTAAAGCAATAAAACTTAATTTCAGAATTAGTCTTGGAGAATTTTGAGGAGAGGGTCTTACGTTTACACTTGCATGGGTCGTGCTTGTCCAGGTAGTGTTCCAGTGTGTCCCATCCACCGCCGATTCGTACCATCACGTGATTCCTCAAAATCTATATCCAGAAATGAGACAAAGAAAAGTGCGGTGATCACTGGAAGATCAGAGGAACTAGGCATTTATTTTCCATACTGAGTTGAAATGGAAGCATAACGAAGCTTAAATGGCTGGCAGTGTTGACTCAAACCCAGGCTGGCCATTCCATTGGTTGACTAGACTGTGGGTCTGCCATTTGGTAACCAGCCTCAGGACCATGGTTTCTTCCCTGGTCCCAGTAGCCTCACCTTGACCCAAACCCAAGGCTGGTCGACCCATTGGTTGACTACTGTAGTCTGCCATTTGGTAACCAGCCTCAGGACCATGGTTTCTTCCCTGGTCCCAGTAGCCTCCTCTTGACCCAAACCCAGGCTGGTGGACCTAATGGTTAACTACCGTACTGTGGTCTGCCATTTGGTAACCAGCCTCAGGACCATGGTTTCTTCCTTGGTCCCAGTAGCCTCATCTTGACCCAAACCCAGGGCTGGTCCACCCATTGGTTGACTACTGTAGTCTGCCATTTGGTAACCAGACTCAGGACCATGGCTTCTTCCCTAGTCACAGTAGCCTCACCTTGACCCAAACCCAGGGCTGTTCTCCCATTGGTTGACTATTGTGGTCTACCATTTGGGAACCAGCCTCAGGACCATGGTTTCTTTTTCCCAGGTCCCAAATAACTAGCCAAGTCATGATTGCCATACAAAGGGAATTAGAGCGCCCTCTATGGTCACAGTCACAGCAGCTTTTTAATAGCATTACTGACATGCACATGATGCAGTCACCGCTTAACTGTCTCCTCTCAAAAAACACAAATGGAGAGCTGGTTTGCAGGAGAAACGCTAGCCACATTTCCACAGATCTGAGAAACCAAATCAATGTCCAGTGAAATGTCCATGGACATGACCAAGCCACATGGTTCTTGTGGGTTCCCAATATATTCAAACTTCCAAGCCCTGCTAACGTGAGAGCGATCAACCACTCCCCCTCTCCCCCACCCCCTCCCCACCACTTAGGTTGTATTTATGCACACAGCGTGGGGCAGGACCGCAGTGTAAATGCTGTTACCGTTCGTCATTCGCTTGTTGGAATGACACAATGGCAGCAACCAGGATAAAGGCGCACCCAGTTCCAACCAATGTCCTGTATACTATCGACTGTACTCAGTATATCAACTTAGTTCATATACATGTACCGTAGTTACACCAAGCGAGTAGATACCCCTGTGGGCCATCACTTCAATCTCCCTAATCATTCCATTTTTGACATGTCTGTACAGGGCATAGAGTCTCTCGGCCATTGGAAAGATGCTGTCCACCTCAGCAGGGAGAAACTGTGGATTAAGCGTCTCCGCACTATCCAACCTCATGGTCTCAACATCCAGGAAGGGAACGACAATCCTCACTTTATTAATCCCTCTTTTCTTTCATCTTCCCTGTCCCTTTCCCCTTTGATCTCCCACCTCCCTCCCATCCCTTTGATCCTCCCCAAACTTTTGTTTGTTTTCCCTTTGATCTCCCCTCCCTTGGTGTACATCTGCATCCCACTCCCTTCCCTTTTGTCCTTCCTCTGTCATGTGTGTCAGGGCTTTCCTTCCCCCGACTGTCTGTGTTTGTCACTGAGAAAGCTCCTGCTAGGGCCGAAACATCAGCAGGCCCTCTAACTTTTGAGATTTTAGTTACACCCCTGTTAGATCCTTACGTTCATCCGACTCGGGTTCACTAGTAATTCAAAACAATTGCTACAACTTGAGGCACACAGGCTTTTGCCCAGGCCTTATGGAACCATTCAACCTCAGTTTTGAGAAAAAAAATTGCTCTTCCCCAGATTCATCTAAATGCGGTTTAAAAACTCACTTCTTTAATGCCTCCTTTTGATTACTCATGCATTTGTATCTTGTACAAAGGTTGTCCCTTTGGTAGCGGGTGCCTTAGGTACTGTTCCAAAGGTATAAGATGAGCACCGTGACAGTGTCGGGTCATCGATAAAAATTCAGATTACTCCAGAACGCGGCCCTTCATGGAACAGCTCGGATCCTACGGAAAAGAAACCCCGAGATCCGAGGCTATGGGAAGTAGCTTGACCCGAGGTGAATCCAGCAGCAGTGAACAAATGAGATCGCTCATTGTGTCGTGCGACTTTAACATAATGACAAATGCTGAATGTGTGCATATAGGCCTATATTGCACGCAGCACCTGGCAGCAGAGTCGAATGCGTACGTATAATATTCACTACCCACCACCCTTCCACAGACCATTCCAAGTGTCAGTTCATAATTAACTAAATCGACCGACCAAACACGTGAAACGACATCGCAGCAGGGGAGGGGGGGGTGTCGGGGGGGGGGGGGGGTGTCCTGCAAATCTCCAACCCTTGTCTATTTGTAAAACCAACAATGTTAAACGTCACACAACTGACAACTGAAATGAAACAGTGACTTGAATTATTATTATTATTTTTATTTTTTTTTAGCTCAGGGACAAAGAACTCAACATAGTGGATACTGGCGCTGTTTGACCGGCAAAAATGAGATCATGGTTGGGAAAAAACAAACCGTGTTGTTTTAAATATGAGCGGTGTTTTTCTTGGAGTTTAAAGTTGGGATCAATGGAGAGGTTTTTTTTTTTTTGTCGTTTCATTGTTTGGTTTTTTGGTCGGTCTTTCCTCTTTCCGTACTGCAGTGCATAATGTGTGACAATCGGTGGGCCATTGTAAGGGAAATGATTGAGCCTATCCCTGTTTCCTTAATTCCAAGAGTCATGTATCTGCTAACCTCAGTCAGGATGTTGCCTTTATAAGGAAATCCTCCTCTACTTTTTTCCCCTTCAGATTAGGGCTTTTGTCTTTTATCCTCATCCAACTAATCAGATTTAATAACAATAATAATACATAACATTTAAAAGGCGCTTAATACGGCTGTTTCTCAGCGCACCGTTGTCTGTCTACCAATCACAACCAGAACTTGGACGAAATACCAGAATTATGAACCAGTTGTTTCAATACATAACCATTGAAACAAATTGTCAAACGTACAAGGAATAAGATGGAGTGCACCTCCCTTGACCAACTCACAACTGGGCTAAGAATGAGCTGAGCCCAGAATTAAAAGAATGCACAACTGAGATTTAAAGGAATGACTTCAATCTACAATCATTTTACCGCGTGGCAAATGAACGCAATTACTTAGAAAAGTCTCATTAATAGTGGAGTCTGAATCACGATTCAAATCCCACCAATAATTATGTTTATGGTGTCTACACTCTACACACACACAAAAGTGGAGCTTGAATTACGACCCAAATAATCACCTTCCTCAATCCTCCAGTGTAAATTTTAAAACCTTCCTCAATCCTCCACAATCCTCCAGTGTAAATTTTACAACCTTCCTTGATCCTCTAGTGTAAATTCTACAACCTTCCTCAATCCTCCACAATCCTCCAGTTCAAATTTTACAACCTTCCTCAATCCTCCACAATCCACCAGCTGGAAATTTAATTTTCGTACCTGCCTCAATCCTCCACAATCCTCCATTACCCCCTGGAGGATTGTGGAGGATTGAGGAAGGTTAGGGTTTGCAAAATCAAGTTCTGGCTACAATCACGAGAACTGTGCGTGGTTCATAGTTTGGTCTATTACTGAAGTGGAGATGGGAAAGGGCAATGCAGGCGCGGATGTCCAGGAAGTCCAGGAAGACAGTCCTGGGGTAGGGAGGAGGTGAGGCATGGGGAGTGGAGAGTAGGGGCCAGAGGTAGGGCAGGGAGGGGAGGGGAGCCTACAGCAACCTAACCAGCAATTAGTGGCCGATTACGCCAGTCCCGGTTAGCCGTGACCCGGCCTGATGAGGGATGGGTCCTAGGGGGGCACGATTGTTTTGACGACGGTACACTCTCCGGATTTGTTGCCAGGCTGTGGGTGAGGCCACTACGCCCTGGAGCCCAAGAAGTCAAGCTTCTCAGACTCACTTTGTTCTGAGAGAGGGAGGGAGGGAAAGAAGGAAGGCCAGAGATGGGACATAATCCCTTTCCTACTCCCTCTCTCTCTTTCCCTCTCCCCATCTCCCTTTCTACCTCTAGCTCTCCCCATTTCTCTATCCCTCTCTCTGTCTCCCTCCCTCCCCCTTCTCTCTCTCTTTCTCCCACTCCCACTCACTCTCCCTTTCTGAAATCTCCCTCTCCCTATTTACCTCCAATTGTACAGCCATTCGCACAGCAATGTCTGTGAAAGATGGGAGTGACCACTATCCTTTGCAACATGCTCCGACGACCACTGAATGCACGAGTCAAGGTGGACACTGGGGAGCCTTCATAAACAACACTTCATCATCTTTTAAGTCCCGCCCCATTTTTTCTTCAGAATCTGGAATCTTCATTTTCCACTTCCAATAATGACTTGGTGAGGAAGAGGGGGGAGTTTATCTGAACAACAACCATCTGTGTGAGGACGGTGCTGCCTGACAACGGAACCCCAAGCAGCCGTAATTGTCCTGAGGGGTTTCCATACCCTGTCCAGATGAACCAGTCATCTGTGGGGAAGTGACTGACCAGATGGCCAAAAGGATGACCGGTTCCCTACACGGATTGACCCCCCCCCCCCCCCCCCCCACCCCAGATCAGACAGCCAGGTGGCTTAGGTTGAAATGACAAGCCGGAAATCTGAAATTCAATGCCGACAGCTCTCGGTGGCTCGACATTTGTGATGAGCAAAACCTACATGAACTTTAACAGCATACAACATAGGGAAGATCGGAAAACATCATGCTTGAATCCTCATGTTGAAATCTTACGGTCTGGGATGCTGTACTCCTCAAGAAATCATCACTCAAACATTGACTAATAGTTTACTATTCATGAGTAATAAACTATTTGTTACACTACAAAATGGTGCAAAATCCGTGAAGTTTTTTTGCCTTTTTCTACTTTCTCAGATAAACTTTTGAGCTCAAACCTTCGCAGGATTTCTTTTTTGGGATGTTTAATGGTTTAACGCACAAACTGTGGCAAACTTTTGACCTTTACCAATGCTGTATAGGGCCTTTAAACCAAGAAGGATGAGGTAATGCACGGTGACGTGATTGCACGGTAGCCAGCATGACCTAATGAGTCATTTGTGAATCGACTTCACTTTTGTTTTCACTCATTTTTGTTGTAGGGGACCTAAACATCACCCCTGATTGTCCATGGCCGCAAACAGAGGGCCCAGGATTTCAATCCCAGCACTTTAACACCTTTCAAAAAGGCCTTTTTACTTTCATAATAGTCCAGCTAGGACAGAAACATCAGGCCCTCAATTTTTTTGTAAATGTTGTCACTTTTTGTCTTGAGGGGGGGGGGTCATTAACCCTAACCCCTAAGCTCTTTCACTAGGAAGCATA
The DNA here is from genome assembly GCA_949987565.1 of Luidia sarsii. Taxonomy (NCBI): domain Eukaryota; kingdom Metazoa; phylum Echinodermata; class Asteroidea; order Paxillosida; family Luidiidae; genus Luidia; species Luidia sarsii. The sequence continues at coordinate 19,641,530 of OX465105.1, read as the reverse complement.
CCTAACCAAGCAAAATCCAACATTTGGGCAGAAATTAGGAACCCATTGGTACCTGCACATGTAACCTCACAGAATCCAACAGTCTGCACGTGTTGGAGTGTGTGAAGTGTGTGGCACTACTGTGGCAGTGTACTGAGCATTGGTACCTAATCCAACAAACTCCAACAGTGTCTCCCTGGGCCATTGGTACCTAATCCAACAAACTCCAACAGTGTCTCCCTGGGCCATTGGTACAGTACCTAATCCAACAAACTCCAACAGTGTCTCCCTGGGCCATTGGTACCTAATCCAACAAACCCCAACAGTGTCTCCCTGGACCATTGGTACCTAATCCAACAAACTCCAACAGTGTCTCCCCAGGCCATTGGTACCTAATCCAACAAACTCCAACAGTGTCTCCCTGGGCCATTGGTACCTAATCCAACAAACTCCAACAGTGTCTCCCTGGACCATTGGTACCTAATCCAACAAACTCCAACAGTGTCTCCCTGGGCCATTGGTACCTAATCCAACAAACTCCAACAGTGTCTTCCTGGGCCATTGGTACCTAATCCAACAAACTCAAACAGTGTCTCCCTGGGCCATTGGTACCTAATCCAACAAACTCCAACAGTGTCTCCCTGGGCCACTGGTATCTAACCCAACAAAATCCAACAGTGTCTCCCTGGGCCATTGGTACCTAATCCAACAAACTCCAACAGTGTCTCCCTGGGCCATTGGTACCTAATCCAACAAACTCCAACAGTGTCTCCCTGGGCCACTGGTATCTAACCCAACAAACTCCAACAGTGTCTCCCTGGGCCATTGGTACCTAATCCAACAAACTCCAACAGTGTCTCCCTTGGCCATTGGTACCTAATCCAACAAACTCCAACAAAATTCAGCAGCAGTATGCTATCCTTGGGGTACCTAATCCAACAAACTCCAACAAACCCGGTGTTGGATTTTGTGAAGTTGGGAAACGTTAAGGTTTTAAAGTCAGAGCCACACTCCATCTCAGAAGAGATGATTTAAAAACAATTAAATGGTGTCACCGCAAAGTTTCCACTTGGTTCTTGGGTTTTCATAAACAAAGCTGAGAGAACAAAATGTGAAAGAAATTTGGAACTTTTAAATATTTTTTGAAAAATGGCAAAGAAAACTTTTACTAGCCCAGGACTTGAACCCCGGACCTCTGGTTTTGTGAACCAGGGGTCTTACCATCTGAGCTATCCAGCCCTCAGATGGCGGCCTTCCCAAACAGTCAACTAATTTTGGCCACAAATAGTCAAATAATTTCAAACAGAGTGAAATGTGAGGCTTTTATTTTTAGCCTGGAAATCGTGAGAAATGTGGGATTATGTGGGGGGAATAAAAGGCAAGGCACTTAACGAAACCTTGAACTCTGACACTCCTGGGGGTGAATGGGGAGATTTGGTTAGGGGGGAGGGAGAGGGAGAGGGGGAGGGGGGAGGGCTGTCTGGCAGTAAGACCCCAATCACTAAATTATTCTGTCACCTCCTTCTCACCCACAATGACCCTGGCTGCCTAGCAGAAAGTCATAAGCTGCCCTCGGAGTGTACTTTATCGTCATCTGTGCCACAGAACCTCAACTTTCTATTTCTTTTTAAAGCGAATTTGCCCAAAACAAGGCTATAAAGCCACTCTAGGTTAAGGGCTGAGGAAAGAAGAAGAAGATACATTTAGGGAGGAACAAAATTTCTCTTAAAAAGGGCAAGATTGTACTTTTTTGTAGGCTGTGGGAAAACATGAACCAGGAAGGGAATTCCAGAGAGAGGATGACTGAGGGAAGAAGCTGTTCGGATGCTTAGGAATAACCAATATTCATGGGTCACAGAATGAATAGGGACTGAGTCTAGAGCACTGTAAAAAAATGTAATAGAGCACTGTATTAATAAATGTGCATATCCCATCACACACAGAGCAGTAGTCTATGTACAGCAGTATGGCAGTGAGTGAAAGCCCTTATATGGAAATACCAGGCAGTGAACATTGGCATTCTGCTGTGTATGTACAGTACAGCATGGGGCAGATTCACCCAGGTGATAGAGTGCTATGTCTAAATACAAGCACCGGTACAGTGCATGTTATCTAGGCACTCCAATAGATCACGGGACATAGCTTCTCTAAATATGGCCAAAAACAAAACAAAACGGAGACACCCTCCGAGATCAAAGTGCGGAGAAAGATAACAAGAATTGTGGCCCCTTAAAAATGTGAAGGATTCGTAGGAAAAGCAAATGTCGTAACGTGAATGTTTACATAGTACTCTACATAGAATACAAACTTGAAAAATTCAACCAGTTACATGTACATGTGTACATGCACCAGGCCTGATGATCTTTCTGTCTCAATTTGTTTTTAGGATCGGGACGCTTAAAAGTATGGAATGATTTTAATTCTTTTTAAATAAAAAAATTAGAAATGAAAATGTTGGGATCTGCATTTTGTCTAGGATGATCCAAAGTCATCGCGAAAAGTTGGAGGGCTAGATTATTTGACCCTAGCAGAACCTCTCCCCGTTAATCAATATTCACTCAATCGATAATCGATCCCTTGAAGCACTGATCAATACAATGACTGATTCACTGGTTTACTTACATGTATGGCTCCCTATATCCGTCTTTCATGCATTCGCACAGCAAGTGTGCTACGGATACACGTCACAGAAGCACGCAAAGTAATGACGCATCCGTTCCGTTAATCAATGTTCAATCAATCGATAATCAATCCCTTGAAGCACTGATCAATACATTGACTGCTTCACTGATAAATGAAAACAAAAATCTATTTTTTTTTCACTTACATGTATGACCGGCTATATCCATCTTTCACGAGTTCGCAAAGCAAGTGTAATACGGATACACGTCACAGAAGTGCACAAAGTAATGATGCATTCGCGCGCATCAGCATATTCGTAGGCAATGCAAAACCTCGCAACTTTTTCCAAACACTCACCCTTACGAAAATCTGCGTGCTCTGATCACCAATTCGGTACTTTCCTTCCGATTCCCTGACCATGGGGAACTGGTTGGGGCACGTGCACTCATTCACCAGCTCCCTCACCTGTGACAAAAAAAAGAGAAGAAAAGAGAGAAGCCCTTTAAGTAAAAGAAACAACAGAAACTCAACTATCAATAGAATGTGCCAAATTTTTTACTTTTGTTCAATTTTGTTTAAAGGCCCAATGCAACAATTGGGAAGTTCGGAAAACTTTGATGTCCACAGATTTCCTTCTAATTTTACACAGTTTGTAGAAGGTCATGATAGGACCCTCATGTTGAAATCTTACGGTCTAGGATGCTGTATTTCTCGAGAAATCCTCACTCAAACATCGACATAAAGCATGTTACATGTACTCGCGAGTAATAACCTATGGTATTTCTTACACTACAGAACGGTGCAAAAACAATGACATTTTTTTTTTACCTTTTTCTACTTTCTCAAATTACCATTTGAGCTAAAAACTTTTCGCAGGATTTAGTTATTTGGATTGTTTAATGCAATAATGGTTTAACGCACAAACTGTGGCAATCTTTACCGATGTTGTATGGGACCTTTTAATGTTTACTTGAAAAAGCTGCACCCAACAGGAAAACACCAAGTTCAAATCACAGCCACCCTCCCCTGCTCCCTATTCAACCATTTTAATTTTCTCATACGGAGTCCACGGACTGAGACTGGGTATAGCCGCTTGACAGAAAAAAACAACGTGGGAACAGAACGTTGGGTCTGTCAGTCGGTTGTCCGTCCGTGCCTCAAACTCATGGAACGCAGAACCCTGCCCAGTTCCCATGATGGCCCCGAGGTGAGAAAGCATCCTTGAAATCTCGTCTGACATTCACCACAACAAAAAGAGAGAGAGGAGAATGTTTGGACAAGTTTGTGGGAGAAGAGGGAGTAGAGGGTGTTGCTTCCTTTGTCAGAAAGTACATTTTCATTGAACCTTTTTGTTTCCCCCTTCTATTTTGGAGTGGATTGGTAAGAGAAATTGTCCGCAACGTGACTGGTGTCGGTTGGTGTACAATGATGACGTTGGGAGCCAGTATGCTGTAACACGTCTAGGCCAAAGATCGTGTGAGTCCTGGGGAGTAGTCTAGTGGCACAAAGCTGACGTGTAGCAGTCACGTTTCTGGCTAAATCTCTTCCCTTTTTTTACATTCACGCTTGGTACATGTATCATAAACCACTAATGACACAGGATGGACGAAGGAAGGACGAAGGTAGACAGGCAAGGGTGAGATCAAAGGGAGGGGCAGGGGGTAGGGAAGGGATCAGAGGAGGAAAGCTGGTAGACAGACCAGGGTGAGATCAAAGGGAGGGGCAAGGGGTAGGGAAGGGATCAGAGGAGGAAAGCTGGTAGACA